>VXAL01002305.1:23160-89830 GCA_013399475.1 Chauna torquata | reverse complement strand
AAAAAAAAAAAAAAAAAAAGCAAATATATGGGAATGTAGAACCATAAATATCATAAATGAAAAAGACCTATAAGGTCATTTAATCCATTTCCCTGCCATTTCACTCTGACTCCTCAATGCACTTGGTGGTGCTTAGCCCAGTCTAACTTAAAATGTTTGAGGCAATGGAGTAATAGAGTTTTGGTCCTAGCTTTCACTTGCAAAAAGAAACATTAATTGTAAGGCAGAGGACTATATTCTTGCACTATTTGTGTTCTTATATATTTCCATTATGTGAATTAGCTTAGTTCATTATTAAAAACAAACAAATAAAATGAAATGAAACGAAATGAAATAAAATAAAATAAAATAAAATAAAATAAAATAAAATAAAATAAAATAAAATAAAATAAAATAAAGCAAAACAAAACAAATAAAGTAAAATAAAGTAAAATAAAATAAAATAAAATAAAAGGCCTCAATAGCTTGGGTATATAAACGTATTGCCATGGATAGTAAATTACCACACATCATTCAATTCACGTTAATTCCGTGGATCCAAATTCTTAGCACATAAGAAACAGTTACTCCAATACATGTAGGTTGCTTTTACTTTAGCATGTTGCTTGGAACCAACGGACACTTTTGAAGTGAATTCCCCAACTGTCCTCACTTTCCACGCTTTGGTTCACATCTCAGATCACTAATAGGACCTTTCAACTAAGGCTAAACTTAAAGGTATGTTCCAAGAACCCACTCAGTACAGAGCAATGCTAACACAATTTCAGACTGGAGTAGAGATAATCTGAAGTAGAGATGTAAGCCAGTTACAAACCCTGAAATGCACTGACTGTGAATTTCAGGGTCTCACCACCAAACTTTCTGCACTGCCAGTGCCTTTTTATTGTGCGCTACCTGTTAATAGAGATTGATTTAGACTACCCCTTGCCTGTTAAGCAAACTCAAGGCACTTCACTTTTGCCACCACCTAAGGTAACATGCAGGAAAAGTAACCAGAGGTCATGGGAGACTTTTCTGTGTATTTATATCTGTAACCCTCAGATATTTCTAGACAATGTTCAAAGATTTAAAAGCAGGCTAATATTTCATTGCTAATAAAAATAAATGAAGATTTTTAACAGAAATATTATTCGTGTTACAGTAGGATATCAAGGACCAAGGAGTCCACTAGGACTAAGGAATGACTGTTAAATTCTATTTTGTAAAAGGTGGTTTGCCTCCTGCACAGCTTACTGCCCTGATGCAGTAAGATATGGAAAATTAAAAAAGGAGCAATTCAAAGGAATGGCTCAGTACAATAAGCCATATGGAGTCGAGAATAGCTCAGTAACTCCTTTCCTTTCCTTTCCTTTCCTTTCCTTTCCTTTCCTTTCCTTTCCTTTCCTTTCCTTTCCTTTCCTTTCCTTTCCTTTCCTTTCCTTTCCTTCCCTTTCCTTCCCTTTCCTTCCCTTTCCTTCCCTTTCCTTTCCTTCTCTTTCCTTCTCTTTCCTTCTCTTTCCTTCTCTTTCCTTCTCTTTTCTTTTTTCTTTTCTTTTCTGTAGATGAACTAATTAATTTAAAAAAAACAAGAAACACACTGTACTACTTACTTAACAAGTGAAAGAGTAATCAGTAGATTTGAAAACATTAATATGAGTAAAACATCAACCTGTGAAATAATTCTTATGCAATTTCTTTCTCACTGTCACATAAAGCATAGGTTCATCTACACTGGTTATTTTCCCAGGTTTTAGAGACATAATAATCCATCCACTCTTTCTCCAATTTGGAGAATTATTAAGAGTGTATTTTGAACAAACTTGATACTCTGGTACAGCCTCCTAGGCAGGTATTTTTAAGTCACTTTTCCTAGCAATAGCAAAGCCACCTTTTGTGTTCCAATAATAAAATTCCACAGTGCAAAGCACTGACCAACTACAAACTCAGGTCGCCAAATTAGATTTGTTTAAAGCATTTTGACAGGTTAATTTTGCACTGGTAGATTTTATGTTGGCCCCCATGATATCTGTTCATGCCAAATTTTGACTGGACTTTTCGCAAATATTTCTCTTTTTTTGGTTTGGCATCATTTCCATTCCTCTCCGGCCCCTGCAGCCTCATGAACATAGGGTTTCTCTATTTTGTCTTGCATTCTGAACTTTTCCTGTATTCAGACTTTTGCTTCATGATGGTCAGTCCATCAAGCCTTCGCTCAAGCTGTATATCAAGACAGCATTTCAGCACCTCCTAGCTAGTGAGATATCAGACTTCTCCAATTACTTTTCTCATCCAAGAACTTAACATTTCTTCAGTCTGCTCATACGGGACCAGTGATTGAAGTTTAGCTGACTTCAGTGGAGAGACATGTTTGCCAGCCTGGAGCAATATAAATGGCATAATACCATGTCATCCATCATAACAACTGCCTACATGGGATCGGAGATATCACTTACAGGGCAATCACACTGCACTGTTTTCACCTTGTCCCCTATTTTTGCACTCTCCCTGGCATGTTCCTCCTGGAAACTGTCCACACTATGTCTCCTCTTCTGGTGCAAACAGACAGAACCCAAATAGACCCTACCGCTAGCAGCATTGTTCCCTGATACAGAAGAGAAGACAGTAATAAGAATCCTTAAATCCTGGGGATTGTTTTTATGTCCAGTTGCAGAGAAAACATTTGTCACCCTGATTTTCAAGCCTAAGGAAGCTTGACCCTGTTGGCCAAAACCCCACAACAGAAGGCACATCCACACAGCATAGGTGAAAGATTGGGAGTAAAGAAAAGAAGGACATGGTGCTAAGATTCAGCAAGTGAACATTATAGAGATGTCCTGAATAAGTAGCTGGTGGATGCATTTGCTGAGTAACAAAGCAAGACAAATAATGCTGAGGTGATAAGAACATTTTCCCAGACCATTGAAAGACTGCAATACCATCTACAACCCACCCTTTTTGTCCTGTTTCATGCATCTTGCATCCATAACATAACTCTTATGTGAGGGAGCTTACAGTATGTACTGCAGGCCCTGCAAGCTGCAAGGAACTTTGTGTAAGCAAAACCAGAAACCAGCTGGTGTAGAAACTAGCTATAGTGCAATTTGGTCTTCATTCCCACATCCTTATGATATCTGCTCTCCATCACTCTTGAAAACAGTGTGCAGTACAGAAAAGACAAACAGTCCTCGTAAGGAAATAGAACTCAAAAAAAATCTGAGACCAGACACCCTTCACTTCCTCTTTAGGTAAACTCCATAGGACCAAGCATAACTGGGGAAAGTAATGGATGTTGTGCAGCTTGCTTGGCTATCCAGGGGTCACTATGGTTAAGTGTTCACTGAAATCTTCAATGGCCTGTAACAAATTCTACTCCTGTCAATGAAGTCTAAGGCTTGGTTACCTAATACAAACAAGCATTTTATTGACAGCATCAGCATAGCCAGAGAAGCCTATCTGAGTAAAATTCACTATAACCTTTTGTCCAATTTTCTCTTAGAATTTACTAGAGGCAGAGAAACTTACAAGAACTCTAGTACTCCCTGGATCACTTGTGTGACTAGTGTTTTTCCAATCACAATTTGACTGGCAACAGATTGACAAGAGTTGCTATTGTCAGATTACAGCTAAGAAGGACAACTGTCATCTCCATGCTGTGTGGCATCATGTGTTGATCATCTGCAAATTAGCCGTGGAGCTAATCTCCACAGATGCTGCCTTTCCCAGACTCAAGTTCTCCCCTCTCTAGCAATATTCTTACATTTGCAACACAGTCCATGTGTTCTTGTCATGAACCCAGACACTACAAGGAAATTTACTTAGCTTTAAGCATCCACTTTTAGGTATCTAGTTTTGATAACAGCATCTACACAACTGACCACATGCAATATCAGAATCCACTAACCATTAGGGAAGTATTTTGTGTCCAGTTGCCCTCCACCTTCTTAACATACTTGACAGTAATAAGCTCATTTTTAAGTCATTCAGATGAAACAAAACTGATCTGAACCACTTATACAAACTGTGACGAGAGCCACAGGAGACAGGTTCATGGTTTCTCAGCACAGGAGATGGGTTAATGACTGGAGCTATTAGTAGCACAGACTCCACATCAACAAGGTAGAATATAGTCCTGCCAACACTACCATTTTTGAGCAATTTTTACCAAAATGAGCAGCAACTAGGGAGACCTCTAGGAGAGAAAGACTTTTCTTCTATACTATTCCTGGTTTTAATGACGAGGTATAGTATTCTACCATCTTTGATGCTTCTATATTTCTGTCACCCATGGAGTTGCATCCATGATAATGGTCACATTGCAGCTAAAGCAGGGCTGCCCCATGATGGGGTAATAAGCCAGGATTTAAGGGTGACTGAGTGCATGCAGTGCCTTCACCAAGAGGATACCATCCTGTGGAATCTGAGAAGGGCAGTCCAAGAACGGCCCAACATCAGGTACTGATAACTGTCCATCACCAACCCCAAGGAGATGAAACAAGTCCAGGGTATCTCCAAGACGCAGGTCCAGAGGCAAAGCTACCCATGATGCTGTCACTAGGTACTTCTGCCAGATGTGTGATGTAGGTCTGAGGTCTATTCAGGGACAGGGGAAGAGACTGGGCAGGAGACAGGCACACATCCAACACAGCTCAGGATCCAGCAGGAACCAGATTCCCAGTCCTGAGCCAAAATACATGCTTGGGCAGGGGTGCAGGTCCCTGGTGAGGTTAGACAGAACCATGAAGGCCTTTTGAGGTCCTCTAGGCACTGACAGTAAAACAGTAAGGAAACACTCCAAAATATGTTGTAAAAAAACCAGCACAGTTCACAGTCATCACCTACAATTGCCAACACAAATTAAAAAACATATAAATGGTGATTTCTGCGGCTAGTAGAAAAGAAACTGTCATGGGACAATTGGGCTGGGACATAATTAATTTTCTTTGTAGAGGCTCACACAATGCTGTGTTTTGGATTTTTGATGAAAATAGTGGTGATGTTTTTGGTTGTTGCAGAGCAGTGCTTACACAGAGCCAAGGACTTTTCTGCTTCTCGTGCTGCCCTGCCAGCGAGGAGGCTGGGGGTGCACAAGGAGCTGGGAGGGGACAGGACCAGGACAGCTGACCCAGACTGACCAAAGGGATGTCCCATGCCATGTGGTGTCATGCTCAGCAATAAAAGCTGGGGTAAAGAAGGAGGAAGGGGGGATGTTGGGAGTGATGGCATTTGTCTTCCCAAGAAACCATTACACATGACGAGCCCTGCTTTCCTGGCATGGCTTTTGCTTTACCTAGTGAGCTGTCTTTATCTCAATCCATGAGTTCTCACACTTTTACCTTTCTGATTCTCTCCCCATCCCACCTCAGGAGAGTGAGTGAGCGGCTGTGTGGTGCTCAGCTGCCTGCCAGGGCTAAACCACAACAGAAATACAGGGTGATGATAGGGTAACAAAGTGGATTACTATCGTACAACATCCAAGAATCAATCAGTTACACCAAAGCTTAGGTCAGTGCAAGGCAACACTGCGCGAGAACTATTAGCAGCACTAAATCACTACAAATGAGCAACTGCAGTTGTCAGAGCCTTACTTGGAGAGGTACATTGTAGACTAGTCTGTTCCTTAGGTGAAATCATCACATTAGGCTAATAACAGCCAAAGGTATAGTGGTATCTGCATGCTTTTCAAAGAGAAAATAATTTGTTCAAAATATTGATTGGTCTGACATGTCTATAAAGTATATCTGTGCAAATTCTAAAGTCACATAATATTCATACAGCATACCAGAAGGCCACTAAGTCTGTGTTGTTGATCTGCATTTAGTATCAACCTGAACCTTGCATGCCAAGTCTCAGCCACTTTAATTACAAAGATCAAAGAACTCTGATTATTCTGTGCACTGTAGTGGCCTAGTCCTCTGCCTAGAGTTTCCTATTTATTCTTGTTGCTGTGCACCACTGAAATTACACAGCAGAACCGTATGTGAGCTCTCAGACATGTTGAATTTGGGCAGTTTCAGATTACAAGCTGGATTTTGAGAACTGTTCTTTGTCAGTGCTGCAATGAAATCAAGACTTTTCAAAATAAATTTCATGTATCTCCCTTTGCCATGAAAAAACCATGTCTTGGAATAGCCACTAGGCAAAATTTGAGGCAATCTACCCAATATATGGGAAAGTGCAAAAAACCCCTCTGAGTCATACAGGAGATTAAACAAGCAGGCTATTGGCTGTCTCTCAAGCGCAGAGTATTTCATTATTTATATGAAGTGGAGCAGCTCCAAGAGCAGAAACTGTAAGAATCTGACATCATCACCAGTGACTTGGGCATTTGCCTAGGGTTCTGGATGAGTTATCAGAGGGAGCAGTCTGTCCTAGAGCAGTGAATTACTGGCCTCATGTTACATTTCATGGCTGTCTTCCACTAACAGTAGTGGTGCCGAGTGTCTTTCTGGATGGTTAGTGGAAAAAAATAATTTTGCGGTTCATCTAAACTGTGGACTCAATAGGGATACTTGATGGCTCATTATCTTCCTTTCTCTTTCTCCCCACATACTAACTGCACCTGCAAAGCAATAAATAATTCATTTCGCTTTATTGTAAGAGATAAGGTTAACTTTATCACGTCTCTTTTACTGTCTTCTCCTCTTTCCTGCAGAGGATCCAACTTTTCTCTCTTATGGTCTCATTGAGGCTTATCTATTTAAACTTAAAGCAATTGTTCTCAACTGATACTTAGCCTTAAAGTATGCTGCTTCTATTTCAGACCTTGCACATTTTTCATAGCTTATACTAGCTGATCTAAGAAAAGATATTACCTTTACATATGAATCTCATCCAAACTTTAGGCATTTACTGAGGACTGGAATACAACCTACTGTGTTATAGGCGGAGCCATATTCTCTTACATTTCAAATAATTGGTCTGACTTTACACCATTTAAGGCTTTCAGACAAACTTTGGAGAATTTAATAATTAAAGACCTGGAGGCAAATGGAATAAATGCAAAGAGGATTTGCCAAAAGTCAATCATGGCATATTACTTCTTTGCTTCTCTTGGACCAAGATAAATGTGGGCAGATAAACATGGACCAGATAAACTGCAAACCTCAGTAAAATATTTAACATAAGGCCACAGGAAAACTATCAGACATCCTGTAAAATACCAGAAAAGAATCTCATACAAGACATTTAAGTGGGTAAGAAGTGACCAAAACCAGATAATATTTTTTAGTGAAAGCCCTGTATCTGCAAGAATGTTAAAAGTGGATTTCCTCTGGAACCATCTTAGAAGTCTTATTACTGTTTTGAGTGGCGACCTTTAGCACAAAATGAAGCAGTGAGTTAAAGAAATTTTCCAGAGGACACAAAAGTTGTTATCAGCACAGGGGACTGAATATCAAAGACAAAAGAAACAGCTGATCTGAAGGACTGAAATAGAGAAAGTGGCACAAAAGACAGGTCATGAACTTAGGATCTCATTAAAATTTCTGCTATAAGCTGGAGCTTATCCGTTGGAAAAAAATAACAGGAGAACTAAATGTGTGAATTAATCTATTAGAGAGTGTTTATGAGCATAGTACGTCTTTGCAAAAGACAAATGTTATTCTAGGAGAAGTTAGATAGTTATACCCAAACAAAATAATGAAGTGTTCATGGTGTGTATAACGTACTAGTACGCAGTTGGAATACTACATACAGTTCTCATCACCTCTGTTCAGTGAGTTAAAACTAGAGTAGGTACAGAGAAAGGTCAGGAGATATATCGAGAGAGCACGTATGAGAAGAGTCCAGTGGCCTTGACAGATTTATTGTCAAAACAAGGAAGGAGAAGGGAGATGATTACACATACCATAGAACTAAGGAGAAGGGAAATTGTTTCTCAAACAAGTTTAGGTTGTAAATTAGAAGAAAATGCACAGTTTTGTGAGCAGAAAATTTCTGGATGAATCTTTCAATGGAGATATCAGGAGCCAGGAACATAACTCTTTTCAACTTGGTAAATTGATAGGATTATGCAATCAGGTTGCCAATAGCAGCTGAGATCAGGAGATCCCTTTCAAACTTCTCTCCCTTTGTCCTAAAGTGTAAGCAACACTTTATTCCCATGTGTTTTTCTGTTCATCCAGTGGTACCAGTGGAGGGAGGAAGAATCTGTCCAAGAAAGTGGAAGTGCTAAATTCTGTAACAAATTATATACGCTATGATTCCAGCTAGCAGACGGCTGAGTTCAGATTCTTGTGCTATTCAGAGTATTAACAGCTTAGCTGGAATTCTGTCATGTAGTCTACCAGGTGCTCCTACAGAGCAACACTTCAAAAGGGGGGAAAAAGCCTATTTATCTGTCAGTCACTCAGTAGCTCAATATGAGACAGGCTGTGTTATTTGACATGTTCTCTTCAGATCTATCCATTTTTTTGGAGGGGACAGTACTGAATTTTTGCAAGTCATATGGAAGTTATGTTTCAGTGATCTGCAGTTGTCAAAGAATAACTGTTTCTCCAGAGCCAAGTTATGACATCAGCAGCACCTGCCAAAAATTATAGCACAGATCAAATGTGGCATTCAAAGTCTGTGCCCTGTAACTGTCTGGCCATTCCACTTGGTATGCTACAGGCTTCACAAAATGAGACTGTAGGTTTGGTTTTTTTGCCCCTGCCATTAAACCAATTCATAATAGCAGATGTCATCGCTCCCAAATAAAAAAGAGTGACAGATGAAAAGATTTCATCATTTATTCCTGGCAGTTGGAGTCCTCTTGAAAAGGGGAACCCAGAGGTAAAAGTGACAGTATTCAGTAATCACTCAAGAAATCCATACTTTGACAGAAGAGGAAGCTACTATACAATCAAAGTAAGCATTTATATTCTTGTATTTTGGCCAAAATAAGATTTTGTCTTCCTATCTTGATTATTAAACTCATTTAGAAATACATGCACTTACATTTATTTTATCTTTGATAAATTATGTGAATTTGAATAATGTTTTCTTCTTTTTCCCTCCATGACCTTGAATTCTATATTATGGTATATTTTATTGAAAGATAATCTGATTCTGTCCAATTTACAAAATCTCAGAAGTATTCTGCCTCTGTTATGTTTTGCTCTAATCTTAACTTCAGTTATTAAACTGTTGTTTGTTCCTATGTTGTTTTGGGGTATTACTATGCCTGCTGTGTTATACATACTTCAGCTGAAATAAAAAACATAAAATCAGTATGTAAGGGAATATTCATCCTAATGACGCAGACTAACTTCAAACTTTTTAGAAAACAAAGCTTTTTATTAAAAAAACAGGCTTTGAACACATGAACTATACTGTAATAACAATTCTATAATACTGGAAAATGTTGTATGTTTAGGCAAACAGATCCCAGGGAAGGGCAAAAAGAATAGGAGATTAATTAGTGGCTTGACAAAGATAGAATTGCTCATGGTCATGATATGACCCTGGGGACTGGTTGCAATTGAAGTCAAAGATAGCCTTTCCATTGTTTACAATGAGCTTCAAAAAACTCCAAAATGACTGGGGAATTTCTTTCAGAAAAGTAAATGTTCACGTTCAACGTTAAAATTGATTGAATCCTTAATTTTATTGAAGGTGTTAAAATTAGCTCTATGTCCACCTTTTAGAAAGGAAACATTTAAAATATATATATATATATATATATTCATATAAAATCATTCTTGTTAAAGATTCTGTTGTCTCAGCAAACATTTTGGAAGTAAACTTCAGAAATGTTTAAACACTGTTTCTTCTTGATGATTAAAATATTTTCCAGCAAGAAAGAAAACATAAGGTTCATTTCTTTTTAACAGCCAAACAAACAGATTGTTTTTTTTATGATGAATCATTTGGATTAAAAATTACTTTGACATTTTTATCAAAATATGTTCAGTTAACGGTTTTATTAATGCATTAGAATATTCCTTACTTAAACGTAAAAGATTTTCAGATATTCTCATTGTATGCACTAGTGTTTTTTATCTATGTAAAATACTGAATTTTGAAGACAATGGCTAGCTTATGATATGTATTAAATGGAAAGACCAAAACTGGGTAAAAATTGCCTCCTGATATTTCAGACCAGATTTGTTCTATTTCCTTTTTTATTTTACATAAAGTTTACTAAAAATAGCAATTTTGTTCAAAAGAGCAAGAATCATTTCTGACTCTAAAATGTCTCTGGCAAGATTCCAAAGTAGAAACACTGTTATGAAGGGTGAAGAGAAATTTCTTGCATTAAATTTTTGTTTAATCTCTTCTTGGTACCTCAGTGGAAGTTGTATGAGGTTACAATAATTCAAAATGTGCAGACCAGAAAAGGACTGAGACCAGAGTATTTGGAAATATACTAATTTAACAACTTTCCAAAGCACTTTCAGCCTGCAAATCAGTTTAAAAGACAGAAGATTGTACCGTTGGCTTCTTCTATACTAATTTTGTGGCAGTGAATAAAAGCTGTGCCTATACCACCTCCCAGCTAGAATTAAAATTCCTTCCCCCTTGCACAGGAGAGAACTGCTGAGAAAAAACTACTCATCATTTATGCTTTGAATCTCCTTTAAACATGTTCTGGGGCAGCTGATCAAAGAATTTAAACCAGTATATTGTCTGTAGGTGCCATCTGTATCATAAGTGACAGCTGTCTTATAGATTGCTGCACGGCCATTCTCTATTACCTAACAATTCAGTAACACAGAAATTAATCCCTCTAAATGACCAATGCTGTAACAAACCCTTTACACATTCACATATTTCTGACAGTTGAATTTCAGAGCTGCCTAATACATAAGCTCCTTTTGCCAAGATCTAATTTTACTTTTAATTGGATGTTGTTTTATCGGCTTGGCTTACAAAAACAATCAGCCAATCATACTTTGAATGGGCAGGTAAGACTCCACAACCCATACAACCCATTTAACTTGAAAATTTAGTAAGTTTAGTAATACTCTGCCCTGCACCAGTGTTATGCACATGTTAGTGGTTCTTCATAGGAAATGTATTACAGCACATTTCATAATATAAATTTTCATTTCACAAAGGACAGTCACACCAGTTCAAGTTTTCTGAATGAATCACTATGAACACATGGAAATGTTGTTGTTTCCTGTTTTACTTTCATATCACTGAAAAAACATGTTAAATCACTCTGCCATTGGTAACCAGAAAAAGGCCTCCTCAATTTTCCTTTAATTTCTTCATGATGTTATCTCACTATCTGAAATTAAAATAAGGATGTGAAAGAACCCATTTTCTTTGCTCACTTTCCACTCGGGCAAGGCAGGTGGAGTGATTCTAAGAAAGGATGTTTTTGACTTACAAAGAAAATCTAACTATCCTGCCATTTTCTAAACCCTGAGGTATCCAAGCGAAGGAAACTAGAACAAACTAGTTTTCCGGAATTAAATACAAATGTCAGTGTAACTCCAATTTATTTTATTGACATTTAAATGGAAACAGAAACTGACTCAACCAAAAAAAAAAAAAGTGTGTTTGATACAAAGAAAACAAACTTGGAGAATAAATCAGAAACCAAGCTCCTAAGTTGAATTCTTCAATTAGAAAAAAAGAAGGTATTACACAGTGTATGTGAACTCTAATCTTTCTATACATAGATATTGTAACGTGAGGTTCACAGAAAAGATGCTTTCATACTTCACAGTATGAGAGGTGCAGGCTAATAATGCCAGATGGCATCATCTTCAAAAGTCTTATATCAAGAATCTGTCTTAGCAAGGCCCACAGTGATACCATGTGAAATATTCACTGTTACTGATATTCCCGGGAACTATTACCAAGTCAAATGTTCTTGGCTTCCAAAGACATCCAGAAACATGCCAGACTAACATTTGCAGAAGTATCTCCCTCTTTGGGTTACCTGCCTGACCACATCTTGTGCCTCTGAGTGGAGCAGCCAAGATCTGAGGCAGCCAAAACCCTGATGCACCCTTACAAAATCTAACCAATTTAGACTTCATATAAAGACTGGAGGCCTTCTTTGTATCACTTGAAGAACTTCTACTAGAAGTTTAATAATCATAAAGTCTTAATTTCTAATGAAAGGTTAATATGTTTTGGCAGACTCTTACAAGCAGCAAATTATAATAGGGTTTGAAGGGCAAATCTACTCAGTTTGTCAGCAGTTTGCACTTGGCTTCTGAGGCAACAGGATAATTATCTGAAGAGCGTCCAGTGGACAGCTGCTACTGATAGAAGAGCCTTCAAATGGTGCAAAGACCCAGGCGACCTGCTGGTTTAGGAATGACAAAATAATCATATTCCATCACTCACTGTAACGAGCTATTACCAGAACATTTATTCTAACACTGTTCAAAGCCTCTAGAGTGAAGATACTGATAGGGCATGTTCCAATGTGTCCACAACATTCATATCTTTTTGCAAGATCAAGCCTTAAATAATACTGATATTTCAGTGCCTCAGAGCGAGACGAAAGCTCATTAAAGGATTACCTGCATTCCCACATCACTGATATACAAAGCAGTTTTAGGAAAAGTTGGTAGTAAAACTACTATACCCGTAGCCATGTAATAAGTCCCGCTGTGCTACATCATTCCCAGTCCACAGCAGGGGAAACACAAGGAAACTGCTGTTTGCCTTAGAAGAAAATATCTGATTGTTTTGGTGATATTACAGCTCTTGCTGACCTTGTGGTGAGGAGGACCACTATCCTAACCACTCAGGCATGCCTGATACCCCATCCCTTAGGAGATTATATTACATATACTAACCAGGCTACACTACTCCAGTTGTATTGTGCTGGTGTTTAAGCAACTGGAGTTATCTGTGGAAAAAATACTGCGTCTGGAAGTGGCAGAGATTTTCCTTTTTCTTAAGCATGTTTTTCAGTCTGATCAGACTTAGTACTGAGTTTGGAAAAATTATTTGTTTTTATTGACCTTCCTCAAAAATGGTTTTGTGGAAACTAAGCCAAATCTAAATATTATGTCTAGGAAGACCCCCAGATATTACCTATATGCCCTTCTAAAACTTCAGAAGTTTAAAATAGAGTTTTTGATAGGAAGACCTTGCACGAGAATGCCTTCACTGTGTTGCGTCTGATGCTCTCTTTCTTTTTTTTCTGATCTTCTGTTTACAACATTGCACAAGTCAAAAGTTTACTCAGACTGGCCTACAGTGGCCACTTCTTAGTATTTATAAGTATAGCTCATAAAGTATGGCACTGTCTACGAAGCAAACTCTCAAATACATGTCAGAGATATCAGAGTCTATAAGGCATTAATTCACTAGCTAATGCCGATGAGAGTGGACACTTGGCAAAAGTGTCTAGTGACAGCAGAAAATAGACAAACACAGGGAACCAAAGGAATTTCACAGGAACCCCCAATTTACTGATCTAGTTAGCAAAAACTCAGGAGCATGTTTAGTTTCTTTCTTCCACCCTCCCACTTACTGGAGAGAGTTATTGTATGAGAGTGATGCAGGAAATCGTGCTTCATAGTTGGGGTAGAAGTATAAGGGGTTGTTGTTACCTTACTTAATTTCATAGCAAAGCAATATTTAGCCAGTAACAAATATAGTATATGATGCAAATTTTCTGTTGATTTCCTTTGGGAATAAACAACAGATCTTACCTTCTCAAAGTACCATTAAGGTCTGAAATGCAATGCATGTTTAGTCATGTCAGCAAGCGCCTTAGACATTTGACCATTTTAAAACCATCCACTTTTGAATACTACACATTTAGCAATGAGAAAATCCTCTCATTTCTATCTTTTTTCTCATTTATTAGAACTCATCTTTACATTCTAACAAGCTCTACTTTTAGCAGCATCTAAGTCTAAATTTTGATAAATTAAAGAACAAGGCCACAACAAGCCCCCCAGGGCTTTGCACTTTGTGTGCTTCAACTTTAGATTCATAATTCCCCTGCATATTTTGTACCTGATATCATTTGGAGCAGTAATAGGAATCATTCAAGAGCAATGTATTTCCCTTGGATAACAACCATCTATGATCTCTTTTAAAACTATGGGAGGTAGAAAAAGGGAAAACCCTTCACAACAGCTCATCTAAACTTCAATGATGGTGGCACTACTTTTGAAAGTATTTGTTCCAAGTTCTTGCAAAAATATTTAAAATCGCTCACACACTGAGGCTTCCACAATATTTCAGAAAACTCTGCCATGCATAGTCGAAGTAGTCTCAGTACCATATAGGTATGCCATTTAACCATCACCCCACACTTGTTTCAATGCCTGATATTTTACTTCAAGACAGGGTAAGCATTCATTACCTATACTCTTCAGAGGACGTACTTTATTTTAATAGCCCTTCATGAGAAAGAAATTGAAGGGGCTAAGCAACATAGTATCTGCCTCAGGCTAGACTGCTCTGACCTCCAAATTGCTTTTCAGATAATGAGCAAGCATACCAACTCTGGACGCCACAAGATGGGTAGTCATGATACAGAAGAGTTGAAGAACTTCTGGGAAAAAGTCATCCAAGAGCAAACCAGACAACGAGAAGGTGAAGAGTCTAGGTTAAGCAAAAGTGCCCTGAACAAGTAAGTGGCATTTTTTCTTTTGCCCAAGAGAGCAGGCATGTCATCATATGCTTTAAAATAAGGTAACCCGTTATTGTACTGTTTTATTCATAGCACAGATTGTGTTCTGGCTCTTTGGCACTTATCCTCTCACAGCTGCTTGTCTCATATTTCCATGGCTGTTCTGCATGGAAACTCGGACACCCCTCACTCCTGAACCTCTTGAACATTCTTCAAAGAATGCCTTGGAGCATAGCCACATAAAAATACAGCACCTTGTCACTGTGGCTTCTGACAGCTAGAAAATATCAGGATTTTTACCTGGAACTGGTACAGCTACAGCAAATAAATAAAATTGTATCACACTAAAGGGATAGACAAACCACCCATTTAATATATAGTGTAAACAGATCCATAGCAACTTTTTCATGTTTAACAGCCCTTTATATCATATAAGCCCAAAGCTAGAAATGGTACAATAAGGTTTACCTATCCTATGAAACACATTTCATAAGCATTCCAGCTGTACAACGGAAAAAAAAAAAGCAATTCAACTTTTTAAATTATATTTTGCAAAACAACATAAAACAACAGGCACCACCTAGAAAGAGCTGTGGCTGTAGTACTATAAGTATTCCACTCAAGTGTGGTAGATTGGCTCAAATCCTTGCTCAACCTGTTGCACCTTGGGTGTTTGAATCAATATCTCCCATACATCGAGTGAATCTCATGACTAACAGATAGTGCAACAGGATAACAAATGCATATCCCTCTTGTATTTTTCTGATGGGCTTTCCTCCTGAAATTCACGAAGGTTTTCTTGCATAAAGTTTCCTCAAAACTGGTACATTCATATAAATTAACTTGATTTCAACAAACTGGAATGTACTGGTAAGGGGTTGTATCTTTAAAAAATATATAGATACTTTGACCCTGGCACACACGGAGGAAGCTACTATCATCATCTTAAAGGTGAGGAAACCAATATCTGGGTAGGCCATGTGTCCTAGCATCACCAGATGTAGACAGTCCTGTTCTTAGTACACTACTCCAGCTAGTCAGTAATATTCCCAAACCCAGATCACCAAGTTGTTGGAGAAAAAAGCCAGGAAAGTGTTCATCTGTGTTGAAAATCTTTGTCACTCTAGCTTCAAAAAAAGCTGCTAAAAGAAGACATCACAAAGCAATTGCAGTTACAGGTGTCAATAATATTTTTAATTTCACAGAGATAAAAATGTTAAAAGCTCTTATATGGTCCTGTCTGAATAGAAAAAAAAATGCAGCAAAAGAGCTTTAAATAGGTCTTAGTTAGTTCAGGACTCAACTGAAATAGACCCAAGGTAGTTCCTTCAAAGTCACAAGCCCAAGTTGTTCACAGAATGTTCTCTAATGGAAGAAGAAAAAAAAAAACATTCTGGAGGTAACAGACACTGTCTTCACAAAATGTACAGGTTCATTACCTTATATAAGTGGCACCTGGAAGAATTAAACAGCTCTAAGTATATGCAGGTGCTCCCTCTGTGACACCTAGGTTGCTAGCTAACAAGAAACAGCAGTGTTTTGAATGGCAAATATTTACTAATTGCATTGCTTTTTGAGGCTTAATATACTAATGAGAGAACAGTGAAGTCAAGACAAGGCAGACCAAATGGGAGAAGTTTAAAACACAATCTCCAGTTAAACTCAGGAGCCAAACACAAACATCCATGTGAAACAGTTACTGCTAAGTTATTCTCAGATGAAATTGTTAGCTGCTGTTCTTTTTAATACATTAAATGTAATATAAAAACCCATGTATTCCATGATGCATTTGGCATTACTGTATGACATCTTATCCTATAGCATTGCTGGGTCAGGTGCTTCATAAGACCATTTCTTTGGAAAATGATCCTACCAACAATATCTTGTAGTGGTCCCTAGTGATCTTCTCTTCTGTCTGTACTAAACTTGTGCCTTGAAGCTATGTGGCACCTCTTGCATGTGACATAAATTTCTTTCATTAAACACATGCAAGGTCTGCGGAGATTCTGGATCCCAAATGGCTACATCTTCTTCTTTTTTATTTTTTCTTTTTTGTTGCTTGAAAGTAAAACTGGATAGATATATTTAAAGTCCTGCTTGCTCTTCAACAGAGCATTTTAGAGTAAATTTGTGGTGAGGACATTAGTTTTTAATTTACACATTAAATGACCTTATCAGAAAGACAGTGTAGCTTTGAGAATACCCCAGAGGAAAAAACAGAGCTCTTCACACTGACAGCATTTCAGCAGTTGTTTGACTCATTAGGAATCCAGCAATGTCACCCACTGATACCATCAGCGCTATCCCTTTCTCCCCTGCATTCCCAATCTAGTAAGCTGGAGAGATGTGTAGATGGTAAATAAATACAGAACAAGTGCTGTGGTGATGAAAGAGAGGAAAGCTTTGACCCTGTTGAAAAGCCCTGGATGTATTTGAAGGATTTGGCTTGGTGCTTGCTAAGCACTTGTCCTCTCTTTGCAGGCTTCGCCATGAGTGGACACTGAGGCTGGAAGGCCGAACAAAGCAGGTCCAGGAGCACATGAAAAAGCAGAAAGAGCGGATGACGCTGCTGTCCGTTGAGGCTCTTCCCTCGCCAGATAAAACTGTTGCTTAAAGTTACTGTGAAAATACGGAAAGCATTGGGCTTGACTCTGACCTTCTGCATGTATATATGAACGAGTTACACTGCTGAACAAGCAAGAGGTCAGACTTTGGCGCTTTTCCAGACCAGTCGCTAGAGCTACTGGTAAAGCCCTACTGAAATTCAGTGCAAGAATAAGGCCACAGCACATAATCTCTTAAAAAATACGGAGGGAGAGATGAGAAGCAGGCACCTTTCATTCTGCATGATATATTATTACTCTGATGCAGCAGGACTGTCTTATGTAACTGCATTTTCAAATGACAACATATTTCTCAGAAAGAGTATAGCTTCTTTAATAGGCATAATATATTCAGATAGCTGCGTGCAAAGTTCACATTTCCATTTACAGAGCTATCAGAGTGTGGCTTAATGCTGATATAAGCTGTCCTGCCTGTCTTGAGCCACAGTGAAGTGGGTTGAGGATTAGTTTGATCAGCTGGACAGAAGAAGAAATATATTTTCAAATGTTACCAGGAAAAAGAAAGAATGAGGATTTTGTGATCACTGCATAACAAAATTTCCAGAGCTGAATCATTAATTGAACAGAAGGAAAGATTTTGGCTTTGGTGGGGTAGGTAAGAAAAAGATTACTGAGGTTATCATGAACTAGTCTGAGAGATGTCCGAGTAAGCAAATAGGAAACAGTTTGAAATAGAAGGCAGTTCACCATAACAGCACAGGAATGCTCTGCAAAGCATCGCTTGCCATACCTGTTTTGCACTAATCCAAATACTTGCTGCATTGCTTCCTCTTCTAGGTCAGGTGAAATACAGGAAGGACTAATTAAACACAGGGTAATAACAGTGGGTTCTGTTTACCTGTAAGTCTGTATATCTAAATAGCATAACATCCCTTGCGTGAAAACATTTCCTTGTTATCTCTTCATTTCATTTCTTTGATGCTTGAGACCAGTCGTAAGTCTAAACAACTATTTTTCTATAAGAATATTGAGCTAGGTGGAATTTTACTTTGCATCTTTGTTTACGATGAACAAGTGGGTATGAATACTTTTGAGAAATTTCAAAACAAAACCTTTTTGACATCATAGAAATGCTTTTTTTAATACCTTTAAGACAATGTTTCATTAAAACACACAGTTTTACTGTATGTTCCCACTTCTACATAGTGACATTCTCCCATAGAAAAAAAAAAGTACTTTATCACTAAAAAGTTGCTATTTGATAGCGGATTAAAACAATTAAACATCTCTGCAAAGATTCAAAGATTTTTTTTCTTTGTTTATTGGAAACTGAAGGGAATGCAGAATCAGTGGTTTTTTTGTTTTGTTTGTTTGTTTGTTTTTGTATAACTTAACCCACAGGGAAATTGTTTCTTCCTTTTTTTTTTTTTTCTCTCTTAGAAAAGCAACATTGAACAATAATAAAGCCTGTAGCTGTTTTTGCCTTTGTGGGCTCATTTCTTTCTTGTGTGTTCATTGATTTCCCACAAATTCTCTAAAAAGTTCTTTTGTTGTGACACAAGTTAAGCATTATCTCTGGTGAAGAAGATCAAACAGGACCTGAACCTGTTGCTACCTACATTAAAAACACAATACTTCACTACTCTGTAGCAGCAGCTAGACGACATAGACAAGGCCTACTGAAATGGAGATGGGCCAGAACCCTCCCTTCAGAAAACCAGATCAACTACATCAGCTACTAACCACTGCTTCACAGCCTTGTGATGCCACCCATAGCAGTGCAACTTACCCCCACTTTATGCCAGGGTGACAAGAGCAGAAGATTTGAGCAAACCAGGCCCAGTAAACATCTGTTGTTCTTTTACAATTAAAGTCAGCATTTTTAACTGTTAGAAACACTTTTGGTGACCAGCAACAGGACCCGAGGGAACGGCATGGAGCTGTGACAGGGGAGGTTCAGGCTGGGTGTTAGGAAAAGGTTCCTCACCGAGAGGGTGGTCGGGCACTGGAACAGGCTCCCCAGGGCAGTGGTCACAGCCCCGAGCCTGCCGGAGTTCAAGAGGCGTTGGGACAACGCTCTCAGACACAGGGTCTGACTTTTGGGTGGTTCTGTGTGGAGCCAGGAGTTGGACTCCATGATCCTTGTGGGTCCCTTCCAACTTAGGATATTCTGTGATTCTGTTCCATGATTTTATGACTTTTATGACAGCATATCCTGTTGTTTATGAAGTGATCACTGATTTTATACAAAGCACAGGAAAAAGACCACACAAGTAGATGCAGTCCCCAGGCAGTAATTTTCAGCACTCCCCAGGAGGTACCCAAGAACCACACTCACTCTCTGAATAGGAGCTTTTGCATCCACAGCTCTGAGAGAGCTGAGGGATGTGTGAAATCAATTCTACTGCAAGCAGGGAGCATCATACTGACGACATGCTGTCGTCACAGGCACTGTTTATCTCAGCAAGCCCATGCAACCTATTTCAGTTGTGAATGGGCTTCTGATACATCCACTGCAGGGCACAGTGTACACATAACAAGTGTGGAAGACTAAAATCCTCCCACTCTTAGTCAAAACCAGCTCTTTGTGAATTGTTCAAGTCCGTACGCATTAGTCATGTTTACCTATTCTCACATATATTTTACACAACAGCAGTGTCATGGCACCTCCATGATATTGAATGTCAGATGCTTTTTCTTCCCAAAAACAAGTGGTGTTCACAGAAAGTCAGAGAGCTGGGGATGTTCAGCCTGAAGAAGAGAAGGCTCCGGGGAGACCTCACTGCGGCCTTTCAATACTTAAAGGGGGCTTATAAAAAAGATGGAGAGGGACTCTTTACACAGGCGGATAGTGATAGGACAAGGGGGAACAGTTTTAAACTAAGAGAAGGTAGATTTGGATTAGATGTTAGGAGGAAATTCTTCACTCAGAGGGTGGTGAGGCACTGGAACAGGTTGCCCAGAGGAGCTGTGGATGCCGCATCCCTGGAGGTGCTCAAGGCCAGGTTGGATGGAGCCCTGGGCAACCTGATCTAGTGGGTGGCATCCCTGCCCATGGCAGGGGGGTTGGAACTAGATGGTCTTTAAGGTCCCTTCCAGCTGAAGCCATGCTATGATTCTGTGATTTTCACTGCTGCTGCACATACAAGCAGACTGAGAAAAGAATCAAGTACTAGAAATAATAAAGTCTAGCAGCCAGAAGTAGCCAGATATGTTGCTTGCAAATTGCAAAGCTGAAGGCAGACAGTAAGGTGAAGGATAGTGTTTTGTCCTTTTGCTTTAGCTACTAAACTCAGAAAATTTATGCCTGAGTTTAGGCGTATCAGGCATGCCTGAAAATGTGAAACATGGCATTTGTTTAAAAAGCAAGCAAGCAAAACAGTCAGTTCAAACTGAATCGTTACATTAAATAAAACATCTGACTCATTCACATACACAGCTTCTGTTGACAAAACAGCACATCCAGTGAGCATAAGCTCTTGAGAAAGTAGGCCCCTTTAACTAAAAATATTTTTCCTCCCTTGTCCCTAATTCCTCCCCCTTTCCAATGAAAAAAAAAAAAAAGAAAGAAAGAAAAAAAAAGAAAAAAAAGATACAAATGAAAATTTGGATTACATTAGCTACAGTAAGAAAATTGGACTAGCTATTTGAGAAGAAAAAATAATTATCCACATATTTTTTCCTTGGTGTTTATTAATTTGTCTAATACAAACAAAAATGGAATTGAGTATCAGTTAGTCTGCATAACCAGTACCACTTCAGCCTTCACTAGCAAGACATTGCTGTGGCTTACAACTGCATGTAATCCAGTCTAGCACTTGCCTAAACCATTAAAAAAAAAAACAACTAAAATTGTACAGTGTATGTCAGGGATTTTTGGTCATGGGACTTAAACCGTATGACTGATGATGCAATAGGTGAGGATCTTGTTTATGAAGCAATGCCCCTAAGCTGGCATACTGATGTCAGCTGCAGAACACCCAGTAGCATGCCCAGATTTATATGCATGGCAAATAATGTGAGCACATACTACACTCATTCACATGGTTGCTATTAAGTACTGCATCTGATCCAGGAACCAGTGACTAATGCTTGAGAGACAGCAAGCATTGCTTTCTTAAACTGCCTCTGAGCTGTGGCTTGCTCAAATCCAATCGGTCAAAGAGGTGAATTTAAACGACGTTCAGCTACAGTCTGGCTTTGTTTGTATGCTGTGCAGAAGCACTCATATAATCAGTTACAGACAGGATGTGCTAAAGATACAACACCTCAGCCCGTCAGCTGCTACACTTAAATTAGCACTTTAATTCAGAGCCTTTCTTAAGCGGACCCCCTGATTTTCTGCACTTACCACCCACTGGTTTGGATCACAGAGCAGATTTAAGGCACACAAACCAGATTTCTTTCAGGGGAAACTAAGCCAGACCAGACGCCATGCTCCAAGTGCGTCCCAAAGGACCATAGCCTCTGAGGGTCTGAGACAAGCACTAGTTCTTCACTTTTGAGGCACCCGTACTGTGACAATACATGATTGGATTAATCAGATTAGATACAGTCTGATGTAAAACCCTGAACCATGCTTAGTCTAATGCAAGGACCTCAGCAGCAGTCGCTTTGGTCTACTGAGCTGCTTGCATTGTGCTGAATCACTTGCTCATATAGATAGGTACCCAACCAAAACAATAGAGATGGAATCAAACCACATTTACTTGATATGTGCAGATCCAAAGGTGGACCTTGACAGATACAATGACTGCGCTCAAGAATGATAATTTAATTTTACAGCCATGCAGATATGCTAGCATGCATAACTATACATAACTTAGTCACACAACCTACTGACACTGGACGTGTTGGAACAGAGAGTTTACCCACATTACTGCAAAACGTAGCGTAGATCTGGCTTCTGGAACCATAAAACAGCTATGTGTGGCTCAGTTCTACAGTTAAATATGGAATAGGAATATGAGGATAATCACCAGTTTCCTGGCCCTAATTGTGAACTGTCTGTGTCCTGAGGGACGCTGTTCTCTACCCAGCCTATTAAACAGCACTTGACTGGGTCTTCACTGCCACAGTGTGAATGAGGAATAGTAAATCACATAAAACTTGTACATTAAAATACTTCTGGATTGAAAAGGGCATCTGTAGGTAAACAAGGATGAAAAAAGGAGTAGTTCTAGAAAATCTTTTACTTCCTGAGGACGCTTCTCCTCATGAATTAAGCATTACTATGCTATTTATTTCTTACAGAGATGGAGAGGAGTAATCCACTGTGTTGCACATTTGAGACAAAACTGCATACAAAACATCAGTAGTCAGGACTGACAATACAAAAATCTACTTATTTTTCCTATTTCCCATCTATTTCAGCTGTGTGTATTCATCCATGTGTTCTCAGATGAATCTTTTTATTACTACTTACTGGCCAGAGTTTCAAACACAGTTCAAGCTAAGGTGGACAGAAATCAGGGAAAATTCCAGCCCCAAAAATCAGAGTCTGACGAATAGCCTGAGAAGGGTTATCATTACCAGGGAAGCCACATGTGACAATAGGTTGCTATGTATTACCTCCATAATTAAAGGTACTTTCCTCAAATGTCATTGCTTAAAGGAATTAATGATTTCCTACCAGTGACTATTGAAATGTGAGAGGCTACTGGCCCAATCTTTGCCTGGTACTCAGTGCCAGTGGTCAGTCTCAGGGGCTTACTCACAGTGATATAACCTCAGAGGTTCACAGTCAGGGTCACCATTTTTTCCATAGTAAACAGCAGCAGCAGCAGGGAGAATTATAATTTCAGACACCTGTAGTAATAAAATAGCCATCTGACAATAATGACAACGGGGCAAAAAAGATGTAGTAGGAAATATGAAAGATGATATTCAGTTTAGCTAGCTTCACGAATTTGCCAGTTCCCCAAAGGCTTTTGTGTATCATTTCCACTACATTTATATTGTGTTTCCAACCTGAACATTGGTGCCATTTGATCAGAATTTCAACTTCCCAATATATATTGACTGTTCAACCATAGGGAACGGCCAAAAACCAGACTTAATAATGAACATTTCTTAATTGTCAGCTTTAGTATCTAACATAGAGGAATCATATCTGCAAAATAGGGATACAAAAAGCTCAATATGTATTTGTTTATTTGCAAATAAGCAGCAGAAAACTATGTTTTCCAAGAGTTTTTGCTAACTTTAATGTTATTTTACTCCCTCTGATGTGTTATTCTGGTTATCAATTGCATTACTATTGCTAAGACTGTGAAACTACAGTATAGGCTATGAGTCTAGTTAGGCAAGGAAAACACAAAATTATTGGAGTAACTAACAGAGGTATTTCAGAAAAACCTTTTGAAAAAGTACCTGTATTTACCCTGACATCTTAACTTTAGTGTTTTCAGGGTGATTTTTAATCAACTGCAGCTTCTCTGTCAGAAATTTATTCTGTAAGATTTGTATTGATGCCTTTATATGTATTCTAATAAGTGAAAACAAACCAACACAATTGTTCGTTTTTACATGTAAAAAGTTCCAGATAACAATGTTTTCTCATTAATTACTGGATATTGTTGCAACAGAGTTCTTGTTAGAACTTAGTTAATGAAAAAGTGCTAACTAATGAATTGATACTTTGCAGCTTTTGGACAGTACACAAGTTTACTGATTTTGTTGATACTGCCTTAATTGTTAAATATGTATTTATAATAACAAGACTAACAGCCACTGAAAATAAGCCCTGCAAGCAGTGAGGGCAGTCTAATCTAAAATATCAGAAACAGCAGTTATTATCCACCATCTCAAATGAACACTTAATAACCTGGAACTAAATCCCTTCAGGCTCTATTTATGATATGTACACACTTCTGCTGCAGTGATGATGAATACTGCATTTTGCCAGAACTAATGACCCCTCTATAATACGTACGAGGGCTGACAATTATGTAGAATGAGTCTGTCAACAGACTAACAGAGTGCAGCCATGTTTGAAAAGTTTTATGCCTAAACCACAGGCAAATTTCAGTACTTCCAACCCATAATAAGCCCCTCTGGAGCCATATTGCAATTCTGCAGCATGTGTTTGGTCAAGAGAGTTTCTGCATATGCTTTGTTTATTTTCAGTTTGGTTACCTTTGGCTATTATAGATAATTAGGAGCAACACAGGAAAGTAATTAATATGTAACACTTCACTGTGTTCTGACAAAATACTAGTGTCTCATGGGATGTTTTATTGCTTTAGTTGGTGGATGCAGTAAAGGATATCCTCTTTATCTCTAAACCAAAACATTTTCTATTCCAAGGCACCTCTGACAAAGATTTCAGTGTAGGTGAGGGTGTATCTTATAGCTTTATTGCAAGGATTTTGAGAGCACTCAGTTAATATATCATTACAAAGATTAAAGATGTAGAAAATAAGTATGCCTTCACCTACATTAGCTGTTGTATTTGTAGTTTAACTTGGGCCCTGCCATTACATACCCTAGAATTGCCAGGGAGGGACAGAAAGCCCTGATGATGAGGCTAACATCTCTCCCAGAAAGCTAGTTTTGTAAAGTATAACACTGACTAGTCCAAATCCTGCTAGATTTGAGCAATTGTTTTCAACAAAAGCCAGCAAATTTGAGCATGCACACTGCCTCGTTCCATTAGTGCCACTTTCTGTTTCAGGTACACTCTTACCTGGAATTTCTGGCACGCATTTGTAAAGGTTCCCATTCAAGTGCAAATTCTCCGGCTGCCAGTCTTCAGCGCACATTAGTGAAGTCTGCTATTCCTGTTGGCACGTAGGAAACAAGAATTCACAGCTAGGCTGCAGAATTTCTGAACAGAGAAGCTTTATTTAAGTCGTCAAGAGAAAAGAGCAAAATATGAATTGCGAAAAATATGGCCTACTAGCACGAATTCTTGTCAGCGAGACAGGCTTCTTGAGCTTTGCTCTGATCTGGCATGTAATTACTAGGTATACCTGATCTGCAAGCTGTATCCGCTAAGTGTCAGAGCAATGCCTGACTTGCACACATATATTTTAAAACAAGAAACAGGTACTTGAAAGACTTGCCTCAGAAAATTAATTTTTAACCACTGAAAACAAATAGAAATAAAAGCATTCAGTTATGCCTTAAAATGCTTCAAATTACTGCAGATTAATATGTCAGTTAAAAAGTAAACTGAGCTAAATACATGTATGTGAATTTCACCTGTGTGAAATATAGGTTTTTTAGCAACATCACAAACCTTGTGCATTTAATGAGTTATAACAGAAGCAATGAAAGCCTTACAAATGGAGGGCTGGAACTACAGTTAAAAATATTCTTTTTTTCTGTTCCAAAGAAAGGTACATGCAGACACAATATCCTAAATGCTTCAGCAATTCTAGCCTCAGGTCTAGGAATATCATTTCATAATTCCCCGTCTCTAATCTGGGTGCAGCATAGGCACACTTCTCTGTCTCCTGTTTTTTTAATATTTTGTGTTCTGCACAATTTCACCTAGTTGTTTGCCAGCCATAGAGGGAATGGCACATCAAAGTGCAAAACCATGCTCAGGATGTAAAACACTGACCCAGCACATCCCCCCAGCAGCCTCAGGCACACAGGTTCTTGGAAGCTCTAAACACAAAATAAAGCTGCTTCCAGAGCAAAAGATTTTTGTTGTTGTTTTTGTTGTCTTTGTTTTGTGTGTGCCATTATTTTTTTCTTGTTCTGTTTGCTTTTTAGTTTTTGTTCTGTTTTATTTTTGTATCTACCAGAGGAGCAGGGTCCCAGAAAGGACATGTAAGTCCTCATGATGGTATTGGCAAGCTGAGCCTCTGGTCCCTCAGCTGGGAACCAAGTTTTGCCTTTTCCTCCAGGATATGTTTTACAAGTCTCTATCTGTGTCACTGAGATGATGATCTCCACTATCTTCTCCAAGTGCCAAAGAGACACGCAGATCTGTGCAAGAAGGCCATGCAGGAAGGATGGTCACCCAGGGCAGCTGCCTTCTCAATTGCCATCCTGCCAACAGGGATAAGAGCCAAAGCTACCACCAGCTCTGCTTCCACCCTGCTTTTCACTGCCCTTCCCAGCCACCTAAAGCTGCCTTTCAGGCATTAGCAACAGCAGCAGCAGCCTGCTAGGGTTATGAGTGACAGTGAGGGAAGGTGCTCTGAGGATAAGAATCTAGAAGTACCCTGACTTTGTATATATATCTAGATCTAGATATACCCTGACCCTGAAACTGCATGTGATAGAAATTGCTTGAAAACTGCTGGCTGCTCTTATGTGGTCCCCAGTGCAACTAGTTGCAGCAGCAGAGTAATCACAGCACAAACCCCAGACAATGCATTCTAGGCAAAGTTTCTCTTCCGTGTTCCCATGCAGTTTAGCAATAAAAGGAGGAACGTAAAAGCAAGATAGAATAACAATACAGGAAATAAAAGGATGGCAACAGTGCCAGGGTACAGGGCTAAGCAGACTAACAGATGCTCTGGAGCCAGATAGAAAAAAAAATAAAAATAAAAATAAAAATAAAAATAAAAATAAAAGCTTTTAAACCACTTTTGTACATTTCTCTAGGCAAACAAAAGACTGTTCAAATGAAAATTTTGAATGCATTCTTTGAAGTCTGCTTTCTCAGGTGGCGTTTTTCCTATATTAAGATTTCTCAGAATTTACTGCAGAGTTCTCATTAAACTCATGCTAATTTTTAACCTGAACAGCACAGAAAAACACCCACAGCCATTATGCGGCACTGTCAGTCCTTGGTATTCAAACTTCATGGAATAACCTTCCCAAAATTCATAATACTTTCAAAAACATCAAGAGATCAGTCATTAAAAATGCTGAGTTCCTATTGATAGAAGTTTCAAGCTGTTGGGCCTTTTCCTTGAGCTCTGCAGGTTTTAATCATCTCCTGCATCTTAAGTCCCCAAACAGCCTTAAAACATTACTTTAAATCTGTCTTCAGTCTTTCAAGCTCTAGAGGCTTTTATTAAAAGAGGTCCAAACATTTTGATATCTGAGATACAATCTTAAGAGCTGTCAGTGCTGACTGCAAGTTAAAATAGACGAAATGTTACACTGCAGACAAACTATGACAAAAGGCTATTTCTACCCTGACCCAGAAGCAAACTGCTCTGTAGGACTACTTTTATCAGAAAGGGGCTTGTGCTGATTTCATCCTCCTGAGCTCACTTCTAGGGCAAAGTTACACAGAATGATTGAGCCAACGTGACAATTCACTGCTGCCAGAAGGGCCATTTCCCCCTCCTGCCCTGCTTGTGCCCAGCTCTGCTTCTCCCACCCTACACTGGGTGAGACCTCCACGGGGTTAGGGTCTGACAAGCGCTGGGGTGAGCTTGATGAAGAGTCTTGTAAGTGAAATCAGGAGTATAGCTGCAGTGGGGAAGAGTTACACGTGTCTTCACATTCACATTGCCTAATGCCATACCTCACCAGGGGCATTAAATATCCTGCACCCACACCACACTACTACATTGCACACATAATAAATGTATGTGCAAAAATTATTTGGATTCAATAGTCTTCAACATGTAGGGATACATCTAGAAGGTTCAACTACACCTTTGCTGTCTTTAGCCTTGAGAATTTTATAGGGTATGCCCAGACACTCTGGAAGCTCCCCTGTGAGATCGAATCATTGCAAAATATAGCTTCCTGCTTCTAGTTTAGCAGCGGTAATTGTGAACATATAGCCATCGTATGCCAGACACCTGCTTTTTCCAAGGTGAGGACTTCCTATGATTCATGTGACCCACGGATGAACAGTCATCTTTTGGCTAACCTTTTCCTGCTGTAGTTCTGACAAGGCTTTGAGGGTTGACTGGGAAGTCCTTGCTCTTGGGGATTCAAAACTCTGGGACTCCAGTTCCAACTGCTTCTAAGAGCAGAGAAAATCCTGTGAGTTCACAATGAAACTCATTTGATCAAGTACACCTTCTTCACCAAACAGCAGGACTAGTTAAGAGTTTAAACTCCCTCTTCATTGGCAGTTTCTCAGAGTCCAGTGCTAATGACCTTCAAGTCACACCGCAAGATATAAATATCATAGCCAGCTAGCAGAGCCACAGAAATGAGTAAAATAATAATTCACTGTCTATGGAGTTAGTGAGAGTGCATGAAGGGAGACAAAGAATCATTCTCAGTAGCTTTATGTTTCCTCTAGATAAAATTCAAAAGATAGTTTGAGATCCAATTTACAAGGAATTGAGATTCCAATAAAATTTGCATCAAGGGAATAAGTAAAAGCAGAAAGTTATTCAGAGAGAGCGAAAATAGAAACTGGGAGGGAGGGTACTGACAACATTTAACATTTCTTTGTCACCATTAAAAGATGTAGCTTAGCAATTCTCACAGGGGAAAAGAATTTTAACACAATACAGTTCATTTCCCAAAACTCAGGGGGCTCTTGCCTTGCTAGCTAGAGACAGGCTAATATTCTTAGGTAACAGAATTGATGCTTCAATTAGCAATTCTAAATGCATTCTTTCCCCAGCTGCCAGGTAATATACTGACATTATTTTACCTACTCCTTGAAGAAAGGTTTTGTTATATCATAATACAGACCTCCAAGAGTACATGTGGTATTGCTTTTTTGAGGGAGTCCTACAAAAATTCTGAAAATTTCATGCTAGATTGTATTTGTGAGAATTTAGTATTTAAAATAATCTGTAGGAAAAAAAAAATATTTCTGTAGCATAAAAATTTATAGAGCATAAATCCTTAATGCAGGCAAATGCAACATATTTTTTCTGTTAAAAATTAATTTTATGTGGGTATAGACTGTCATAAAATGTAAATAAATTTGAACAAAGTCTAATGCTGAGAAAAACAAGCAACAACAAAAATATTATATGTGTTTTCAGTATATAAAGCAGTGTACAACATATCAATATTAAATACAGCATACGCAGGTATATAGAAAAACATTTTAGAAATTATGCTTCATAGAGCTAAGATTTCAGCCACTTCTGAGTTCATGGATTTATTTGTGGTCAAGCTAAAAATTTAAACATTTTTTATTAGCTCAAAGCAATAAGGAGAGAGAGAGAGTGTCAGAATTCATGGATGGATCTGGCTCTTTTAAAAATTAAAAGGAAAAAAAGAAAAAAAGAAAAAAGAAAAAAGAAAAAAAAAGAAAAAAGAAAAAGGAAAAAAGAAAAAAAGAAAAAAGAAAAAAAGAAAAAAGAAAAAAGGAAAAAAGAAAAAAGAAAAAAAAAAGAAATCTATGTTTGTTCATTTGTTTTTTTTCCTCTGCAGTTTCTGCTGCTTTGTTGCTTGAAAACTGGTGGAACACAAGAAAGAAGTTCCAATTTTTGGTGTTTCCTAGGCCTCCCACAGAGATATCTGGACAGACTTGGTACTACCACACCCAAACGCTGGTCCCAGCTGTCTGTCTCCCAGGTTCCCAGCCCATCCAAGCTCAGGCACAATTTGGTGAACTAGCTGAAGCCAAGAGTGAAGGTCTTGCGCTGAAACATGAGTCCTTGCCTTGGGACAACCATAGTACAGACATGATTTCCATTCTGCCATCTTGGCTAGGAAAAGCAGGAACCTGCAGCTGATTAAGGAGAAATCAGCAGGTTGGGGCAGTAACATCCAAAACTCTTGCAGCTAAGTTGGCCACAGCTTATTTGTCAGAGCCCCAGCACTCCAGCAGCAGATATCACAGAGAACCAGCCTATGCAAACCATTTGGTCAGCACCAAGGAAAAACCAGTTAGTCTATGCAGCCCAATCAACTTTTCAGATTTACTAAAACAAGCGAATTAGCAAAGGAGACAAATCTTAGCCACATTAGGAAAGTGAGGGTATAGATGACCAAGAGAGATGAACAAATGAGGAAAACGAGGAGCTAAACTGTTGAACCCTTCACCAGGAAGGCACAATGAGAAATTCAATCCTCTGTCCAATGAGTATGATCACATTGCTTTGATATCTGAAACCAGGCAATGAGCAAGAGGGTAACATGAAAAATAGCTGGGCTTTTCAAACCTTCATAAGGCTGAGTGATGTTTATTTGTACATGGAAGCTATCTGCTTTATGCTGCCTTTTAACACGCTTGTTTTCTCTCCAGATAAATTAAGGACAAGTAAACTGGAACAGACGGATGAGTGCCACAGCTTTTGAAATCCAATCTCTCTTACCTTATACTGCTAATTTGGGGATGGAGAAAATTATGTGGTTCAATTTACAATTAGGATTCCTCCCTAATGATGCCTTTCCTCCAGAGCTCTCATACACAACGCAAACATTTTCCAGAAACCTAAAAATAAAGTATATTGCATAGTCCAGCTGTAGTGTTCTTTAACTTAGTGTGACAGATTGATAAACACAAATATAGACAACGCAAAAAGACAGTGAAGTGCTCTGACCAAACCTGATTTGAAGGGCATGGCAAAGGAGCAATTTGAGCAGCTGTCAAAAGGGTAGACTTTCTACAATGCAGTTAATGTTCCAAAAAGTTCCCTATTATGTGCCTGTAACCAGCTCTTCACAATGAGGGAATGCATGTTGATGTATTGTTTTCACATATTGATGCTCACTCATCCCATGAAAATTAAAAATAATACAATTAAGATAGATAAAGCTCTCTTTGTTCCAAGTAAACCTGCAGTGAAGGCAAATCCCATACCTTTTACTGCAAAAAGGAAACTAAATCTACACAACAGCAAAACTTCTTATTTAATATTGCTTCTGGTTTGGCTTTGCTGGATTTCAGCAAATTTAGAAACAAACAAACAAACAAACAAAAGAACACATTTTAACCTTCAGGAATTTTGATTGCCACCTCCATTAACCATGCCAAATCATCCCTTAGGAAATGGAACAAGCAGTTTGATAATACTCTGTATGTTAACTCAGAAACATATTTTACCTTCAGATTTACTTCTTTTGGGGAGAGGAAAGCAGGAACTGTTACCCAGAATGAAGGGCTGAATGTCTAAAACAGCACCCACAAACTACAAAATCACTAAGGCATTATTTTTCACTTCATCAAAGTTTCACTATGCAAGATTAACTACCCTGAAAACAAAACAAAACAAAAAACAACTGGAGATCTATGAGTAACACTTGTAATACCAGCAGCATAACAAGGCCTCGGTCATAGTGCTGCTGGTTGGCAGAACAAGCTATTCAGGAATGAGATGCCCTAGACTTTTAAATTGTATGTCCTTCCTTTGCTTGGCACACAGAGTGCCCCCACCAATCACCAAATTGGCTTCATGTAAAGTGAAGCACATGCAGCTTTTTTATCTTTCCTCTGGCTAGCCCATATTTAAATAGCAGTCAGAACAAGTTGTGGTATTTTTCACTGCTTTGCTATTCTTCATAGCACAGGTGATGGGTACACATTGATGGAGGATAAGTGCCATGAGGGGAAATCTCAGCCCCTTTCAACTTAGTGGAGTTCTGCCATTGAGTTCAATGCTGCCAGGATTTCATCCTAGCTTCGTTCATCAGTCAAAGAATGACAGGGAGTTGGAGTCAGCTCAGCTTTAGGAGCAAGCACGTTGACCCACTCAGAGTCTCTCACCATTATCATGGATTTAGGTAAATCCAGCCTTATAGGTTTTTTTCTCCTCATGTAATCTGGTCTCTCTTTCTCCTCTGCTCCCTCCCTTTTTCTCTTACTGGCAGCAGCTCTTCTGAGAGCCAGAAGAATGCTTCCATCTTTGAATAAAATGCAAGAGCATCCCAGGCAGAACAGCTGCCTCCATGTCAGGCACTCCAGACTTCCTTGGCAAGAGCTGTAGTAGTCTGAGGAGACGACTGGAGAATATTAAATCAAATTACCATAGTGTATTTCACAACATTTTATAAACCAACAATTCCACTAATTTCTTTCTCCTCCTCCTGTTATTTCCCCAGTTTACAGCCTTGAACGTATAATTCAGAAACACATAAAATTTTGGTGTGATATCTAAAATAAAAGAATTACAAACCAATTTTTCATTATTTGCCCAGACTCTTCTGCTTTCACAAGAGTTCAGACTCAAACAGCGTAACATTTACAGAAATTGTTAGAGTGCCACCTATTGGAAATAGACGTACAAATGAAAAAGACGTTGGTTAATCTGCATAAAATAATAATTTATTACCCAAGTGTTTTTTTAACAATAACAGGTTAAAAGGCTTTAAAAATGCATATACTTCTCGTTCTGTTCATAAATATGTTACAATTTAGATCTGTGTGTACCTTAAAGATAAGCCTCTCTACGGGGTAAAACACTGGAAAGTGGTAAAGATTTATAGTCCTGGAGTATAAAGCCACAAAAATCAGAGCAGACTCACAAGAGCCACCTATTTAAAATCTGAGTCGCATTACTAAGCTCTATATCCACTGCTGGAGTAAATTTTTTATCAGATCCTGGTTTGCACTCTGCAGAGAGATATGTAACATTCAGGTTCAGTCAGTTCAGTTATATTTTAGATTCTGAATGTAAATGAGTAATTTTCCCTGCAGAAAGCCGTTGTCTTGGGATAAAACAGCCCTGTCCTCTCATGGCAAGCTTTAAAATTAGGTTTGAATTCACAGTCTTGGGATAGTACAGCAAGTTTTTTATACCAAGGATCTTCAACTACCATTACCACTTAGAAGATACTTGGGCAATGCCACAAGTTCACTTCTTTCCCCTCTCTGCCTCTCATGAGCAAACAGATTCATGCTTTTTTTCTTACTCTCTCCTCAACTATACCTTCAGGCCTTGTAGCCTCCATTAAGTAAAAATGTGCTGATTTACCCTTAAAGTTGAACAAAACTGAAAAAAATTAAAGCAAGTGAGAAATCCAATGAAGTTTTGAACCTTGAACTTGATCCTCAAGCTGTCTGCCCTCTCTCCTTTCAGCAACCAGCAGATTGGGAGCATCACTGCCTGAAGAGCATCGTTACTGAAATCCTCACACATCTGCTTCATCTCCTTGTCTTTATTATTGCAGCCTCATCCTCCACGCCTTTACAAGCTCTCACACTAAAACAAACAATTGTGTTGCCTAACTCTTTTCTGCCCAGCCTCTCAGACTGGATCTCAGAATCACACTATTCCTCTTCCAAGTCCTTCTGTTAATCATCACTGACCCCTGCCCAGCTCATGACAGTTTTTTGACAGCTCTTTTCATGGTTCTGCTAAGAAGAGCTACACAAACAAATTGAGCAGCTGCTTTTGTAGATGGTTCTATGAAAAAAAAAGAAAAATAAACCTGCAGTTAATTATACCTGATACCTTCGTGTAGAAAAAGAAATAGAAGACTAACATGGCACAGAAACAATGTGAGGCAAAATATACTGTGTGGGACACTATACATGATGTATTTCATACATTTAGTCCTCAGAATTATTCTGCTTGTCCTCAGAATCCTTTCACTTATCCTCATGGGTCTGAAATTCCTGACTCAAATTATTTGGCTTAGCGGTGTTTTATAATATGCTTGCACAAATGACGTATGGAATGTAAGTACGAATTAGTAAAATACTTGCTGTTTTTCCAGTAAAACAAAACAAAACAAAACAGTTCTACTTTTTTACAGTAAAGGATAAAAACACCTTTTACATTTGTATTACTTATGACCTGATTTAGAAAGTGACCCTCTTGATTACTGTCCAGTTCTTAGTTGGCAGCAGGATCACTTTCTAAATCAGTTCCTAGTCTGTCACACCTTTATTTGCAGCAGGTGTCTGACATATATTCACATTCTTCACAATCACTTCTTATTTCTCCTGTTAGCTTACTTCATTCTATCAGTGCACTTTTTTTTATTCTTTAGTTTTATCTCTCCTTCCAGATTCCAAAGAGAATGCTCCAGGCTTCTCTGTGGTTTATAAAAAGACCTTTTCTCTTATGGCTTTCTTTTGAAACTTCAATCATTTTCTGCCTACTTTTGGGGCATACTCTCACATATAATTTCCCTCCCTTAACAAGCATATTTTCTTCTTCTGGGGACATATTTACAACAAAAGTTCAGGGGAATCAGAAGTAACATTTCTTTGGTGCAACAGTTGTAGACCCATGTCCGAGACTAATGATGTGATTCCTATCCCCACTGTAGTGTCTGCACCTTTGTCACATACTAAGAAGAAGGAAATGTGAGGAGACTAAAAACACATGACAAAATTCTTAGTGAAGCCAATGGGTCAGCTTCATGTTTTGTGCAGTATTTCCAACTTCAAATAAATATCTATGCCATGAACATTTTAGGTGACAACCAGTATAGGTAACCACAGCAGTTGACAAAACTTTTGCAAGATGTATTCATGACCAGATTTTTGTATGTCCAGGTCCTAGGCTCATCCTAGTCTTCTTTTTCCTCCTGTCAGCTGAAACTTTTGGACAATTCCAGCAGAAATGGAAAATGAATCTGGGACCGTTCCCCCACTCAGTGTCTGTCAGAGTGGCGTCAAGTGCTCGGACCCTGTAGTCTGCTAATTCTTTTTCTGCTGGAGTGCATGTAATGCAAATTAAGTCAAGGTGATCTCTGTGTTGTTGTTTAGATACCAGGCCTCATTCAAACAGGAAAGCAAAATTGAATACTTTAATTTTCATCCATAGCCTGGAAAAAAATACAGTTTCAATGTGATCTTCAGCTGCAGATAGCTTATTTCAATCACCTCGAAAGTTTTTCTCAAAAGCTTTCCTGCATATATTTTAAAGAGTAGTACAGAAATAGTTTTTTCTGTGCCGCTAAGCTAAAAACAGTAAAGGCAGATTTGCAGTTGACCAGGCTATGCAAGAACTCTGGGCAGGTGACATGGCAACTGTACATGTAAATTAAATTAATAGGTTTATTTTTCATAAAAAAGTAATGTAGATGGATGAAAATAGAACAAATAAGTATGTAACCATCTTTACCCTCACTCTGCACAAAAACAAAACAAAACAAAACAAAACAAAACCCTAAGGCCTGAAGCCTTCTTCAGTCGTTTTAGGATCCCACTGATTGTTCAATTTAACATGAATAGGCATACCAAATGAATGAGGGGATTTATAATTTCCACACTACGGATTTCTCCCCTGTGATATAAATATCTGTAAAAAGCTCCCATGAGGTACAGCAAAAGATGCCTTTAACCTTTGCATACATAATTTTGGATCAGCTTAGCATCATTTTTCTCAGAATGGAGCCATATGTCACCTAATGGCTCAGGGGAAATACTGGCATATGGAGCTTTCCATGCTTTCGCTGCCAGTTTGAATCTAGCCCAGGTCAGTAACAACCAACACTGCTGCATCTGAAGGTTGTTGGGTAATCTATGTGAAATGACTTGGCCATCTCAGCCCAGATCCTACAACTAAGTTGTCTACCAGAACATGACCACTGCAGATGGCTCAAACTCGCTCGTATGTTGGCACTATCAGCAAGTCAGCCAAAGATTAAATAAACATTGTACATACATGAGCTTTCACATTGTAGAAGCCACTCCCCCAAACTGCTTACATGCAGGACAATTTTTTTGAGATAAGGACCTATACTAGGACCTATTACAGCCCTCAGCCACGCTCGTGTAGCTATTTTGTATTAGCATTACACCACCTCCTCCCAGCTCTTCCTTCATACAGATCTAACCCATTAGATAAATCAAAGTTTAATGCCTGCATTAATGCTTCACACAGGATAGTAGTTCTTTGGGTAATGACAACTCTGTTGTCTGCAGTGAAGATTCAGACTTGGGAGAAGCATAATAAATCTTCTCAAAAAGAAGGAGAATGCAGCACTAAACAGTACCATAATGAGGGGAGGTTAAAAGATGTAACCATTTTCTGAAATTTAAAGAAAACACTACAGGATAATAAGCAGTTAATTGTCTTTGAAATAGTGTCCAGGAATAGGAAAAAATTAAACAATAATATTAATGTGTGCGTTGCACTAGAGAACACAGAAGGCCTGAGAAAAAGATATTTAAAAGCCTCTCAGAAAAAATTACTAGGGGGCCTTTTCCTAATTTTCAGCAGGAGGGAGTTTTATCAGTATGACATATAACTTTTCTCTTTGGAGTATTGAAAACACTGTATGTTTATATCATCGGTTCTCAGGCTTCAAAAGGTATCATTCTGTTTTTATTTCCTACTGGAAAATTTATGAAGACAGATATTTTAATGCATAGTCTGACACTGATGCACAGCCAGGAAATGAAGGTAGGTAAATTAATTGATAATGCAGTTCTTCATGCACTGTGTGGGAGCTGCGTCACAAAGGAGGCTAACAGTAGGTGTTTACAAAGAAAACAGAAATGAGGAGATGATTTCAAAAACAGGATTATTTTTCCTGATTAGGCAATATTCCACATATTGCCAGATAACCAAACATGCAAGAATTAGTGTGTCACTACTTCACCGATGTAACAAACCATCTTTACCTAGTTATGCAGTTTTTTGTGTTATTAGGCTTGATATTTTGCAGTGTTTTTCCCTACCACCACTTTGCAATCTAAATATGCCAGAAAAGTAGCATACACAGTTTACACTTTTTCCTTTTTTTTTTTTTTTTGGCTATTGTTAATTATATTGTTATTTTAGAAAGGATATGTAGTATGTCAAGTGCTGGAAAGGACACTGTCAGATTCAATATATATCCCCCTTCGTCACCATAGTAACTAACTGTTATCTATATCTCAGCTCTTCCTCCTGTGTCAGACTTGACTCGGCTCACATACAAGGCTCCACACTCCTGGTCTCTCAGAGCCTCTTTTTGCATCTCTCCTATGTTGTTAAGCTTCATAAGCAGAGCCGCAGCAAAGATGCCGAGAAGGGGTACCACCCCTGGCGTAACCTTGTGTGAAAAGATTTCAAATGAGGGTACATGTGCCTGTGTCCCCACAGGCAAGCCAAGTTATGAGCTGAGCAAGCGGTACTGCAGAAGATGAAGAAATGACTGGTGAGAGCTATGTGTCACGCAGGGGGCTTGCAGACCCACTTCCATGGCTGCGAGAAGTGGAAAAGTGAAGTGCTATGGAGGGATGTTATCACACAGCCACAGTACATAGACCTTTCTGAAAAAGGTTGCAGCCCTGTGCTTATTTCTTAAAGCATCCAAAGACATGTTACTGGAAGTTATCTTGACTTGTCTTTAAACTCTTCCCAACTATCTCAGTGTTTACACCCAGCTATAGATCAGAGGTTGATCTGACAAACCTCATCCTTTGTTATAACTCAAGCCATTGCTTCTAAAGCATTCTCTTTCAGATAATTTAGATTGTAATATGTTCATGCAATAGGAATTACATTTGCTTTTACTCTTCAAACGTTAACTTTTGCCTTGTATTTCTATTAGGACAGAGTTCAGACTTGCAGGTTTTTTGAGCTGGGACTGTTCAGCCTGGAGAAGAAGAGGCTCAGGGGGGAACTCATCGATGTCTATAAATACCTGAAGGGAGGGTGCAAAGAGGACAGAGCCAGGCTCTTTCCAGTGGTGCCCAGTGACAGGACAAGAGGCAGTGGGCACAAACTGGAACACGGGAGGTTCCCTCTGAACACGAGGAAGCACTTTTGTTCTGTGCACAGGCTGCCAGAGAGGCTGTGGAGTCTCCCTCCTTGGAGATCTGCAAAAGCCGCCTGGACACGGTCCTGGGCAACCTGCGCGGGGTGTCCCTGCTTGAGCAGGGGGCTTAGACCAAATGACCACCAGAGAGGTTCCTTCCAACTTAAGCCATTCTGTGATTCTGTGAGCATGGGGTACAGACTAATGGTTTCTTCCACTTGTTCTCTTTGTCCTGATAACAAGGTGTTCTCCTCTGGGCTGCAGCAAATGCAAAGAGCAGTCTAAAGTGTATGCGTATGGATTCATCTCATTGAAGAAATTGGGTTTGTTCAGTCTAGAGAAAAGAGGGCTCAGGAGAGACCCAATCACAGTCTTCCAATAGCTAAAAGGCTGGTGAAGGGGAGATAAAGGTACTATCTGAACAAGGATGGACGGAGACAGAAGAGGCAACAGACACAAGATACTCCAGGGGAAACTCTATCTGGATATAGGGAAAAAATACTTCACTGTGAGGACATGGTCCTGAGCAACCTCCTTGAGCAGGGGTGTTGGACCAGATGACCTCCAAAAGTCCCTTCCAACCTTAACCTTTCTGTGATTCTGTGACAACTAAACTCTGAAAATGGTGAAATCTCCTTTGCTGGAAATACTGAAGAATCAGCTTTACAGGATCCTGGAAAACTTAATCTGGGGCCCTGTATACAACAAAAGGTTGGACCAGATGATCTCCAGGGATCTCTTTCAATGTGGGCTTTTCTATGATTCTATGAATTTGTACCCTACTGGAAATTCAATCTTTTTTAATTTCTTGCAGCCATATTGGACTAAAAGTCAAAATATTAACAAGAATAATTATTACTTTGAGGGAGAAATTTCAGGGAAAAACAAAACAAAACAAAAACCTGATCTGGAGCTTTTCAAACATACTATTCCTGCTCAAGTTAGCACAGAACTGTGTTCACCCAGCTGCTACCCTGCCTCACTACAGTACAGAGGACTTGAACCTCGTTATTCTGCTATGGGCCTGGCACCAAACCAAATAGTAGGCTGCTGCCGTCACAGAAATTGTGAATAAAGTCTGGATAGAATAGAAACAAGAATATCGGTTATGTCCAAACCCATATTTTTATATTGTAAAACTTAATGATTTCAATATGTCTCAAAACCATTTCAGGTGTTACCAGAAGTGCAAAAAATAGTGTCTTCCTATTTTTCAGACTTTCAGAGCTGTAAAGACTACATCCTTTTCCAAAAAGACACACTTTTGTGTGTGTGTGTGTGTGAAAACTTCTGTTTATACTGACTGCTGCATATGGCAATAAGTATTTTGGGAGTGCTGTTGAGGAAAGAGTGAGCTTACTCAATGTTTTCTCAGAGTTTTAAAAGGATGATGGGACTATGTGCCTATTGTTTTTGTTTTGCTTAGAATGCAATATAATCGCCCTTGGGCAAAAACAATGACAAAATTTTCTACATTTTTTCAAAATCATTACTTACTCTACCTTTTAAAAAATTTTTTTGTTAATGCAAAAAAAAAAAAAAGAAAAGAAAAAGAAATTATCACCTTTACTGCAAGGTATTTTACGTATGGAAGCACCTTCTTCTGGTACAAATTTACCCAAATCCCAGAAATTCCATTACCTCCGATATTACCGAGGTACTTGCTTCACCTCTTAGATGACGAACTTGATGTCGCTCTCTTTTCCCCCATTACCCCCCATTACATACTTTTCTTCCTGTGATGACTGGCACCACACAAGCTATTCCCCTTATGTTGCTGAATTCCAATGAGGATGAAGAATACTCACAAGAAATCACCGTTCTCACAAAATCTTGCACAAGGGGTTTGAAAATAGTTATGGTACAGCCCAGCCAGCTTGTTTTCTCTGTCATCTCTGCTATCACACCAAGATAACCCCTGTCATGTACTTGTTTCCATAATTTTGCTATTTATCACACTTCCCGGTAAGTTTTTCAGACTCAGGATAAACCCATATTAAACATTATTTGCTAAGAATACTAACAACCTGAAATACGCCACTGATGCACACAGCTTGTTCCATCATTCTAAGTATGCCATAGATCAAGCTATCTACCTGCAATGGTGAGCATATTAAATCACTTGAAGTTCCATTTGCATGATCATCTTTCCAAACACTCTTGCTGTGTTGCTGACTCAAGCACTTTGAGCGACTGACTTGAAATTACTGTTTAAAAAAAATGAGAACATTGTCTCACTGAGTATGCAGGAAATGAAATGTGTTAGCTCTTATCCATTTCAAATTAGATTGAGCACATAACTGTCTAACGTGACTGCACCTAGCAATAGTTTACATTTGTCTCTCCAGTAAGCTTTTTAATCAAAAGTAATTTAGTGTTAAGCATATCGAAAAGCCTTTCATTAGCTGTGGATGGGGCTTGATTTATTCATATGCTGTGCAACATATGTTACTGACGTTGTAGTCTACCACATCTCCAGTTTTAAGTAAGTGCTTCAGTTCTGGGTTGGTATGTTTGCAAAGAGCCCATTTGCAGTTTTGCATCGTGCAAGGCAGAAATGTTCAGTGTACTCAAGGTAGCTGGTTTGCATTGGTGACTGGATCAGAGAACTAGTCACAGTTCATCACTAGTCATCAAGTGCCAGATCAGACGGGATTTTTGTTTGCTTGAGTTTTGTTTGCTTTTGGTTTTGGTTTTCCCAAAGTAGTTTCAGGGCATGATTTTCATTTGCATACTGTTTCTGCAGCACTTGCAGTTACCTCTCTGCAGGGCCTCTGCAGAACTGCAGTGCTGTTCAGAACTTTTCAAGTATGCAACAACCAAGGTCACGAGGCCTTATTTTGTGTATGGTATCTGTCCTGAATAAGATATTTCATTGCAAAATCCCACTGTATGGAAAAGCAAAGGTCAGTGGTAGTGTCAAGACCTGGCTGTGGAAAGTGGTTCAACGTCTACACCTACCGAGGTGTCATCAAGCAATTCGCACAGTACTAGAGTTATTAAAACTATGTAGGAAGTACAGAGGGACTTCTGAGAATTCTGTTTAGTTTGGCATTATGCACAGGCATTTCTGAAAACTGATGGGTATTTCTCCTTATCAGCTATGTGATTTTGGAAAGTTTGGTGTAGCTTCCTTACATCGCATTTGCACACCTCCAGACTGGAAAAAACAAATAAACAAACAAACAAAAAACTTTTATTTCATGTCTCCTTTTGTCTATTTTAGTTTTAAGTCCTTTAGAACAAGTTTCTCATAGTGTATGGTGGAGATCCTGGTCACCATTGAAGGAGGTGAGAATTTTGTTGTAATTTCACAAAAGCCAAGTTTCACATCTGTCTACAGAGCGAGTATCAAGAAGGGTCACTTTAGGCTTGCATCAGCTAGGCAGTGTCAGAAAATGAGTCGTATTGTAGGTCTCATATCAGTAAGGGCATCAGTTGTGTCACCTGTCAGAGAGAAGCAGGCATAAACAGGTATTTTTCTCCAGTGCCTCAGATAACTCAACAAAGTCACGTTACCTTACACATTTATGTTACTGAAAGGCAGATATTTGAAATACTCTTGTGAAAATGCTCAGTGCTTTTAACAAATTGAAAACTGAGATGCCCCAATATCTTGCAGAATTCCTAGATAATCTCTAAAGGCAGACTACGACTGGGAAGAGTAGCAACACTGCTTGAATAGTTTCTTACCATGCTAAAGATATTAAAACAAACTCAACACATGCCAGAATGAAATCTTTCAAGATGCTTGCTCGCAGTTCACAGATTCAGTTCTATAGAAGCAAGCCTTTCAAATTCCCTCAGTGTTGTGCACTTCTGCAGAGCTGCCTTTGTTATTAGAAAGTTGCTGACCGTATCTGGTAAGAACCGTTAAAATGCTCTAGTGAAGAAAATTAGCAGGCTCTTGCCAATTCAGGAGCCTTGAAGGAGGGTAAAAGGAGAGAAAGCAGCCCACCAGAATATAAAAAAAAAGTCCTTTTCCATTCATCTTGAGGAATCCAATTCAGACGAATATCCATCAGTGAAAATATTTGCATCTTTGTTAAAATACATGTCATCTCCTGTGGCAGGAGATACGGTTCAGCCTCATTTCCTCAGTACTGCCCTTGCATCTCCTGAAGAGTTTAAGATGAGGAAGAGAAACTGAAATTTTACTCTGTTCTTTCGTCCACAATCATGAGGGATGAAAACTTGCTTTCACACACTTACGATATGTGCTCATGCCTGAGTCTGCTCCTGCCAGTCTTTTTCCCTTTGACAATATTTGAGCCTTACATTCAATTTCAGCCAAAACAGGCAAAGGTGTCTCAAAGGAAGCTGCTTGAAAATAGGCAGGCAATGAAAGGAGAGAGACTACATTAGTGTACCAAAGATGGAGAGGCAGAAGCATGCATTCAGACATTATTAGACACCTGAGATACCCCGTGAAAGAGAAACTTGGTGTTTTTCAACAATCTCTGAATATTCCAGTTGCCAGAAAAGATTAGTTTGGAGCTCATACTTATTAGACCCCATAAGGCACAGACATCCACTGGGAACCAAGTCTTAATAGTTCTGGTACCTAGAGCTACTGTTTTTTTCTCTCTCCCACAGCCCTGTTCATTCTTCCTTCATTGCCTCACAAATCAGCTTCATTTTTCTGCGTGTGATGAACAGTTTAAAACCTGCTAAAATAGTCTCCATCAGTAACACCCTGATTCCACTTCGCTTCTGTGGTGAAATGCAGCCTCTTGAGCTCTTCTGCTCCCTGTGTATTACTTCATCTAGCCCCTGGAACCAACTGCCTCTGGTTATTCATTACTTCATGCAAAGAAGAAAGGCACCAGAGCCCAACAGTAATAAAGGAGTAAGGCACATCTTCTACACAGGCTGAAAAGGGACTTATTCCAGCCTTTCATCACCAGGAAAGTATTTCCTGCCTATCTCTCTTGACAAGAGAACTTCCCTTCTGCTCTTCTTTCTGCTCCACAAAGACCTCCTTAATCTGTAGGGGGCTGACTGGTGGTTTACAATTTATGTTTCTGAGTAAGGATGCTCTCAAGAGCAATCTTCAGCTAAGCTACAGCAGAGTCGAGAAACGGATGCAAAGACAGACACAATTAACTCGCAGTATTTCCTTCACTAAAAACGGGTATTATTTGAATTATGAATGGACATTATTACTTGCATTTGCAATGCAGAGTCATCTGTCTCAATAAAACAATACTGTATGAACAAAGATATATTTTACAATAAGGAACAGGGGAGGGAAAGAAAACACAAATTGTACAAAAATTCTTACACATTAATCTGGCAATATTAACACATGATGGTTTTAATTAAAAAAAAATCAAGATTTTTTAATTAAATAAGGTTTTTGTCATATGGAACTTTTTAATATTTTATTCCACCAGCAAAATCTGCTGATGCATTTTAAAGATATCCTTCCAAAGCAGATGGAAACAGAATCTGGATAAACATTGCCATCTAGCGGAGCCCTCCCCAACAGAGTATATTGCAGAGACCTCGTGACTTTACTCAGGAGCAACTAAGTAGGAGCTGGTACTGATCTTTAACAGAAAAAGTTTTCTAAAATATGTAAGCAACGGAGAGTCTTCAACACAGTTTGCACAGACAGAAATAATATTACAGTTTTGGTTAGCTGAATCTTGGTTGGGATACCTTAACTGGGAACCTTTTTACACCTGAAGCAGTGCTTTGAATCAGAAGTAGAACAAATACCATTTTATAAGCGCATGACTACTAAAGTGCTTTGTTTCACAATATAGAACCCCACTCCACAAGCAAGGAGACTGAACATCTATCACGCTCACAGAGGCGTAACCTTTAGGGCAGGTTTGAAGAACGGTAGCTAGTGTGGGAAAACCTGAAGCACTCCTACATAAGATCCAGCAGTTCATAGACACAGATATTGTACAGTTCTGTCAGCCTGGCAACTTTCCCAAACGTGAAACTTACTTTAAAAATTGAGATGTTTAGCTCTGAGCTCAGATGAGTCAGGGAGTTATCTGGGGAGTCATTAATGAATGCCATATAAATGAAGCCAAAGAGAGATGAGTCGTATCACCACACCACCAAAGAAATGAGATATAGCCCTGCTAGTTCTTACTCCTTTTGTAGCTTTTTGTTTGCTTGTTCTGTTTTTTTTTTCCTCTCATCATTCAAGATAATTTCCAGCTATTGCACTTCAACTTTAGTTTCTGTAATGATATTTTTCTATAGAGCTGACTCACAGATGAAGGAAGTATTTGTCCTCCTGATACGGTATTAAACAACCTCTAAACTCCAATTTCCTGATGTTTTCCTTCCCCTGAGTCAGCTAGTGTTAGCCCTAAAGCCTTTTCACCATGAAGTAACAAAAGCTCAGTCCCCTCTCTAGCATTATCACTCTTCAAGCATATCAACTGGGACAGCTGGTAAGCTAGAGCAGCGCCAGACACAGCAGTAGCACCAGAGATTACACCTTCTTCTGCATGTTCTTTACAAGGAAAAGGCTATCCTCACACAGGTTTCATAATATTTTACCTAAATCAACACTTTGCTGGAGATCTGAGAGAAGCTGAGCTCCAGCAAGAAAAAAGTTAATGAGCAGTTACTGCATGGTCAAGAAGACTAATGTGACAGAGGATGAAAGTCATCACATGTAAATGAGGCAAATGGGCTTCTAGGCAGACAGTGCAGTCATTTGGCTGAGCAAGTAAATGTAGCTGCAGAAAGGAGCAAAGGTAAAGCTATTGCAACTTGAAAGGTGGCTTCAAGGTCACTCAGTGACACCTTCAATGTTAGGTAAAGATAAAGACACCCATTTGTAATCAGTGCAACACAGAATGTATGAGCTGCTCAGCCTACAGTACTGAGCAGATTCCCTGGTGGATGTGATATTCTTTGTGGACTACCAACAGTGAACAGGGCAAAAACAGTCTGCTGCAAGGGGATGTCATCAGAGGCATCAGAAAGGGATGTCACAGGTACATACAGCAGTATGCTGGCAGAAATGACAACATGACTGTCACTGTTCAGCTACCAGAAGCAGGACCACAGATTTGAACTGACACGAAGTTATTCTTGAGCAGTGGCTGGAAGGGGAGCTTGCAGGTTGCATTTAGCACCAGAAACAGCCAGATAAATGCTTAGTGGGCATTTATTCAGTTGCTTTCATGCAAGTAAGAGGAATCAGAACCACAAATGCACGGGCCAGAAGTGCATGCTGGTTGTGACAGGTAGTAGTGGAAAACATACCAAATGTATCTAAAATTCACCAAACTCTAAACTACATCCACTGATTGCATTTCTGTACAGATCAATAATATCTGCCATTACACACTTTTATCACCTGTATGTTTTGCATTTACTTTTTTATTATAGTGCTTTTCCTTAATCTTTGCCCCAAGGAGAGAGTCATATAAACTTCTTGTCTCATGTACCTTCTTAAGAGTGTCGTTGCAACCAGGCAGGATACGGCCAATGAAGTTATGAAAGAATGCTTAGAATTCGTATCCCAGATAGGACTTACAGCTAGGGGAAAAGGCAAGGCAAGGCAAGGCAGAGCAAGGCAAGAAGAGGCGAGGCGAGGCGAGGCGAGGCGAGGCGAGGCGAGGCGAGGCGAGGCGAGGAAAGGAAAGGCAAGGAAAGGCAAGGAAAGGCAAGGAAAGGCAAGGAAAGGCAAGGAAAGGCAAGGAAAGGCAAGGAAAGGCAAGGAAAGGCAAGGAAAGGCAAGGAAAGGCAAGGAAAGGCAAGGAAAGGCAAGGAAAGGCAAGGAAAGGAAAGGAAAGGAAAGGAAGCCACTTACATTATGAACTGAGCAAATTTGTTATTAGCAGCATTAAAAGAATAAACATCCAATCACGTAATGTCAGTGATTCAGAATGAAGTGTTATAAATGCCAGTTCCTATAAACTATGGTGGCAGAGGTTAGAAAAATATCTTAGATAATTTTCCCAGTCACTGTGTAAAGGTGATTCAATATATTCCTCTAATTCCAAAAGCCGCATCTAAAAATAATGCGTCTTTGCCATACTCACAAAGCACCTCTTATAACCATCATACATTACACTTTCACAGTGAACTAGTTATTGATGATAGTGGGCGTAAATTTTTTTTCTTTTTTACAGCCAGTTCAGAAATGTTCAGTCTCTAAATACCAAGGACTATGAAGTAAAGAATCTTTTCTCATATATGCTTTACTATCAGCATTTCTACTGGCAACAGACATACAAGAACAAACAGAAATCACTTATCCCAATAACATTCTTGTGCATCTCAGGCTTCTTTGAACATAGTTCAGTACAGAGTTAACCCTGACAATTCTGTGGCTACAGGAAAAATTGTATCAATGGGAAGTGCAATAAACTGAGCAAATTAGAGAAGGAAAACAGAATTACATAACTCAGGATAAATAACAAACAAAGTCAGTGTATTGGGCTCCCTGGCATGCATCTCTCTGTGGGCAGTGCCCTGACATGCGTCTCTCTGTCAACAGTGGCGTGTTCTGCCGTGTGAGAACCAGGTTCGGTTCCAGCACTCAGCAAGAAAACACAGCTAACACACGTGGCAACAGAATACCTAAGATGAAGTTCTCTAAGGACACTGACAGACTACCATGCAATGCTATTACCTAGAAAATCAGCATTACAGCCAAGAAAGTCCATCAAGGTCTAGTCCTGTGACTCAGAGGAAGACAGAAGCTCTCTAAGAAGGAGGTGCCTGCAGAAGAATAGGGAAGATCCAGGACTAGCAGGTTATACCAAGAGACCCTTTCTGAAATCAGAGGATGCTGGCATGCCTTCCTTTTCCTTTTTTATTTCTTCCTAACAAGAGTCGCAGTGCAGTCTGTTTATTTAAAACCAGCAAATTGAATTGAGACTGTAGTACGAATACCCCTGTAGGCCTGTAATATCATTAAGCACAGACCATCAGCCGACCACAGCAGCCAGAAGCAAGCAGTGGGCCTGATCTGCCTTTCCCCACGGTGGTGTAAATAGCACATCTCCATTTCCAAAAGAATCACATTTATCCAGATTTGTATCAGTGCAACTGAGGGCAGATTTGGCCCAGCTTGTTCAGAGGCCACCAGGGCCTACAATACACATGCAAGGATGCACAGATGTGCAACGAAGTCTGAAAAACATGCTCTGCCTTTTTCCGAAGCGTGTACAATGAATATTAAACAACCCCCTGAAGTTCCTCTGCCACTTGCCTGGAATCAGCACTGTCATCCCTATGACATGCAGCACTCTTTGGAATGTTAATGACTATTTAAACTAATTCAGCGTGGATGTGTAAAGAGATGAGGTAGTGACAGGAATACGGCATACAATAAGTGCAAGATTTTTCTGTAGCTTTACATATTCCTTTTCTTTCTACTTTATTTCAAGCAGGCCAGATATTTTTTTCCAAATTGGACTATTTCTGATAGCCTCAGAGGACATAAAATGTGATTTCCACATCCAACTGGTTAACACACCCACAAGCGTGTTAGAAATATTTAGAAAAACAGAAAAGCTGCCAAGTACCACAACACCATGTCAGAGACTGGGATGATCATCTGAGTCACAGAGGAAATGGATGTGAAGCATCATGAAAAGTGGAATCTCCCTGCAAGCCACAATGCTTCTGTAACCTCACATTTGCCTTCTAAATGTATTTTCACTAGATTTCAAAGAATTACAGTGCTAAAGAAGCAGGAAGCTTAAACACATATGTTTAGACAGGAGACAGTAAGCAGGTGATGTGACAGCCAATTATTTACATAACTAGAAAGACTTTATACACAACAATATACAATCCTATGTTACTTAGAAATTACCATATCTCACTTTTTTTTTTTTTCTTTTCAATTTTCTGAAATACACCACAGCTAATACCTCAGTCAGCAGTGAAATAGGAGGACTTCACTTTCTGGAGTTCACTATAGCTTCCATTTATTAACTTCGAAGGGGGTTAGTGTCTTTTTTAATTTTTTATTATTTATTTATTTATTTATTTTCCTGACAGGTTGCTTGTGGCTTGGAAGAACTGGCATTCAGATAGTATTCATCTTAGGCTCTAGCAAACTAAAGCTAATAGGATCTACTCTGTTCCGGTTCTGTGCATGTATGCTCTCAGATGGTATCTCCCCCAGATCACTACTTTGGTAAGACCTAATCTAAATTTAATTTGGTAGTAGACAAATACGTCTTCTGAGGAGCACTTCCTTGAAGAAGAGGCAGTCACAACTTAAATTCCATTTTGGATGCAAAGTGAACTTGCAAAAAATTCACACTGAAGTGAAGTGGAACATTAACAGTAGATTCTTTGATGACTATATTGGCACAAAAGCATGAGAACCTGAACTATAATTCGACAGGTAGGCAGACAACAAGCAGGTGTCAGATCAAGTTCTGCTCTGTCTGAAAGAGAAGCCAGGATCTCTAAGAAGCTGTAATAGTTTCAAAGATTAACTCAAACAGTAAAACTTGGGGATGGATCTAGATTTTGAATACTCAAATACCTTGACACCATGGTGTTAGACATGATACTATGTTTTAATTTGAGATATATGACATAGAGCACCCCATATTTCTCCCCAGAGGAAGTTCTTTGCTAGAAATATGTCTATTATTCCATACTTCTACGTTACATTCTCTGCTGGGCTGACCAGGCCTGTTCCTTACTGTCTTCTTCATCCTTCTATGCTCAACACATGTCTCAAAACAGTACAATGGTAGGGAAACTGTGGCTGCACCATAAACAACAATTCCTTTGCTTTTGCCAGGACAGAGATAGCAAAACTGTTGCTATTATGGCTTCACAAAATGTTCATAAGGTAGGAGGGATGGAGACGCGCTGTTCGCTATCTTGCTGAATGCTCATGCAAAGATTAGAAACAATCTAATACAGAAAAAGTTAATTTATATCCTTAAAAGGAGCATTAGGCCGTCCTGGATGCTCTTTGCTCAGTTTGTAGCATCCTTTCACCTAATTAGAACAGTGGGCTGTATTGTTAATTTTGGGGTAGATGCATAACTTCCTAAACTTCCCTGTATAAACAATTTTAAGGTCAGGAAGCTCCTTCTAAATACATATTTTTTCAAGCTGCAATTCTGGGGGCAAATTCTGAGCATAGAAAACGTCCCCAGGAAAGGCTGGCATCTCTTGCACACAACTCCTGCCAAATACTTTCCAGAAAGATTTGTTCTCACCAGCATCTTAGCAAACAAAAAGTACAGCTAAAGAGCAAGACAGAGATGAGGGAAAAAAAATTAAATTAGGGGAAAAAAAAAAAAAATGATGAAAACCCAAAGGGTGGAAAGGACTAAAGAAATTAAGAATAAAACAAAACAACAAACAAACAACAACAACAACAAAACAGAAGAGAGAACCTTCTGCTGAAGCCACGTCTTAAAAACAAACCTACACAATGCCAGCCACAATCAGCCTGATTGACATCACAACCCCTGAGCAGTGCTGGGCTATGCTTTTGTGACACCAAGTGGTTAATCTGTAAAGGTGCATTCTGCTGATCTCTTAGACATGCTCCACATTCAAAAGGCTGTTAAAAGGAAGCTATACACAAAGGCGCTTCTAAAGACAATTCTCCTCAGCCCACCCTTGGTGGTCTTAAGATGATGTCTCATAAGAATGCCACATAATGTTAACTAAACTTTATTATTTCACTCTGTCCCCTTGACCTTTCAAAAAAATTTTCATTTATTCTTACTAAAAATATTGTTGAATCCAGAAGCCAGATTAAGTGTTTTAAAAGATCCCAGATAACAGAAATCAAATCCACATTCTGTGGAGGCTAGTAAACACCTACAAAATATATTTTAAAAGGAACTCACAAGCAATAAAAGGGCCCCTACTGAAGCTGAAAGTAAGCCTGACATTGGATACACTTATCCCCTCTCCTACTGCTATTACAGAAGTAAGTCAGAAAATAAAACATACTAGTGAAGATAAATAGAAAAACAAATGCACCAGCATGATTGTCATTTTGTTCAGATCAATTGTTTTTCAAAGTTAATGGTTATTGGGACCCAGATGTTTTTAGACTCTCAACAGTAAAAAATCTGTTCCTATTCACTAGGAACAGCATTCAGGAAAAAAATCCCATTTTCCTTTAAATTTTTATGTCTAATTAACAATCCAAATGAGTACAATGATGTTTATTTCTGCTTCTTGTGAAGCTGTCATCAAGACAGTTCCTACACAGTTTCAGGTTATTAGGATAGTCAATGAACTCTTCACAGTGGACCTTGCACTCTGTGTCTCCCTGCTGGATAGTTAAGCCAAGTATATCCAAACTTTCACTTGCTTGCTCATTTCTTTCATTCCTGACATTTCTATTGATATAATTCTGTCTGCAGTAATACAGCAAAGGTTTTTCTAGCAGGTAAACTTTGCAAATTGCAGTTTAACTTCATTTTTATTTCATCCATTAGCTTTCCACAGTCAGGCGACCCTCTACCAAGAACATTTCTTATCTGTCCTGAGCTTTTTAAATACTTGGTTTCTGATATCTGTGTCATCAAGCTACAAGATTAAGGGCTCTTGAATGGATGCTAGAAGTCAAACAAGACTGTAGAGGATCCTGGGAACATTAGCAACCTGCTAGCAGTGTACTATTTATACAAGGAAAATTAACTCCAGCATTTACAGCAATGTGCCTACCACAAGCTTCAGATACAATTCATTACAGTAGTCTTAGCTGAGGTGACGACCACAGAGATGGATTGCTGTCAGTAGCTTCTTGTGACAAAGAATAACAACTTTTGCCTAACAAGCTAGGCATGAAAGAAAGCATCTCTCAGTCTTCATACTAACTCAGAGCTTTGCTAGGCTCACTTTTGGTAATTGGAGACAGGCACCTTCAAAGAAAGTCAATGTTGTGACAAATCCTTAATGCATTTCATTTCTGAATACCCTCCCTTTCAACTCTATTTGCATTAATTTTTCCTCCTCTGTTTTTAAACTGTTATGGCTAGTGAGTACAGTGACATCCTCAAGGAGGAGCCGTTTTCAAAAGAGACTTGCTATTAATAAACAAGTGAAATTCTTTTCACTGATTTCTATTTCGGTGTTAGGCATTTCATAGATATAAAGTAACAACACACAACCACAGGATAAACAAACCAAAGGACAACAAAACAGAGTTTCCTATTTAGGAAGGCCCTGAACTACCTTGGGATGTTTTGGGAGACCACTCAGCGTTTGTCTTGCAGGGGTACAGCATGTTATGCCAACAGACTGCACCCAGCTTATTTTTAGCACCCAGCTTATATTAGGCACAAATGTCAACTTTTGGATAACCAGGGGCTGCAAGGGTGCCCTGCATGTGAGGAATTCATTAGCTGCCTTGTGCCAGTCACAGATACCTCCAGCTGGCTCTGAAACCAGTGTGTACACCATACCACACACCAAAAGTTCAACGAACCACAGGAGCACATGATGCCCCTCTGTTCATACATACTTAAGAAAGAGTGGCACCTACTGGGAGAGGAGGAACAGAGGAGACATATGGAAGGGGACATCGCTGAGGATACAGCTGGAGATGTGCTCTTCGGAAATGCTCCATGCCAGAGGAGGTGCACCTTTGAAGGAACTGCAGGCCATGGAGGAACCTGCACCACAGCAGGGATGCCTTGAAGGGACTGTGGCCCATGGGGTGACCTGCACTGCAGCAGGGACTCCACCAAGGGACTACGTCCAGCGGAAGAGCAATGCCAGGGCAGGGACTCCACCAAAGCAACTGTGGCCCATGGATAAACCACACCAGAGCAGAGGGAAACAAGTAAAAAGAAAGGAGTGGCAGAAAGAAAACATTAGGCTTACATCCCCAATCCCAATTCCCCAAACTGAGGCTGTTTTGCTTGCAATGTCACCTTAGACAGCCTACAGTGGAATCCTTGTCAGGATGCTCTTACAAATGTTCAGTGAAACAAGAGATCTATGGAGCCTGTGACTAGGACACTTTCATGTGAGGGGTACATGAGACGTGGATCCCCACTGGCCCATCCTCTACACCCAGAGAGAATGGATTTGTCTCAGTCATGGCTTTAGAGTTTCAGGAATCCTTGTTTCCTCTGAGGGCTACCACATACTCTAATTGTCTAAAAACAATTAAATCTGACAGACTGTTAATCGTAAGCTATATAGAACATATGATGAACAGTTTCTTCTGTTTAAGGTAACAAGTAACTGCCAAACAGCACCTGCTTCTAGGTAGACAGCAGGTATTAACACCAGTGACTCCACAGGTAGCATCCTTACCCCTGAGTTAGTATTACACTAATATGTCTGCATGGTGCCTGGGTGAGCTGAACTGCTGGCAGCACTGTCTTTAAGATGCAGTATTAAACCTATATCTGAAATATTTACAGACCTCAGAGATCTCCATGGCAATGTGAACAAGGTTATCCATGAGTTTCTGACTGAATTATATTTTTGTATGCGCATTCTGTCAAACTAAATTTTCACTGCATTTTTGTTTAAGTACTGTATACTCCTTTGCCTCTTTTCTTAAACTGTTACTACTTGTGCATACTTTCAGAAGCCCACAAGTTGAGCAGTGCTTGGAGAGGAAACACAAGGTCATGTAGTAGCTTAAATAGGAAAGGTGCTCTTATTTGCCTTTATTTCACCTCAGAGTGGAGAACAATGTGGTATAACCACATTCCCCCCTTAGAATACGGGCCATACTTTTTAATGTGAAGGGAGGTATGCCAAGCATTCCAGCTTTTACAGGAATCATTAGAAAGAGGTGACTAGCGGTAACTTCAATACTGTCCACTTCAAATAAGGATGGCTCTTGACCCGGAATCCTTTCAGGGGTGGTACATCTGGGGATCTTTTTAAGCTTAACTTGAACTTTTAGGGACATGGGTTATATTTTCAAGCTTTTCTCCATTACGTAAGCAGAACTAGAAACTCTCTAGTAAGAGCTTTGGACTTCAGGTTGATGCTTGTCACTCAGGTGGTGAGAAGAACTAACAATATTAGGCGCAACAATCAACCTGTTGACTCCTTGTTCTTCATGCTTTTCTTCTGGAACCGGACTCCAGTAAATAACTTAGCCTAGAAGATTACCACCAAGTTTATTCAAATTAAGTAGTCCAATTAGTTCAACTTTAAATGAAATGAAAGCCCTCTTATCTAAGAGACATCAGAGAACAGTGAAAAGACGTAAGACATTTTTATCATCTGAAATTCTTTTAGAAAGATAAAATAGTACAACACTAGAAGACCTCTCCACAGCTTGTCCCACAATACTAGGTTATAAGTATTCTGAACAACTTCATGTTTTAACATGACTTTTCCTGAATGATTATCCCTTATTCTAATTTAGCCTCAATATTTGAAAGTTATTTCAGAGAAGCAGGATTCAAATAAGCACACCTGTAAGTGGAGATACTCAGCAATAGCCACAGAAATTGAATTTACGTCTACTTTAATCAAAATTAACTTTCGAGTGTGAAAAAGCTCCTGTCCCGTTTGGTCTGTCAACCAGATTTCATCTCTGATCTGAGACTGCCAAACAATGAATATTGTTTCTTTAAAGAATCTCCCTTTGTAGAATTACAGGTAGCAGCATAAAAATAAATATGTGTTACAGATTGACTGTTATGATATCCAGCTAACTTATTTGTATGATCAAAACTATATTGAAGTCACTACAGTTATATGTCAGGACCTAGGAGACCATGGCAGGGCCACAGCTTGCATGTTTGAGTACCTAATGAGAATTTTTAAATGGTGGCTGTTGATTACTCTTTCCTGAACCAAGAAAGTAAGTCATTTTGGCCTGAGAAAGTGATCTGATGCCAGAATAATGCACTGCTGTGCAGAAAGGGCAGAAGCTGCTTTTTACAAACTGCTGATGCATGATAATCTGCATCAAGGAAACGAAGTGCAAATTGTTTTTGACATTTTATAGAGGAACAATATGGAAATTGAAAAAAAAATTAATAGGTTTTTGAAGAGTTAAATCGATGGGAAATAGAATCACATCAGTCACTTTTCATTCCCTTAATTTTTTTTTTTCTCTTTCTTTCTTTTCGCATGTGTGTGTGGTGGTATTTTATTCTTCAGCTCTTCAATACAAAATCTTTGGTTGCAGACAGAAAGGTCTGCACTTGCTAACTCATAACATGAAAGACGATGGTGTAATGGAACAACAGTATGTTAATTGGAACTAATTTAAATGACCTCTCACCAATCTGCAAAAAAAAGATAACACTAGATCACTTTCAGATGTTTCAGTTAGAGAAATGTGTTTTAGCTGATATGTTAATAAGTTTTTATTCATGGTTCCCTGTAACTAAAGCACATTTAACTTATTTGTATTCTTCCCTTTTATTCTGTTCTTCACTTCTACGGCTAGCTTTGTGCATAAACAAACGACTGCAATAGAAATACATGTACAGACAGAAGAGTGTAACAACTGCAACTGAAAAATAAGGGAAGGCAACAGATAACTTCATCAAGAAGTAAAAGTCTTCTGAAGCAGATAAACATCTCTGTTGAAACAAGTAATTACGATGCAAACAGCAGAATGAAAAACAGCTTTCTTGTTTAAACGCTGTCCCATACAGCAGGGGCCAGACTCCTCAGCCCACAGCCAAGCATCAGTTCCCAAGGCACCAAGTGCAGGATTCACACTGGCGCCAACACAAATTCCAGGCACAGGAGGCTCTCAAGAGCTGGGCCCTCAGTCCTGGCTTTGGCATGCATTTTATTGCCTGTGGTGGTAATTTTCACCACAAACAAACCAAACACATTATTTTCACTAGAGGCTTTTTTAAAGTCCCTCTGAAGAGACCTAGCTGAAAAGATGTGATCTTTCCAGTTCCTGACAGAGGATTCACATGATGGCCACTAGAAATTTTACCTTTGGATTCCTTTTCCTTACTTAAATCATTTCTTCAGTACAGCCTTCCTAAATGAGACATCACTTACTTCATCCAAGCTTGGCACATGCATCATCTCATCATACAATAACCAGAGATAATTAGGCAACATCTTTCAGCTATTTTGAAGGGAAGGAGGGTGGACTTGGGCCATGGATTTGTAGCCCTCTGGATACAAGCAGTCAATCAAGCTTAAATGCTTGCAAAATAAAAATAAATAAAAACCTGGCAGTACAGGGGAACTGGACTGGGTTCCTAACTGATTCCTGCAGCAAAGACGGACAAGAGATATCAGAAGTTAAAGTGGTGTTACTCTTGATTATATACCAAAAAACAAATGAGATCTGTTTCAAGCCTGTGCTAAAATTAGCTGAAGCTATTAGCCTCCAGCAAATACGTTATACCATCCAGTGGTCTCAAGAAGAGAATTTCTCACTGTGGCTAAATGTCAAAGTTGCCATACATAAAGGAGCCATCTGAACTGAATCCACTGCAAAGCACACACCCAGCTGTCCATAAACACAGAACATAGAAATAGAAACTGGGAAATACAACCTTCTCGTGGCATGCTTTTTCTGCATAGGCAAAAAGAGCAGAAGACTTGGGGGGGAGGGGGCGGAGCTTTATTCTACTGAAAGTAAAAGTTTTCTGCAAAGAAAAGCTACAGTATCTAGGGTTTTCAAGAAAGTTTTTGTTTATTTTGCAAGACACTAGTGCAAGAGTCTTAAATAACAAAGCTTAATCTGGCATGAACACTCCATGTGATCATCTCCACTTTTCTTCTCACTCTTCATCTCACAATCCTCTGATCTAATTTACACTGTAATCTACATACTAAAGATAATTAGTTAGGCTCTTTCTAAGAGCCTTATTAGTAACAAGATATAAGGCAAGTCTGTTTGGCCAGTTTGGATTGTAGCATATCTTTTATCTGCATTTTGCCTGTGTTTCATCTATTTAAGTAGTGATTTCTTCAGGTGAGAGACTTGCTTCCTCTCAATTCTTTAAAGAAGCATTTAAACTTGTGAGCTGGTCATCTCTGGTTTTCATCTACAGCACACAAAGTAGGTAGCTTCAAAACAGAAATATATCATATATGAAGAGCTCCTCTTTATGCCTTGAAGCTATATTAATCAAAGTATTATGTATTTCACTTAGCATTGTTACGTTTTGTTTTGTACTAAAGTTTTTTGCTACAGCACTCCCTGTAGGGTTAGTATTATAAAACTACATATGCCCAACAGAAAAGGACAAACTTTTTCTCTCCATATGTAAGTATGATCACTAAACTATTACAGTAAATTTTTAATTATGTTTAAATTATTTGTTTTGTGAGACAACAGTCAGTATACAACACACACTGACACTGCAAGCAGACTTACAAAGTCCTTAGTGTTGTACATAATCTTGAATAATTTTAAAAAGGAGTGAAAAATCAAAGTGCAAAATTTTGGCAAGTTTTAAAACTGTAAAATGTCCTCATTTGGAAAGAAAGGGGAAAAGAAAGAAAGAAAGGGTTTCCTGGTTTCAGCTGGGATACAGTTAATTTTCTTCATAGTGGCTGGTATGCGCCCTGTTTTGGATTTAGGAGGACAACAACGCTGATAACCCACTGACGTTGCTGCAGAGCAGTGCTTACACAGAGCCAAGGACTTTTCAGCTTCTCATACCACCCTACCAGTGAGGAGGCTGGGGATGCACAAGAAGCTCGGAGGGGACAGGATCAGGACTGATGACCCAGACTGACCAAAGAGATGTCCCATGCCATGTGGCATCACACGGGACAACGAAACTGGGAGGGTTGGCTGGGGGGGTGGTACCGGTGCTGAGGGACGGGCTGGGCANACGGCTGTGTGGTGCTTAGCTGCCTGCCAGGCTAAACCACAACAAAGGAGAAAAAAAAAAAGAAAGAAAGGAAAACTAAACAGAAACCACATCACGGGATAGAGAGTACATGCCAGGTATAAAAAAAAAAAAGAGATGAAGCCAGTATTTCAAACATGACTTTCAAGGCTGCAAATGATTCTCCTGGCTGATTAAAAGAATCAGCCCCATGACTGTATGCCAAGAATTCTAGTGTACTCCAGTATATCATTACACTAACAAAACAGAGAAAGGCAGCTGTAAAGCAAAAAGCCTTTTATCTACAGGACAGTACACATTTTACTGCTTTTTAACTACAACAACAGTTTAAAAACAACTCATTCTTAGTTAGCACTTAGCATGATACTTTTACTCTAGAATTCTAAACACTAATTTATTTTAGCTGATCAGTAATAACCACAGCTTCTCTAGCTAAATAATTCCTAGATAAACATGAACAATAAATATTCAAGTGCTAAATAAATAGTACATCGTGCAGTAAATTGATAATAACACAGTGTTTTACAAATACACACTACATACTCTAAACAGTGTGGCATGCTACTTATACAGGCCACAGCACTCTTGTCAGATATTTTGTACAGCTGTTATAAATAAAGGGATTCAGGTTACATAATTACAGCTGGTATTTTGCTTTACTTGCCAATACAGAGCAAATAAATTATTCCACATCTGTGTGTAATTATTTTTCTTCCTCTTGAAATGGTAGAAGTCTAAATTTCCTATCCGCAAAACAAAGCAACCCAGCTCTTGGTTAATTAAATATTTAGCTAAGTTTCTCTTTGCAACTGTAAATTGCTCTGCTGTGAAGAAAGCGACTTGCATCTTAAACGCTACACCGTGATTAATAATGCCAATGCACTAATTAATTCTCCTTAAGTCACTGAAAAAAAGACAATACTGTGATGACTACATTTTTCATGTTATCAACATCTCTGTATTTAAGAAATGTAAAGAAAAGAGCAGAAGGAAAAAGAGGACAGTCTCTCTAATCACAGCTCATGTGGACAGACATTATGCTTTTGGTAGACTGCACTTGTGGACAGTCCGTACTGTCCAGAATACCTGAGGTCAATAGATATGGAGCCCTTCTTTCCATCTAAGTCAGTGGAATTTATATCTGCATTTTTGTTAAGCATACTTAAATGAATGACTTTAAGCTTCAGCTTTCAAAAGCTAATTTTGAGTGCCTTCTCTTTCAGAAAACATGGCAGTGCTCAACTTCCATTCTTTCTCTGTAAAACAGAGGGTGGCGATAATTGGTATTTGTATGCTACTGCCATTTCCATCATACTCCATTAAAAATTAGAACCACACCGTTTGAGGGGCTTTAAAGAATGCTTTGGAGAACATCCTTGGGAGAAAGTTGCTAGTCATCTGCAGTATACTGCCGAAACCAGTTGTTAAGGTCACGTTTCCTCAGCTAGCTTAAGGTGTCCAAACAGTACAAAAGAGCAAAATCTGCAGGCAGACTTTGGGCAGGAACATTTTCCAGCTCTAAAATATGGCCTGGTCTCCTCAGAAACTTCATTTAAAATCAAGTGAGAATGACCTCTCTGGAGTCTAGGCACAAGACCAGCCATCTGCAGACCAAGCTGAGACAGTGTCTTGCGAGTATGTGACACCCCCCCTGCCCAATTCTTCATGAGCAGGCTCATCCTGTCCATGTCAGCCATGCAGCAGCTGACAGCATATTCCCCATCAGTATGGTCGAGGAGCCATACAGCAGTGCTTCATGGCCCAAATTTGGCTTACAGGCTGCTGGCTGAAGAGCTCTGACTGACAGCATAAACTATGTTTAACTATTAAGTGAATAAAGAAGACTGACAACAGCAAACAGGGAATTAATACTGCCCAAACCCTTATCTAACAGAACACACGTTTCACAATTTCCAGAAATTCTGTACCAGTTTGAGTTCACTGTGAGGGCACACTGGACTGCAAGATTAGTCCTTCAAGTAAAAAGCCATAAGCAAATATACAAGGAGTGCTTTACTAACACTCAATAACTGATTTGCTCTCTTGGCAAAGTATTATGATGATGATCACATTCAACTTGGCAAAGCCACCAGCTGGATCCATACCATGAAATAAACTTTTATTACCGAAACAAGAGGGCTATATCAGCAGCCGGACAGTTTCACCTCCAGGTATGTGCTGGAAACTTGTAAGCAGTTATATCAGCCAGGGATCACTTTCCCTCATGTTGTTGTTTACAATGTCAAGAGCTAACTTGCCTTTATTGTTTACCTGGCGTAAAGCACCTTACGTACCCTGAAGCACTTTTTAACAAAAGTTTTACAGCAGAGTTAGGAAGTATCCCAGCTGGAGGCCAAATAGGTTGTATCATCCCATGTAAAGGTCCTCCACAGAGCTAATTTAACCTTCCAGACATTTTGAAGTTAGAGTTTCTTTCACCAAATATTTTAAGAGAAATGGTAGTAATGCACTCTCTTCTAGGGAAGGTCTGGAGCAAAGCAGCTGGGGGTTGTAGTGGTTCTCAGGCTGAAAATAAGTCAATAATACAGTGCTGTTGCAAGAAGCACAACCACAGTGCCAGCATGTTTAAACAGATGTACAGACCCAAGACGTGAAGTCTAACACTTAGATGAAATCCCGCATCTAGTTTCAGGCACTGAACTTCAGGAATGACAGAAACCGTCCAGAAAGTCCAGAGGAAAATACAAAATACTTATTCTAGTAAATCCAGAAAACATGACCTATAAGAAGAAGAAAAAAATAAAAAGGATTGCTTAGAAGATTTGGGGCAGCATGGCAATAGTCTATCCATAGTTGAAAAGCTGATGTGGTGAGGGGACTAAGTTGTTCTATATGGTCTCTCCTGGTAGTGTAAAAGCAACAGGTTTAATTCAAAGCACAGGAGTTTGTGATACTAACACTACAGACATTGTGAAAGTTTGCCAAGAGTGACTGTGGAATTAACATCATCAGAGGGCTTCGTAAAGGAGAATAACTTCTGGTGATCCCCCAGTCCTACCTCCTCTAGCTGTATTCCCCCTCATATTTCTTGTTTTCTGCCCTCTAAGAAAAGGAAGTTGCTGCCCACCTCATAAACTGCCAGCTAACACAACAGTCCAAGAAACTAGGAGACTCCTCATGTCTGGTGTTGTTCTTACTTTTAAGATCTGTGGAGTTCATTCATTTCCGCGTGCACTGTGTATGCTCACACAGACATCTGCACTGCTCCGCATCCTCTGCTGGTCACCCGCCCAAGTCCCATGAAGTTTCTGTCTTTACTGCAGTGAGGAAACAGGGTCTGCTTTTTCTGGCACAGCAGCTCGACAGTTCCTAGAAAAGAGAAGTTTCTGGTTCACGCACAACCCTCTGAAATGCTGTGGCATCCTGCAAAGGGAACCCTGACCCGGAGGCTGTGTAATGATGTTCACACATAATTTCTGGGAGCTTCGGTTTGGTTTTACTGTGTTTCCAGCACATAAGGTACATTGTGGCTCCCGCTGACAGGCAACGATTCCGGCAGCGGATTTCCCTCCCCATCCATTCCGAGGCCCTAACCTCGCCAACTCCCCCGTCGGCCGCGCACAGCTCCGGCCCGGCCCGGCCCGGCCGCTACTGGCGGTGGCCCCGGTCCAGGAGCAGGGCCGAGCCGCTGCCCTCCCGCCCCGGCACCGCACTTCCTCGCAGCCCCCGCGCTTCCCTGTCCGGCTCCGCCTTTCTCTCCCTCCCTGCCTCCGGGAAGGCCGGGCAAGACGGCGGNGAGCCCGCGGAGCTGCGGGAGGCGGCCCGCTGCCTGGTGGCGGACGCGGACGGGAGGAGGGTCCCCTTCGCGGCCCTGTACGCGGAGCAGAAGGCCATCGTGGTGTTCGTGCGGGTGAGGAGGGGGCGGTGGCGGGCGGGGCGGGCTCGCCCGCCTGGAGCCTGAGCGGAGTTGCTTGCGGGGAGCTCTGCGTTGGCTGTAAGGGTGGGAGCGGGGGGAAGAGAGAAAGGAGAGTACGCAGCAGGGCGGCTGCTGCTCGGAGCCCCCCCGTACCTTGGCAAAACGATGCGGTGTTTATCCCGAATGAAAGAATTCTTCAGCCATGTGTTTAGGGAAGCAAGTATGCTGTTCCCGGTTTCCTAGCTGACAAGCCAGCTCTCCCGTTCCTAGAGATGCAACCGTTAGCAAGGCCCCAGGCCCTGTGTCCTTGCTCAGGCTTGGGGTTAAGCCAGGATCCTAACCCAAATTTGGTGACTGCGGTGAACTTTAATCTATCCTGTTCCCAGTTCCTGGTCACCTCCAAAATGGTTTGTGCCTGAAGTCACAATCTGGTGCCTCACTGCCATGCAGTAATGCCTGTTTCTGACACGTCCGATGCCTGTGTTGCAGAATTTTTTATGTTACACCTGTAAGGAGTATGTAGAAGACCTGGCAAAAGTCCCCAGGAGTTATTTACAAGTGAGTATAGTACCCCTGATATGTATTTGTATGGGGGGTTGCTGCAGTCAAGCAGATCAGTTACCTCCTGCTGCAGGCTTGCACGAGGCTTAACCTTCTAGAAATGATACAGGGGCTCAGAAGAAAGTTAGTGCTTTCCTTGCTCGCCACAATTGCTATAGTGCATCTGTCTAGGAGACATGAAGGGATTTACTGCACTGCATGCTCTGCTGCAGCACCATTATTTCTGCTTGCACTATTAGCTTGATGCTGTTTTTTCTACTGTGTTCTGAACAATTAGATAACATTTGACAGGCATTTCTTTCTGTATTAGTAGTGCTTCAGGCAGCTGTCTACTCCAACTACTAACTGACTACTACCCTTCCCACTGTGCCGCTGCAGCTGACTGCTGGTTGTGCATGAAACAAGATCAGAAAAGTGATTTTAAAATAGTCTCTTTTCTATGGGTTATTTGTAAGCAGCATCAGTTGTGTGACCTGTTCACCAGGCAGTACAAACAGGAGTCACACAGAAAGGAGAAATGGAGTGGGCAGGGCGTGCTGTGGACTGCTATTTGTTGAGTGGTGGGAGATAGCAGAGAAAGACAACAATTCCATGCTAAATGAGGAAGATCAAACTGTCTCTTCTAGGCTGATGACTGAAAGTCTGACATATTTTGTTCCCCCACAGCAGCACAGCAGATGACAGAGACCTAGCTCCTTGCTAACAGCAGTCTTTAGTTGGACCAAGAGCCTGGAGAGGGGCAATTTCTTTGGCAGCTCCCCTTCTCAGGATAGATTTTTCTAAACTGCTCAATTAGTGTTACTCAAACTGACACTTTCTTAATTTGGCTGCTCAAATGAATACATACAGAGAATCAAATCCTTCCACATTTGTCTTTTTTAGTAAGACTATTTTATTTTTTGGAGGGTTTCTTTTCCCAATAAACAAAATGATTCGGTTTGGGATAGGCAAGTATTATACCCTAATATTTAAAAAAAAAAAAAAAAACACAACAAAACTGATATTGAACTGTGTTACTGGCATCTAAATAAAGTTTTGGCCTGTGCTTTAGACTTCGGCCTAATGTTACACCTGCAAAAGACTGCGCTACATGTTGATTGAAGTTATATATATTAAAGGTCATCGGTATATGAAAATCACAGATATAGTTGTTTGTGCAGCAGTATTTGCATGCTGCTTCTTTAGATGCAGGTGCAACTGCATTGAAATTTTGTATTTCCAAAAAACAGGTTGCAATCAGTTGAAAAGATGATGCTACTGATGCTACAGAAAACATAAAGTTTATATATATATAGATACCTGTAACTTAAGTTACCTTTAAAAAGTAATTTAGCACTTAATAAATGTAGCTGCTAATTGTGGATGACAGACAAAAGTGTCAAATATGCCAGTGATGTTAATTTCAAATAATTTTAACTCAGTACACTGTGATCATTATCTCAGAGTACCAGACTCCGCTAATGCTTTGCAGCCATGCAAAACACCAAGTTCCTCTTTTCAGTTTCAATACCTGTGTTCTGTTGTAGGAAGCAAATGTGAGGCTTATAGTTATTGGACAGTCATCTTATCATCACATCAAGGTAAATAAGGTAGTCATTAAATAAATTGTGTATTCTGTTGTGTCTCAATGATCTGCATTGAGGGATTTTGCTCAGAGTGAAAAGATTGTCATTTGCAACCACAGAAAACCCGGTCATGAAGCAATTCTAATAGTAGTACATGAATAAAGCAAATAACTAAAGCTTTCAGTTTAAAATCCACTGAGACTTGTTAAGGAAAAATCTTTTCTTGATTTCACTGGAAGCTTTGTTTTAGTAAAAGCTTTAGGACTAAAAATTTTTGGCCTTTACTTTCATTTAACATGGCAAAATCACAGTTTTTAAAGTTGGGGGTGGCTGTCAATATTTTTTCCACTGTCAGTAGATCCTAACTAATTACTATCTTAACCTTAAAAATATTTTTTTTGTATGTACATATTTTGCAGCCCTTTTGCAGTTTAACTGGGTATACGCATGAAATGTATGTAGATCCACAAAGGGAAATTTATAAAACGCTTGGCATGAAAAGAGGTGAAGGTAGTAACTTACCAGGTAAGAATAATTTTCTCACATTGATTTGACTTACAGAACAAGAATGCTCTGAAAAAATAGCATGATCACAATGTAAATAGGAAGGGAGTTGCTCACCAGACCGTCTCTTGTAAGCTGTATCTTGTCAAAACACTGGTTTCACCGGTAATCAGGAAACTATTCACAGCAACAGATTAATTTTGTTGTTCTCCTTACGTACTTTTGTATTTCTAGGTAACAAGTACTTTGCCATTTTGTTTAGTGCAGAGCCCTCATGTAAAATCAAGCGTGTTCTTGGGAAGTATTAGGAGTATGTGGAGAGCAATGACTGGCCCAGCTTTTGACTTTCAAGGAGACCCCGCTCAGCAGGGAGGAACTTTGATTTTAGGCCCAGGTGAGCCCATTTGTTTTGTCTGAAAAACCAATGTAGTCTCCTCCTTCTGCTGTTTACTTCAGTGCTGCCATCTCAGCTGCTGTCCCTGTGGACTCCCAAGGAGAAAGGACAGTCTAGTGTGGTCTGTGCGATTCTGCTAGCTGAAGGAACCCTTGGAGGTGTCGTTGTGCAGCTCCACCTCCCACAGGGACAGCACAAAGCTGACCACCATCCTGCAGAAATCAATAGTGGTGCTGATAGAACAACTGACTTGAAGTTTGGAGATTTTTTTTGGTCTCGTGGTGTTCACCGACATTCTGTTTTGATTGGATTCTAGGCATTTAATATGTTTTTAATAGAGGAATAAATCGTGAAGGGGCACTAACACATGACAGTCATCTCCTCAAATCATTAGCATTTCCATGCTACAGCTGATTTAATTCAGTTAGATGCCTCAGTGCCCCTTGTTTCTACAACTTAATTTAAAAAATCCATAATATAAAATACTGTAATGTATTGTGCAATCTACAGAGCTAGTACATGTCTGTACAAGAGCATGTAGGAAATCAGAATGCTTCTTTGATTCATTTATGTTGTTAAGTAAGTAAGTACTGTATTCAACTACTTACGTGTTTATTCTCATTCCATTCCAGGTAATGAAGTTCATTTTTTGCACCTTGATAAAAACAGGTTGGATCATGTTCCCATTAACACAGTTTTGCAGCTGGCAGGAGTTAAATCAGTAAATTTCGCAAACCAACCCCAGATTATTGACATATGACACTGAGACAATGTGTCATTTTTTTTATTTGTGCTCTACAAGAACAACACTCCAGTGAGTTCCCACCAACATCAGTATTCTCGTGTCTTTATGGGACATCTGAAACCATATCTAGAGAGAGTATCAGAGCACAGCGTAAACTATGTGGCACTGAAGACATACACTAAGTGCTGTTTCCATTGTGTATAAGATAAAAAAATCTAAAATACAGCTGAGACTTACTGCAAATTTCCTGTAGCATATTATTTTCTCATATAACAATCTTGCTAACATATTTTAAAAATCTTTGTTCAGGATGCACTAGACTAAAATCTGGTTTTGCTCAGGAAGAGCTTGGGATTCTTGCCTTTCAGTAAATCACGTTGGCTTTCAATCCTAAACTTTTCAGCACTTTTAAAACCTCCAGCACTGTGTGGCAATCTTGTATTAAAATGTACTTTGAAAAATCATAGTTCTGAACAATGGGACGTTTTGCATCTGACAATGGCAGACATTATGAAATACATGTTAGAGTTTTAAATAAATATTTTAAATACATCATCTGTTGTCTGCAGTTATTTTGTGTCATACAAAAGGGTGGTTCTGTAAGAACAGTGAGGGGGGTGTCTTAAACATATTTCTAATTCGATTGTCAGTTTTGGATGTAGCCACAGTTGGTGACTTGTTTTCCTGTGAATATTTGCAGCAGAAGATTCTCCTGTGTACGTATGTTTTTGTCAGAGCGAGGTCTCTGAAAAAAAATCCATAAGTTATTTCTGTCATAGACAGCTGAGCTGAGGACATTTTAGTTTCCGGTTCTGTTGGATTTTGTATTATCTATTTTTTTAGAAATGTTTATGTTCAGAATCTATTGCTTTCATTAAAGTAGAATTTGTCCTCTTTTAAGGCATGAGCCACATTTTAGCAATTTCAAAATAAGATTCTCCAAGATTTATGGAGGAGCATATCTTCCTCCGCAGTTTCTGATCTTTGTCCTTCACTGTAAACTGGCACTATTCATACATATATCACCTGTAAAATGTTACATGTTAAATGAAGAGGTTTGTACTTGCAGCCATTAAGGTCATTGGCAGGCCCAGAGCAAACTTCTGAGAGCTCTACACCATTAAGATCACGTGAAATTAAATGCAGTGCTCCTTGATGAAAAATAATAGGCTTAAGAAAAGTAAAGATATTGAGCAATGTAATTACATTAGAAGGTACTATCCCTTAGCACCTTATTAATTATATACACATTTTGATAGCATGTGTTTAAAAAAGAAATTGCTAGTGTAAAAATACTGCATTCGGTTCCCTGCTCTAACTAAACTGCTCAAAACAAGGCTAGCAGCAGTCGCGTGCAGACTTTGAACCCTGGCGCTTGTGGGGCTGGCCAGAGGCTGCCTCGGAAGGTGGCACAGCAAGCAGCTGTGGCTGGTGCAGGCACCTGTCCGGCAGCTGAGGTTCACAGGAGAGCAAAGTTGGCTGCTCGGGAGGTAGGGAGCTGCCCTCCACGCGAAGGGACCCCCGCTTGCCCGGACACGCCAGCACGCCAGAGCCGCTGGGATGCAGCTGCCCGCGTGTTTCTTAAACCACAGCAGAAAGCAAGCTGGAAAACCCAACCTGTGTACATACAATGAAGATGAGAAACGCAGGGATCTTAAAAAATGTTGGCAGTGAAAGAATGCTGAATACTCAGTTCATCTGTGGTGCTTCCACACTAAGTCATTTATCCGGTCGTCCCTGCCATGGACACCGGTTCTAGTTCTACTTTTGTTTTCCAATCATTTCACTTTCACGTTCTCCATGCTTCCGGTTTTAAAGGAAGTGTCTGGCTAGTTGTTTTTCAGCTTGCTTTGCTTTCAATAGAATTTTTAAAAAAGCGTATGATGGCAATAGTTGTTGCACTTCAAACACAAAACAATGAAGAAAACTAACCACAGCTAGAAGAACCGAGGACTCTTAAAAGGGATTGGAATGAACTAAGTTGTAACCTGACAGCTCTGTTTCTTGAAGTCGCCCGACCTCAGCACTGACAGAAGCTGTACCACGGCCTCTGCGCTACCCCAGCAAAACCCGTTCTTCAGAACGGCTCACAAAATGAACACCAGCAAAAAGTGGGAAAACGACAGAGGAGGACTCAGTAGAAAAGCGATCGTAGTTAGGGCATCAGCCCTACGTTTGTTGCGTGCAGCTGGACCACTGCACCTGCCCGCAGCTGGCCGGAGCGGACTGGAGCGCTGCGAGGCACGGCCTCCCCCGCGCACGATGAGCCGGGACCGCGACGGCCCCAGCCATCTGCAGCAGAAGGTGGCGGCACAAGTCCAGGTCTCTTGCGTTATTTTAAAAAAAAAAAAAAAAAAAGTGTTTTAAAAAAGTTACGCGGCGGAATGTGGAAAGGAGTGGGAGGCAACCGCCGACCTCACAGCCGGCAGAGTGCCTTCGGCGGGGCCTTTTGTCCGGGCCCCCAGGCGGAGGAGGGGGGGGTGCAGTTCGCGGGAGCCGTTCTCACTGCGCTCCAGATTCACTTCAGCACCCGCGCAGAACTGCGGTGCTTCCAGCTCCCGCTCCGCCCGGGACGCCAGCCCCGCTCCTTCAACTTTCCGCCCAAGCCCGCTCCGGACCGGCAGAAGGGTGCGATGCCCGGGCCGCCTTCCTCCCCGCGGGGCGCCCCCTCCTCCTGGCCCCCGGCAGGGGTCTGCGGAAGGGGGG
>VXAL01002305.1:8638-22468 GCA_013399475.1 Chauna torquata | reverse complement strand
ATGCTCCCCGCCCGGCCGCGAAAGTTGCTCGGCGCCCGGGGGCTCGGTGCGGGCAGCCCCGCGGCGGGGAGTGGAGCGGTGCGCGGGCGGGCGCGCAGTTACCCCTTGTTAGCGATCTCCGGTAGTGGAACGCGTTTGAAAGCATCGCTAGGTCAGGCGTTCCTCCGCACGTTCCAGAACAATAAATGCGGTGTTTTTTTAATAACTTTGTTTGGCACTGCTGAGGAATCGCCTTGTGCTGTTTTCTTTTTGTTTTTCTTTTTTTTTTTTTTTTTTTCCGGCTTTTAAGTGAGCAAAGGGAAAACGTATTTTAACCAGTAAAACACGCGTCGGTGAAAAAAGAACCCAACAACCGTATTTCTGTATACACTTAAGGATGGGTGTCCTCCTCCTTGCAGTCTAGTGGGTAAACTGCTAACCGACCATCACCCTGTTCTCAGTCCTCAAGTTCCAGCCGCCTGCGCAGCCAGGTTTGCTTAGTGCCCTCTGTCCTGTTAGTGGCCCCGTGATTTCAGCCATGCTTTCTTTTGGCACAAGAAAAGCCTCTGTGGAGCAGCTTATTGGACCACAGCCGAAATAATTCTGGATTTAGCTTTCAGTTCCCCAGCTAAAAGATGTGCCCGAGTTTAGTTTGCATAAAAACAAACAAACAAAACTTACTTTTTATGTACCATGTCAGATTCCAAGAACGATATTACTTACAACTTCTCTTAAAAAATAAATAAATAAACCTCACTTTTCTCTCTTCTGTGAAAGACAAATGGGAAACTGTGTGCAGAGACAGCAAGCAAGGAGCGAACATGGACAAAAGGCACCAATCTTATCCTTGCTGAGAAGCAGGATGCTTTAAATAAACTGGTGTGTTTCCTAAATAGCAATATGTTTAGGAAATCCTCAGATTCTGTCAGAGTTTTAGAAATTGGGTGTGGTGATGTAGGAATAATGTAAATTCCCAATGCATATGAAATTCCTATTTTTAAAAAGCTCTGATACTGTCATGGAATAAAATTGCACATTCTCCAGCCTAAAATACAGCATTTTAGGTCTAATCTGCACAGAGGGACATAATGGTGTACTTGTATGCGGAACTATAATGCTACATAACTGTGAGTCCATATTTTTCTATAACTTCTTAGCTGTAACCATTTATATAGGAAATTACGATGGCACAGTTTTAGGGTTAAATGCAGAAACCCCTAATTTGGCAGGTGATGCCTTTTTGGTATCAAAATAACTTCACTAACTAGAATACTGCGCAGCCCTGTCCAGCCCAGGTCTGTAGCAAACAGGTCTGTCTAACCGTTCTTACGCAGCAGTTGCTTGGATCTGATGATACACTTCTGGCATTGAATAGGCCCCCTCAAGTGGTTGTATTTTCTCTTCCTAAGAAATGTTCGCTTGCTCAAATAATACAGCACAGCACCTAGAATTTGACTTCTGTTTTTCAGTGGGATTTCAGGATGCACAGCAGTACACAGTATAACAAACACAATTAAAATGCAGTAGGTTCTTATATTTAATAGTATTTCACTTTGCCTTGATCTTCTCTTACTGCTCACAGTGGCTGCTGTTTACAAGCTTCTAATAATGGAAAAATTGCAGTCTAATCTTCATTGCATTGGTATGACGTACTTATTTTTTTAATAGAGAAACCCTAAAAGAATGAGCCCACAGGCTTACCCTTTCGTTCAGCTGCTTTAAAAGTTATTTCAGGTTTTGAACTGTCAGTTCTGCCTTCTCATCATGCAGTTCTGAGAAATGAATTAATAGTTCTGGACTGGAGGTAGGTTAAAGCATAAGGCCCTACTCTTGCAATTGGACGTACTGGTAAATATTTTAGCACCTCTAAAGGTTAAAATACCTGCATTAGCTTTTCTGCTCACAAAAACAGTCCCAAACTCATTAGGAACATTGCAGGCTACTCTCATTTTTATCTTTGCTGAAGACACAGCACAAAATAACCCAAATAGCTGTAAAGAGGTATGGATCTTTTCCTGCCTGATGTTACATTCATACATAACAGAGTTTGTAATCTATTATGTGCATGGATTTTATACTCAAAATAATAACATAATTATTGCATTTCCTTTTCTCCTAATGAATTGTACATATCAACCATATGTCAGGATCATCTAAATATTTTTGTTTACTGTTAAGAGTAGTTCAGGAAAGCTATGCTTCTGAAAAACTGTTTATTTTGGTCTGTTGAGCTGCATGGTAAATCTTACCATTTTGTCTTTGTCAACTAATGCATGAGGCTGGCCTGTATGAATTCATTTTACTCGTACTGAATGCACTTCTTCTGTTTATTGGAAGCATATTCCCATATCCTACTGATCTCTGAAAGAAATAATTTAGATGATCTGAAGGAAATGTAAAATTCTGTTTGAGAATCTCAAAAGCTGTTGATTTCCTTTTCTTGTCTGTTTGTCATTTCTCTGACTTTATAAATAACATTTTAAAGAAGATATGGAATTACAAGGCATAAACTTTGGGCAAAAGGTGTGTGTTTCTCTCTCACCTCTCTCCAGTAATTAATTCCAAAATAAAGTAACTACAGTAACTATGCATGGAATTAAATTTCAGTGATATTACACCATGAGGCATTTCTTGATGTTTGTTTGTCCTCCTGTTAAATGGGTATCCAGCTGGTTACAGTGAAGAACAAACTCTGGAAAGGATGCCCTATGCTGTACCATATATGCCTTTTTTTTTTTTTTTCTTTAATTGAGAGTCATTTAACTGTCACTTGGAGTTTTTGTGAAACAGCATTTGGTTTAATATGTTCCTTGATAGATGGGCTGTTTTTTTTCTTTTTGTTCCTCTTTTTGAAACCATTGAGTCCAAGGTTTTTGCTTTGTTTTTCCCATATTGCTGGTTTGAGACTATAAATCTTGTGTGTTATGAAGAAAACAATTTTTTTTGGAATGCTGAAAACAATTTTTTGGAGAATTTTGACTATCAACACTTTTAATTAGTTTTCATTATATAACTATGTCAGTACAGAAGTTGTATTTAATCTTTCATCAATATGAGGTTACGTACTGGTGATCCTGTCTCAAAATAAAGATTTTAAATGCAAGTTTAAGGCTTTTAGTATCTAATCCAGCACTGAAAGTGTATGAATGTATGTAATGTAGTCTTGTAAATCAGACAAGCAGCAGAGCAGAAGGACTATATTTAAGTAAAGCAGCACAATGTTGTTGATCAGTCATGATGTGGCCCTGAAAATAACTTTTTCATGGTTTTAGGTTAAATAAAAAGTTCCTTTACCTTTCAGTGTGTCTTCATTTTCAGAAGGCCAGGCTATTGTTGTTAATGCCAACTGTATCATCACTTAAATTTGAAATATGTTTTAAAGATGAGTGAATGAATCTTTTCAAGGATAGGATGACTAAAAAGAAAATCCTGTACAATTTTACTTATCATCTTGATATCGCAACAGGATTTATCTTTTGTTTTCTCTTATGTCTTTCTGTTATTTTGGAGTCTTTAAATCTATCACTTCTGTTACAAGAGTAAATAACTCTCTGGTTGCATTCCTGGTAATTCAAAACAGACTAACGTTGTATTTTGCTGTACTGTCAGTCTCCGCTGAATTTCTCATCTGTGGCATCTGTTTAACAATAGCACTGCAGCGTTTCTCTTTTTTAGAAATAATCATTGTTGTTTGTATGACTTATCCTGTAGCGAGTGCCTGTTTGGTGTTCAGTTGCTTCTTGAATTACTGAAATTTCTTTCTCTAAGGCCTTTACAGCAGATCCGTAGAAAAATCAGGCTTTATTGAGAGTAAAGGCAAAGAGTTTATTTTGTCATCTCTATATTCACATGAACACAATTATGAATTGGTAACTCTCGGTTTTCTGTACATATGCTTCCACAGAACACTGTAGATGTGAAAAAATACAAGAAAAATGCTTTTCTTCCTGTGTGCACACTGAAATCAGATGTGTGATTGTTAAAGGTTGTGTAGACATGCTTGTGCTAGCTTTAATCTCACTAGTTCATGTACTAGCAACAGCAAAGCTGTGGGAACATGGTCCTTAGTTAGGGGTCTACAGGCTTATTTTGTTGTACATTGGATGCTTCCTCAAATTAATTGCTGTCAGTGAAGTCCATTCTTCTGTATTTTAACTGTTTTGTTATTTGAGGAAAACAAAATTAAATGTAATTGAAGTACGTCTAATGTACTGCAGTCATATCTTCTAATTGCAGTGCAGATGCAGCCTGCAAAGCAGTAAGCCCAGCTCTCTCATTCTTCTGAGAGACGATTGGAAAGATCTGCTCTAGTTTATGATAATTTTATGATGACCTTTTGTCAGAAATTTGCAAGAACCTGGAAGTGCTCAAATATATTACATGTAAATGAGGTACCAAAAAGCTAAAATCAACAAAGGAAGCATAAAAATATTAAAGTGGAAGCCTTTCTCCTGCAGCCCAAACCTTTGTGGAGTCCTATTGAAATAAATTTATCAGTGCTCCAGTGTATTTTATGTATAAACCCTGGTCCTGCAAATGGATCCTTAATGAAGGAATTCTTGTTTCACAGCATGTTACTCATGTTCAAAAATTAACACACTTATCCTCGATTACTGTAAACAGAACTGGGAATGTGTTTGCAAAAAAAAAAAAAGGTAAAAACGGACATGGTAAGTAATTTACCATTTGTATGATATCAGGCTGGTTAGCCAGTAGAAAGGTAAATACATTTATGGGAAAAGACTGTGTAGCTTATTTCTAAAATCTCCTTGTAGGAAACATTTTAAAAAGATGGAGCCTGCTGTTTACATAATAGGGAACAATTGTTAGTAGTGCACTGGAACGGACAGCTTGTCAGGATAGCAGAATTTGACACACACTGCTTTTATTGTGAGGCAGTTCTATACAGTCATTAAACTTGAGTTTCTTGCTAAATTCTTTCAGGTATTTCAAGAATAGCTACAATTAACATGATCCAAACATATCAATGCAGAACTGAATACCAACAGGAGTTTAAAAAGCTATGTGCACACTGTTCACTCAAGAGATGAATTCTTATTTTTGTTGGATGTTCTTGCAAAAGCTGCAGAAAATTTTCAGTAAAAGTAGGAGCATTGAGGAAGCAAGTGATTCACGTACTCCAAATCCTGTTTTGGAGCAAAATGCTAGATTATTTAAGCTTTGACCTATGCAAATGTATTGCTTTGTATTTTTTTGTTTCTTCTTTTGTATTTGAGGATTTGGGATTACTCTTTCTGTAGTGCTTTTATATTTTCAAAAGTGATGTAAAACTTACATGAAGAAGTTGTCGTGCAAGAAAGGAGCATGCCAGCCTGAGTACTGCAGCCATTCTGCGCAGACCTTCCTGTGGATGTTGTTTGTGTGCACTAAGAGTGCACAGTCTTAGTCAGAAATAAGAGTGGGTCTAAAGAACAGATGCCACTGAGGGAAAAATTCTGGCTGTGTATTCCCACTGATAACCCACAGTGGGTTGGCTGATTCAGCTATCTAACCCAAAAGAAAACTTTTTCCTTGTAAGAAACCTGGTGGCAGCTAGCCATTAAATCAGTTTAGAAGTAGTGTGAAATTATAGCTCAGGGCTGTAGTTTGACATGTGTAATGCCGGTTCAAACACAATCCCTAGATATCATATCCTCTCAGTTCTCCTTTCTGCTTCCTCATGTGCCCTCAGACCTTCCCCCCATACACACGTTAGTGCGCATTTTCAGGGCAGAGGGAAGTGAACCGGCAAAGCAGCTTTTTTTAAAACTATTAATTATTTTCTCTGTAGGTGAGCTAGGATGCCTGCTGCGGTCTCCGATTCACACAAAGGCATCTTGACACAGCACAGGGCGGAATGCAGTGGTGGGGACAGGTGCGGGGAGTTGTGGGAGCCCCGGTCTCACTACACCCCCAAGGTGTTGTTCTGAACGCTTTTCCAGGACTGCCCGTCTGTGAATGAGTTACATCCAGTTGGGGTGTCGATGCACTTGCTTCTCCGCACTTACTTCCCTTTTGGGCCAGTTTATTCACTTCTTAATGCACAGCATTACTCTGTAGGTTTTCTCCTTTGGCATGTTTTCAGGAGGTGCTTTGGTAATTGCTGGAAGTTTCAGAAGTTCCTGAGCAGTAAGGCACTCCCCAGCTAGCTGTGTCAACATGATGGGACCATCAGAAATTAAATGAGTGAGTTTTGTGCCTTGCTCCAGCTGAGACTGGTAAGGAAGTAGGTGCCTGACTTGCTCAGGAGTTAGTGTACTTCCCACTGGCTGCACCTGACCTGTAAATGTGTAAGCCAAACAGATTGCATTGGGCTGGTGTTGTGTGGAAATGTGCATTTAGCAGATGTACACTGTTCGGTGGGGGTGTCTGTGGCCCCTCCTCAAATATTGCTGTGAGTGTTGAGATACAGACATGTGGACTACTTTCACGGCATACTTTACAGTGTTTATTTTTTTATGTATATATTTTCAAGATACCAGTAATGATTTCTAAGTGGTAGTCATGGAGGACTTGGGTTTAAAACAGTGATTTTTTTCCTGCTCTCAGGAAGAGGAGATGCTGTTGTTCTTTAAGGAAAGTTATACTTCTGTATTTATATACAGGTGATATTTGGATATTTAAGTAAATACATACATCCTAGGCAACCAGTTTACAACAAAAATAAAATCGTTCCTTCTAGGCTTTAATTTTACTCCATATATTTTATAATAATGACGCTTTTTCAGCAGGAAGAAAAAAAAAAAAGTATTGCTATGCTGCTACAAGGCATCAATTTTTATTGACCAATTACCAGAAGCACAGCAACTGACAGCAGCAGCATAGTCAGTGTTTAAAGTTCGCTGGGGCTACAGCTCCCCTGGCCATAAGAAAAAAAAAAAAAAATTGTATCTAGGTGAATGCCGATGGCGGTGTCTCCCCCCACCCCGCCTTCAGCTGAACGGAACGAACCAGGGCAGGCACCAGGTGCCTCCTGCCTGCACCCACGCGGCCTCTGGGGAGACCGCCGGCCTGCGATGGCGGTGGCCGGCNCCTGCCCCTGCGGCGGGGCGAGGAGGAGGAGCAGCCGCAGCGGCGCAGGCCGGGCCCCGGCCCCGTTGGCGGTGGATGAGGCAGGCGGTGGCTCCCCGCGGAGCGGTGTGGGTTGCGGGAGCGCTGCCGAGCCCGCAGCTTCAGCCTTGTTAGCTGACACCTGAGGAGCAAGCTCTGTCGTGCGCGGGAAGACTTGGCTTGTCGTGAACCGTTTAAAGTTGTTCTGTTGACAGGTAGTATTTCAAACGTGCTGCAGAAAAGTAGGATGTTTATAAAAGCTCTACGTTTTCTTGCGTTTCAGATCGCCTTTATTTCGCAATTCTCTGCCAAAAACCAAAGAGTGGAGCTGCAAATACACATTATTTCTGCATAGACGATGAACTTGTGTATGAGAAGTAAGTACGGACTTTTTTCTGTTTTTTACAGATCATTGGAATGAATTAGAACAACAGTAATGAGGAACCAGTCTAATTGACATTCTGTTTTTAAATGTAGCTGAGGGAAACATACTATTCCCATTATAGAGCTAATTATATGAGTCTGTCCTCTCAGACTTATCTGCCATAATGATTTATGTCTTAGAATGGTTTCTTGGCTTCCCATCAGGATTTCTTAAAAATCCTTTCAGAGCAGAAGCCTTCATTATACCCATTCTTGTTAGAAGACACTGGAACATGTTGCAACAACATATATTCAGAAATGCATGTTGGACTCTTGAGCTGAAAGGGATGTCTTTAGTCAATGAAGTATTAAGTGGAATGTCTATACTTCCTAGAATAAGAGAAGAAGCTGCAAAAATTAATTCAAGCTGTTATGAGCCGAGAATGGATATATTATTTTCCCTGTAGTGAACAGCATAAGCCTTTGTATGTAATCTGGAATGCTGAGTTTTGAAATGTTTTTGACAAAGGACGTGCTTACTATTTTTGAAAGTACTGATGAGTCTTTATTCTCTATGTTCACTTTTCTCTAGCAGTAAAGCATGCTGTATCTTTATTCAATTGAGGTATTTTACTGTATAGTGTACAAAGAACACTGTGTATATAGACAAACGCGCTTCCAATATTTCCATGTTCCATATTTGTGAGCTGCTATTAATTGCCTTCTTGTAAAGCCAGTAATTTGGGTTGATCTTAAAATAGTTTCTAAGCTGGCGTCACAGAGTGTTATAGTATTGAGAATTTTTCAAATCTTGAGTATTACAGTTTGGTTTTATGTGGTCATGTGAGGAAAACAGGAAAAAGTTTTAGTCCCAGTTAAAAGATGACAAAATTGTTTCCTCCAGCTAAATGATATGTGTATAAGAAGATATTCTTGTGTTCAGAATGATGCACATGTATATACTAGTCCATGCTTTGTGCATCTGGCTTAAACTATGTAAATGATTTTTTTTTTAATGTACAATTTTTCCTGTCTTTTGTAATAGCTTTTATGCAGATTTTGGACCACTCAATCTGGCGATGGTCTACAGATACTGCTGCAAGCTAAATAAGAAATTAAAGGTAACACTTGTGTTTATATTCAATATTCTTGTCTTTTTAAAGAACAAAAACAGGCCAAAAGTTTTTTGTTGAGGTGTTTTCTTGGATTCCTAATTAAGCTAAGTTTTGAAAATGCATGCTAAATTTCATCAAGGTGCATTTAGGGAGGAGGAGGATCAGGAGTGAAAAACTGCTTGCCTTTAAGATCCAGAAGGTGCACCCCTGTGACAGTAACTAATATTAACCTCCTAAAGATAAGTTGCTAAATGGGTACAGACTTCTCTGAATGAAAGCTCCCCCCCTGGAATTCAGTCTTCTTGGCAATCTGACGATATTGAATGAGCTTGAATGCAACACATTTTGATCTGAGATAACTTTTTTTTTTTTTTGACCTGGGTTTCTCTTCTGGTCATCTCTTCTGTAAGAAGCAACATCTCATCTTTGATAGCATTCATGGCATGGTCCTAAAGAAGACTGTCATGCTCCCACTGCAGGTTGTCTTCTCTTAGGGGTGCTCAGTAAACTTCAGAATCGGACTCTCCTTAGTGCATGGTGTCTTTAAAACAGAGAGTTCCTCTATTAATTAAAATGAATGACTTCAAGTTAGTTGACCTTTAGCAGAAATTGGACTATAAAACCTGTTAGGCTGATAAAAAGCTTATTAGCATTAATATGAATCTCAGTTTGCCTCTTCAAAACTGCTTAGATCTTGAAACCGCCACTGAACTGTGAAAATTGGGAAGCATGCAGAACATTATAGTTTAAAAGAGCTTTTTTTTTTTTTTTTTTTGCCGGGGGCATCCCTTGGTGCCTGTCACTGGTATTACTTTGTATAATTCAATCTCACTTTGTCCCCGTGGCACTAAGAACAGGTTTGCCTGAGACAAGATTCTCTGATTTCTGTGTACAGGGTGCTCTGAAGCAACACAAGTCTATATTGTAATCTCTTTGAATACTGTGGGTTTAAGATTGCTCAGAACATACTACTGCTAGTGAGCTGGAATATATTTGTTTTAAGTGCACTGAATAGTATCTGAGCAAGTAACAGTGCTATTTAAATAATGGTATTTTATGATCGTTTAGTGGCCAGTCACGTTTCAAGCACACCAAAATTTCTTTCAAGGGCAAGTTAGGGGATATTTTTTGCCACCATTACAGATGTCCTTTCTATTCGCAATGCTTCTCTACCCCCTTCCTAAGATAATTGGAGAAACTGCATGCCAGGCACCGAGATGAAATTTTAAAAAGTTATTTCCGATAAGGTTTAGATGTTTTCAAAATATTCTTATTTAAGCCTTTTCAAGTGTTTCTCATCCAGTGATATTTTAGAAGCAACTATTAGTAGAAAACTGATTTATGTGCAGTCAGGATTTCTGTAAAAATAAAAAAGTCTAAACTATGGTTTTAAAACTGCTGAGACTTTAACTAGTCTGTGATGTTTTTGAGAATGTCATGTATTTACTGCCATGTAATGTATTTACTTCTCAGAAATGCATGTCTATTGCATAGGTCTTGAAGACAGAAATATTAAATGCATTCAAGGAGAAAAAGAAAAATTAGTGTAATTTGCGTCAAAAATTATTTTAGCTGGATACTGGGAAAAATACTGGAACAATCTAGGCAGGGATACAACAGACTGTTCTGAAGCTTTTGAGGGATTTGTCTACAGTGTACTTGGTCCTTTGAATACAGATGACTGAAAGCAGGTGAACTGAGCCTTGCATTCCTCTGATTTTAGAAAAGGAGGCATGAAAAGTTTTAACTGCAAAATTATAACCTTGTTCATTTCTTGATACAGTCATTTTCATTGATAAGGAAGAAAATAATTCATTATACTGGCTTTGATCAGAAAAAACAAGCAAATGCTGCATTCCTCATAGGCTCCTACGCAGTAAGTATTTAAATTTTTACCATTACATTGGCTGGTTAAATATGCTCATTTTTTCATCCTCACTTTTTAAAACAGCAAGATAAAAACATTTTTTTTCTCTTGAATAATATTTCTACTAATGTATTTTGCAATAAGTTGCCACCTTCTAAGAGAGTTTGTAAAGTCTAGCAGGTATGTGGATGGGTTTGTTTTAATTTGTTTTGTTTTCCCCTCTAGTGCAATCTGTGCTCCCAAGAAATAAAAGCACCCCTGAAAAAAAAATCTGAGTTTCATTATTTTTTCATAAACTTTAGAATTTCATAAAATTTATGAATATTTTTATTTAGAAAAAATGACTGCTTCTGGATGTTCTTCCTTTCCCCCACTCACCCACACACTTTTTTTTTTAAATAGACAAATATTATCTTGTACAAAGTACAGTATGTCATTTCCCATTGCATGCACATTTAAATATATGATTTCTTCCCCACCTTCTTCTTTTCTAATGTAAGATGATCTCTTCAATTAGCCTAGGAGAAGATGCGAGATCATTTGGTAGGTTTAGAGACAGTATAAAGCCCAGGAATGTATGAAGTGGCTGAAAATGTACTGAGTCAGGTCCCAGACCCCAGTGGGAAAAAATCACTGGCTTTGCATCACAACAACATTTGATGGAATCAGCATTTGGTAGACAAAAGTGTAGTCAAGGAAGAAAATGCTGATAGCTTAGGAATGAAAGGTGTGATGTACTATATTCATGTTGTGCTTTGACTTGTAATACACTTTGATTGTAACCATCTCTCTCTCTTGTTCACTTACTAATAAAATAAGGTGATAACCTACGTGTTTTTTGATGTTGGAGATTTGAGGGGTCAGAGTTAATATAGCCTTAGGTCATTCTGGTTTACCAGCTGCAGGGCTGCACAGTACTTGCTGTGATGCTAGCAATGCCCTTGCTGCCTCTCTACATTATGCAGGAGATCCATTTACTGCTCCCAAGGGTTTCTCTGTTGTCTGTTTTCTATAGCAATCATTACAAACAAAGAACTAGACTTCAAAATCTGTCATTCCTGGTGTTTGAAACACAGAAGCTTTAGGAATGTTACTGTTGATTTTTGTATTCTTAAACCACATGGAAACTGGCAACATGAGTTACTAAACTTGTTTGCAGTTAAGGCATTATGTTAACTAAACAAATAAGCTTTTAGGAAAACTACTTCTTCCAAGTAACTTGATCATGCCATAGGTCTAGGAAGCAAGTGTGGACTGGTTTCAGTTATTTGGAAGGAAGTGTTTTTTGTTTTTCCCTAAAATTTCATTCTGAATATATGTAGTATTACTATGCAGGACAGCACCTGACATTTTGAGCAGAATCCACAATATAGAAAATTAACTGACAGCAGAACAATCTTATAAGAAAATGCTGTGGTTGACTATTTAAAAGTATACAAAAAAACTAACACAAATCTTATCTGTGATCATCCACTAGCCCTGCCAAGTTGCAATAATAATGTGCAGTTGGAAGGAATGCTTGGACAGGCTTGCATAAATGTGTAACATCTAAGATTAATATCTACGGATTATGACAGTGCAAAGCAGAGTAATTAAAAATGGACACCATTGGACAGAGTAGTAGAGAGTTTTTGCTTCAGAGAACCGCGGTTAAAGATATGGGAGTTGCAGAGCACAGAGAGGATGCTAACGCAGTTTCAGCTGAGGTTTGAAGAGAGATCATGACTGACTAGCCACTGCATGTGGGAGGGCTAGTTGCAGACAGCTGGAGTATGGTGGAAAGAGACTAGTCAAAACCACAGGTAATTTTCAGAGTTCAGAGACCTGCACTTAGGTTATTGCATTGCATGGTTTGAATCTTTCAGCAGTTTCCCTTAAAGAACCGACAGCAAGATGAAGTACTATGGAAGTGTTTATCCCCTCCTTGAGTGGGGAGCAGTAATTATCTTGGATAATTACAAAGTCCTAGATGGTGAAGCAAGTCTATCTAGAACCTGATTTTCTCTCCACTGCAATAGACTTTGGCTTTGTTACTGGTATTTCTATAAAGTAGGATATAGTTTCTTCCCAGACTGATGTGGGAGGAATTCCAGTGAAGGAAGATCAAGAAGAAAGACTCTGCCCCTGAGGCTTACTTTTTTTCCCTGGTGTCGTTTGATCTTTCATGAAGAAGCAGGCTTAATTACAGTAGACAGTGCTGAAGTGTTCAGACACACATCCCACATTCCTGCTGTCTGCAGGGAGAAATGGGCAGTTCTCTGTGAGGCGAGCAGTGGCTTAGGATCTGCTCAGAATGTCTGATAAATGTATGTCTATACTCATACTTTCTGACTGGAAGGAAATATATTGAGGCCTTTTTTATTTTAAACATATGTAGGCTTAAGCATCCAGCTACTTCTTCAGTTCAGAGTGCTTTGCTTTTTGATGAAGAAAGATCTGACTAGCAACTGGTCAAAACTTTAAGAAGCTTTTCTGTAAATTTAATTGTTCAGACTGTGTTCAGCTGATAATGGTCTTCATTGCTTGAACTGAATTTCATCATTTAATTTCTGATGCCATACTGTGTAAGTGGTAGATTGTCATTCTGTTTTGTCTCCTATGGGTTGAATAGTTTTTCTTGTCTGACGTCTTTTTTTTTTTTTATAGCTTCATGGCGGGTTCCCACTTCAACTGCTTGCTTTAGGTTTAGGAACTGTGTGGCAGTGTGTCATATTGGAGGATTCCAGGTGGGAAGAGCAAGGAAGTAGAAAGGGGAAGTAGCCTCCACAGAGTTAGTCATGAAAGTAGTGCTCGTCTGTGTGTATTTTAAGGCCTTTGATAATGTAAGCATAGTTTTGGATGCAAGGTGCATTGTAGATGCAGGTGTTTTAAGTTACTTGTTAGGAATAACAGACTGCTAGCTTTCAGGAATAGCACAGATACAGTAAGTTTGTGTGCTTTGTGTTTTTGTACTCTTTCCTTAAACACAGTCACACTTGAACACATAACTATATTAAACTATAATGAACTGTATGTAACTAGCTCTCCTCTGGCACTTGCATGTGTTCATAAGCTTTCAATATTTTTATGCCAGCAACTTGCAAGTCTGTCTTTTAAAGGCTCATTGACCTTAAATTTTTATTCTTTAACAGAATGTTATTTAACTTCTGGTTAAAAGAATTGGGATATATTGGCATGATTTATCATTTGACGTCTTTTGTTAAATATATATATCTGTGTATATTAATTGTGTGGGGATGTGCTCGTTTTGACAACTATGGCAATTACAAAAGTCTTCATTAACTGTGGTGAAGCATAAGGGCAGCTGTTAGTGTTCTGATTTACAAGCAAAGTCTGTTCCCAGTCTTTTCTTCACAGTTGGTGTGTTATAATGTTCCCCTCCCTCCCCCCATCTTCATCTAACTTGTCTTTCTTTCCTCTTTAGTGGAGATAGTTTCTGAAGGGGTCATCTCGGCA
>VXAL01002303.1:31975-50326 GCA_013399475.1 Chauna torquata | reverse complement strand
ACAAAGCTCTCCTCCCTTCTGTATTTGAAGACAACGAAACTGGAGAAATCATAGAGTTGCTTCCTCTGCTCCCAATGTCATTCATGTATAAGGACACCACAAATAAAACAGGATGCTCTTCTGAATTTATTACTATGTCCACTATGTAGGGCAAAAATTACCTCTTACTTTGAATAACAGAGAAGTTATTTTTGGATATACTTGAACTGACCGCAAATTTAGATTTTTTTTTTTTAGTTTAATATCATATTTGGCTAAACTAATAGATTACCATTTGCCCAGAACTATGATGTTTTGAAAAACAGCACTGAAAAAGTAACCTATCACCACAGCAACTACTACGATCTGTTTCTCTTGGCTATCCTGTATTTAAACCTATTTAATTCTGTCTCTAAAATAAGCACATAAAGGAGTAAATCTAACCTCCATTTAGTACAAGGGTAATCCAATAGGGTTAAACCCAGGAAATAATTTAATAAAACTCTACAAGAAAAATGACTTAACCATTGAGGACAATACAGCACTAATGTGTTTTATAACCAATGTCTTACCGACTGTGAGAGGGTCAGTGCACATGTCACTTCTGTTCTCCTTCCATGCCAGCAGGTACTTGAGGCTGATGGGATCTTCTGCTTCTATATGGCTGTTAAATGCCACCATCAGTTTATGAGCCTTCACAATGCCACAGTAAGTCTTTGTTTCATCCACTAAGGCCAAATTATTTAAAGTGTTTGCTGCCTCAAGAGCCTGAGTGAAATATTCAAAAGCTTTGTTATAGTTCCCCTAGTAGAGAAGAGGAAAAAAAAGAAAGAAAGAAAGAAAGAAAAGAATTGTAAAAACCACTTGCAGTCACCTGTATTTACCTTGATGTTAGAACCTGCTCTTTTAACACCTCAGAGATGTTGCAGCTGAGAAGCCAGCCCATAGAATGACTCATGGCATGGCATTAAGCAAATTACTCTCCCTTACTGTTTCCTAACCTCTAAAATGCAGAAAATGCTGCCTATATCTTTCTCAGGAACTGTTTTGAGTTGTCCGTGTGGTATTTTGAACATGCAAATCACTGTATCAGTGCTAAGTACTAATATTGATTTCAGCCAGGCCATTTAGCAATTGTCACCATTGTTTCATTAACAAACCTGTGGGAGGAAAGGTCCTAACTTACTGATGTGATACTAAATTTTAGAAAAGAAATCTTACAATGGAAAAAAAAAAAAGAGGATGATGAAATGAAGCACTGAAAAGAACAGAAATGAAACCTACAGATTTAGGAGAGGAAAAGGAAAGACCGGGATACTCCTAATCAAACAAAAAGAGAAACAGTAGGAGAAATCTGTCAACTGTTCCTAAACAGAAAACCCAAAGATTTTATTTCTTTATCTGCAGCATACGGAAATCCAACATTCATGAATCCAGTAATAAGGAGTATCAACTACAGCAGATAATACATTGAGAGGAGTTAAAAAATATAAGAACTATTTTTTTTATGTGAGGTATAGAAAGAAAACTGAACTTCCTGACCAGGGAGGAATAAAGAAAACTTGAGAAAATCATGATAGGCTGAATGATACTGCTGAAAAGCTAAAATATTTCTTAGTATTTTTCTTCACCTTTCGCATATTTCTTCTTTGCCATGAAACTATGAGTTACCATAAGATATGAAGGAGTCAAAAGAGGAGTTGCAGGAGCAAGCTTCTAATTTAGAAAGAAGCTTAAGCACCAGACCTACACAGTGCATACGCAAGAGATTTGGAGAAATCTAAGGACAAAGTGATTGAATTGCTAGGAAATAAATTACATCTCTCATTAAAACTAGGTAGGATAATGTGGGCTTGAAAGGTACTGCATTTTGTGTTGGTATTACATATGGCAGTGTGAAATAACTTTCTGCTCTAGTATCGGTATTGTCTAATGTTTAAGTATTATAGGAAAGAGATCAGCTGACAATTTTGGCAAGATAGTCTAAAAAGGTAAAAATAAAGGCTTTTGCAAGGCTTTGAGGAATTTCAAAGGGACCTAGTAATGCTACCTGTGTGGTTATGTGGCAGCAAATGAAATCAGTTCTTTAGAAAACGACAGGTAATTCATACTGCGTGAACTATTAGTAACTTTTACTGGATCCTAACTAACTCAGGCTCAAGAAGAAGGCCTTGAAATAACATGGACAGTTCTGCAGTGGCCTCTCCTAAATGCAAAAGAGATCTAAAATCTAGTAAGGTCAAACAAAATATTAGCATGCATCAAGAATACAGTGGAGAAAACTAGAGCAGATACAAACTCTTTATATAAATAAACATATATTAATAAAACTGGACAACGTAAATGCATGCCAAACAACAAATATAAACAAGGAACAGACTGAAAATTGCTACCAGCTACAACAGAGGAATAGGAATGAACTGAATATAATCAAAGAGCAGGAAATTTAAAAATAATTACAGTTAGCTCTCTGCCCTTAATAGATCATTTGTGGTGAAAATCTTGATCACAAGCTTACAAAGAGGAAAGCTGGATATTCTTGTGACCAAAAAAAAAAAAAAAGTCAACAAACAGGACAATGGAAAAAAACATCTTAGGAGCATGTCATTATGGAATTGTTCATGCTTCATCTTATTCTGAAGGAATCAGTTTTGGCTATTGTCAGAGCTAGACAAACTTCTATATCTATTACTCAGACTAATTATAGCTGGTCCTCTCCCTGGAAGATGCCCCCTAGCTCTCCAGTTTGTGAGGAATTTTGCTGCTCTGATGGCATGAACTCCTGACTGAAACCATTTTCAGAGCTGTCTTATCCTTTCACTCTCAGCTCGATTTAATATGATTCAAATTCCCTTTTGCACGCAGTGTAGAGACCACGAAGAAAGACTCCACTTTGATACCTGTTGCTCTTGATACCACTTTGGGTATCAAAATTTGTATGACTGCTAAAGGGTGTTTGAAACTGAAAAAAAAAAAAACCACAGAAAAGGATAAGAGAAATTCAGATAGACTTTCTTTAATACAGCAGGAGAGCAAAATTAGGCATATGAGGACTCAGCAATAAATAAAGAACAATAAGCAGTAGGATGATAGATAGAAAGGAGAAGCATCTACCTACTGTACTTATGAGAACTATAATAGGTTAAGTGATGCAATTAGTGAGAGGAATGTAGCAAATCAGACTAAGATACTCAAGAAAAATGAAATGCAAAACAACAGAGTGTGTCATACTAACTCCATCAGAGTTTGCATATTAAGTAAGGAACATGCTTAAACTAGGAGAAACCAGAACTACTACTCACGCATAATATAAAAACAGGCATATAAGGAAACAAGAAACATACCGCTAAACAATCATGACTACAAAGCAAGAACTTCGTACATGCCATTAAAGAAAGACAGTGATGGTGATGGAATAGTGAGGTGACAACTATAAAGAATAGCAACAGCATGGACAGAGCAAAGTGAATTTGGTCAAAGTCACTTTGGGGAGGATAGTAAGTTATATCCCTGGTTTACTAAAGGTCCCCAAAGATAGACCAGGACATAAATAGAGCTAACTGTAATTCGATGAGAAGGACAGCATGACTGCAAGTTGTATCACTGGGGGAAGTACAGAGTGGAATAAAAATACCCTAATAATGGCTTAAGTTAGATAATACTGGCTATGACAGCTGACACCAAGCAGGCATTGATCCAAGAGAGGAAACGTTAATCTAGACTCAGTTTTGGTAAACATTGCTGACCTTGCAGAAAAAAATGGTGTAGAAAATTGAGAACTGTAAAACTTTAAGAGAAATCTTTTTGTCTATTTAAATTACATATTTTACACAGGTTCCTAAGACTAAGTCACTATATTTTTTCCCTTCTACACCCCTACCCCAGTTCAAGGCAGCAAATTCTGAACTGAGAAACAATTTAGAGAACAACCAAAAAGAGGTAAATTATTAAAATATCACTTCTCATATAACTGATTATTAGCAATGGTGGCAAGAAGCAGCGAAACATAAAAGTAGTTAAACAGAATTTAGTTAATTGTTTTTCAAATTTGAGGTACTATATTTAAGCACAGTGTCACACCAACCTACTTCAAAGACAGTTCTAAGTTCCATGTCCATTTCGAAGTTACTTCAGCAAGTAGAACTTCAAACTTAGTTTTCCATGGAAAATTTTGCATTTAAGCTAAGAACATAAGTAAACAGAAGGCTCCCAGACCAATTTAGAGATTACAGAGTAAGACATTTTTCTACTGCTTATGCAACAAAAATGGGCCAGTAACTTTGGTAGTGAGAATTCTGTGTAACAGCAATCCTGAAAATAAAAAGGCATTTAGTGGTAGTGTAAGCGCAATGGGACAAGTAGCTTGTTTAATATATTACACATAAAAAAAGAAATTCTGCTAAAAATCAAGCAACAGAACCTAGCACTTAAAAGCTAGAAAATATGAGATTTACAATTGCTGCCTGTGTGCCTACATACATACATGCTGAAAACACCAGCATTTTGCCGCTAACTTGAAAGGTCCAGTTCGGAAACGTCCAGCATGATTTAGAAAGGGTATTTCTTTTTTTCTTCTCTTCATAGTGAAAGTGTTTCCTAATTTCCACATTGTCCAGCCTGAAGAGCAACTTCTATTTATTACTTATTTTATCTACAGAATTTCATGTAGCACTTCAGCTCTAAAATAAGTGTTAATGGGCTCAACATGAATCTTTCATTTCCACACTAGTATTTTTAACCCTTTTGATTTCAAAAGCCAAGTGCAAAGTACGGTGCAAGTGCTGTGTCTTTGGAGGCTGCACTGCACTGAGCGAGCGTGGAAGCTGCTACCCAGACAGGCAGCCAGCAGAACTGCTGCTTCTGCAGGGTCCACCCCAGAAGGACAATTCAGAGACTGGCATGTGACTCAGAAAGATGCACCTCAAAAGACCTTCGGAAGGAATCACAATAAAGGGAATTTCTTAGCTGACCCTAGCTTAGCATTGTCTGTCACTGCCTGTCCTCTGATTTAAACAAGCCAAATCAAAGCCGTCAAGCTAGATGGAGGCATAAAGAACAGAGCCCTTCTACTACCAACACAGACCTTTGCCAAAATATTTGCTGTTGGCACCCATTGCATAAATTTGGCTGAGAGAATGTAAAGAGGAAATCAAGCTAATATTAAAAACTGCATATTAATTTGCAGTATGGTATACTTTCATTTAAAAAAAGCATGATTTTCAATATATAATATAACAAAATTTCATTTGTGTTAACTGATGACTGTAAGGGTGTATGTGGCCCCAGCTGTGATTTGGATCCATGATTTTCACAACACTGAAAGGCTCTTATGATCTGAACTTGTACTTTTCATTTACCCATTCTAGAACAACGTCCTATGTATTAAATATGGTGTGAAATTTTTACCTTACCCAAAAACTTAAGGCACATTTTATGTAGTCACGCATTATCTTCTCCTGTGGTAACTCTTTTAAGATATAACACCTGGATCAAATTCTGCTGGTAACCTCACACATAAAAACAGATTTTTACCATGAGTTAAACCCAATTGTCTGACATCATTACTGCAACTGGTACTTACTCTTTCATTGTAAATGTTCCCAAGCAATACACATGCATCCACCAAGCTTTGGCTTAGATGAACATTCTCAGCAACCTTCATAAACTCTTCCAAGTACTTAAGAGTTTCAGCCATTTTTCCCTGACTGAAGCAAAGGACAAGAGACAAAATTAAATATTCACTCAGATGGCTTCTCCAAATGCTGAGGGTCTATTCCCCTGTTCCAAACTAACTTTACTTTGTGATGACTCATCTACTTTATGGTGAAATTTGGACTGTAATTCCAAGATGGGTGTCTAGACACTGCCTGTACTGAAACCAATGACACTAATCCACACAGAACATCTGAGGGCAGAATTGTATCCTTAAAGTGAAACAAAACAAAATTGTTCTTCAGAAAATTGTGCCATATTTAAAGGGCAAGAATGAAAATGGAGGCGATGATTTTACAGGGTTTTTGAAGTTTCCATTACTTTAATATTTCTTTTCTACTGAGCAGCTGTTAAAATTTTCAGTACAACTGGACCTCACATCCTGACAAGATAAGGGCAGGAAGAAGGAATGCTAGCGTGCCAGTAAGACTTTTCATGCTCCTGTCATTCAGAGCTGCCATTATTTGCTCTAGAACCCTGGTGATAAAGCAGCAGCTACATAATGGTGCTGTCTCTTAAGTCTGGGGATGACAGCCTTTTCCCAAGTGTAATGCTGCACTTTGGCTGGGTGGATCAAAGGTTGCTGGAGTCACACAGGCAAACCTATCAACCGTGGATTGCAGGTGTCACCTCCAAATCCCAGAGAGATCAGAGCAGCCTGAGGTCACAGCTGAATCTAAGTTGAAAATTGGCTAATGTACTTTGACAATAATATTTGCAGATTTTCTTTTTTTTTTTAATAAAGCTGGTCATATTAACAATATAAGATCTCTGGCATATGGTTACAAGATGTAAGGTAGACATCTGGGTTTGCCTTGTAAGTAAGGCACTATGCTCTTTTTCCCTTTAAGGCTGAAGTGTTACTGCAGCTGACCTCAATATTAGCCACGAACTTGAGTCACTAATGTAGGAATGCAGCATGCTATATGTCAAGCCACCAAGCAAGACAGAAAATACAGTCTCTTAATTAAGAAACTCTCAGAAACAAAACTTTCTGTAACTGATAAAGAACTGTGATTTATTTTCTATTTTAAAACACTTTCAGGTTATATTCCTGCAGCAAATGAATGTTTTTTTTTTTATATGTTGGCTTTTATTAGAAACTATGTTAATGATATGTGTTTTCAAAATCTGGCAGAAGGTTGCAATTCCCTGCCTTATGAAACACAGTAATTATAATAGGGTAGAGTCTTCTACTGAACAGGAAACACAGTAAAGCATCACTGCAAATTTACAGTATTGCAGTGACTATCTCTATGCAACTGAAGTGAGCTAGATTGCTATAAAAGGATGCTAAAACACTGGAAACTTGAAATGCTTGAAATGTTCACGTATACGCTACTGCAAAGCTTAGTTGTCAATCAGTAGAGCTAGATTTAATAAAATTTCCTAATTTAAGTATTTTAATATGAAAATATTAAATGTACTGTAAACATATGCCAAATGTCAAAAGATTTCTAAATCTTAGAATTAGAAATATATATTTTTAAAACTCTCTTTTTTCCTAAGAAGAGAAAATCAAATGTTTCCCCACAGAAATCCAGCATATGATTTATATAAGTTAAGGGACAAGGTTAAAGTGTTAGACAAATATTAATTCCAGTTTTTCTAGTTTTCTATATGCAGTGCACAGGTGCAACTTGAAGAGCATATTATATGGTATAATCATTAAATCCATTCAACCAGACCTTTGAGAGTTAAAAACATATATTCTGAGGAAAAGGACTCCTCGGTCCAAGGAATGAGAATGAAACAGTGCAGAATATTTGTGTATCAAGGTGATTCCAGTTTCCAATTGGGAAAACAGGACTGTTAACACCCACATCCCCTGACAACTGTCCAATTATGTATATCACACTTGGCCTACTGTTTGCAGTAGAAGTAATCAATAAAGGATGTGGTTGAGTGAACATAGATTTTGGTTGAACCAATGCATGAAAACTTAATCATTTACTCAGAGTGAAGAAATCAAATAGAGCAGGGATGAAACAGCCACTGAGGGGTTTGTTGATTGCGCCACCAAGTTTGTGGGCTAGAGGCTGAAAGTAATAAAGCAAATGGAATCAGTGACAGGAGAAAATGTAAAAAGGTTCTCTTAATTTCATGAATTAATAGAAATGTTTTGATGTATTTTGGTCATTTTTTATATTTCACATAAAAACCTATGTTCCATGTATAGAAAATATAAAAATTGCTAGAGCATATAATGTCTTTCAAGCAAAAAGAAATCAATTTGATATGTATCTGAAAGATATTTCTCACTGTTAGAGCTTCACTTATGCCAGCTAGCAGTCAGTTGGTACAGTTCAACAATTTTTTGAAGGACGTACTTTTAAAGGCATTACAGCTTGAGATATTTAAAGTATGCTAGAAGGATTACTGAAACACTTTATCCTGCACAAGACCTGATAACATGATAAACAGGTCTTTCCTACTCAAAGAACTAATATTTTATAGTTCCTTCAAAAATCTACATGTTATTTTATACAGCCATATACTTTCTATCTCCTTAGACATCACCTTCCTAAATGGATAAAATGCAATTTCCTAGATATAGTCATTCATGATCCCACAGAACAGTTATGATGACTTCAGCAGAAGAGATTACATATCTACAGCAACTCATTTTCCAGTTTCATGCTAAAATGCTCTACGAGATTTTTACCCCCATTAGACTTTTATGAAAATATGCACCTTTTATAGGATTGCGCATGTGATTGAATTGGATGTATAAATCATGTGTCCACAAGAAGTCATTACCATGGTGGACACTGGCAGAATAAGTCAAGAGCATGATGCTATTATGTCAGACTTTTCCCTGGAAAATGACATACCTAAATGCACATGATAAAGATTTTCAGTTTCCCATGATCTGTGGAAACATCTGCAGCAAAGATTTCAAAAAAAATTCCAAAGCCATAGACAATTTCTGAGCCATCAGGGAGGGCTCTGCCACTTTTTCCAACATGTCACAAGGCTATCAGTACAGGCTCTCGCAGACATTAAGATTATAATGCACTATTTTAGTAGCTAGAAAAACACAGTCATCTCTTTTTTTGTAAAGGCATTNTATGATGACTTCAGCAGAAGAGATTACATATCTACAGCAACTCATTTTCCAGTTTCATGCTAAAATGCTCTACGAGATTTTTACCCCCATTAGACTTTTATGAAAATATGCACCTTTTATAGGATTGCGCATGTGATTGAATTGGATGTATAAATCATGTGTCCACAAGAAGTCATTACCATGGTGGACACTGGCAGAATAAGTCAAGAGCATGATGCTATTATGTCAGACTTTTCCCTGGAAAATGACATACCTAAATGCACATGATAAAGATTTTCAGTTTCCCATGATCTGTGGAAACATCTGCAGCAAAGATTTCAAAAAAAATTCCAAAGCCATAGACAATTTCTGAGCCATCAGGGAGGGCTCTGCCACTTTTTCCAACATGTCACAAGGCTATCAGTACAGGCTCTCGCAGACATTAAGATTATAATGCACTATTTTAGTAGCTAGAAAAACACAGTCATCTCTTTTTTTGTAAAGGCATTATCCATCAAATTTAAAATGACTTGCACAAGTCTAGTCTAGATCAGGCAAAAAAAAAAAAAATAAAAAGTGATCAAGCTGAGTCTGGAGACTGTGTCACCAACAGTAATTATTCATGCATTCATCCAATATTTTTGAAACTTGCCAGAAATTCACTTGTTTGCTATATATCAGGCAAGTAAAGACCCAAAAGTTTATTATGAAAGTAAACAGCAACTTGTATTTTTTTAATTAAAAGTTTAAAAGCTTCTCTTTACATTAGCTTTTTTTGACATTAAATTACACAGTTTTCCTATGCTCTCTCCTCCTTCAAGTACTAAGGAAGAACAAACAGGACTGGACCAGTACAATCTTTTTTATGAACAACACTACTGTTGAGTTTTGAAAAGTAAGTTTGTCTGAAATATCTTTACAGAAAGATTTTCTATTAGGTTACAGAAAGTTTTCTACTAGGGAGCATTACACAGCAAAAAAGAATTTGTCTAGAAGGACTGCTTAAGACAAAGATCACAGAGTCACAGAATAGTTAAGGCTGGAAGGGAGATCTGGATATCATCAAGTCCATCTGCCTGGCTCAGAGCAGGGTCAAATACAGGAGGACTGTGTCCTGTGGGGTTTTCAATATATTTTGAAGGATGGAGACTCCACAACCTCTCCAGGCCACCTGTTTCAGCATTCACCCTCACAGTAAAATTTTTTTCTTGTGTTTAAATGGAATCTCATGTATTTCAATTTGGCCCATTGCCTCCTGTCCTGTCACTGAGCACCACTGAGAAGAGCCTGGTGCTGTCTTCTTTACAGCTGCCTGAGAGATACTGATAAGATCCCTCCTGAGCCTTCTCTTCTCTGGGCTGAAGAGTCCCAGCTCTCTCAGCCTCTCCTCCGAGGACAGATGCTCCAGTCCCTTCATCACCTTTGCAGCCCTTTGCTGGACTCGCTCCACTATCTTGTCTCTCTTGTACTGGGACACAGAGTGGACACAGTGCTCCTAATGTGACCTCACCAGCGCTGAGTAGAAGTGCGGGATCACCTCCCTTGACCTACTGGCAATGCTCTGCCTAATGCAGCCCGGGTCACTTTTGCCAGGAGCGGGTGTTGCTGGCTCATAGGCTACTTGTTGTCCACCAGGAAACCCAGGTCCTTCGCTGCCAAGCTCCCTTCCATCCAGTCAGCCCACAGCCCGTACTGGTGCCTGGGGCTATTCCTCCCCAGGTGCAGGACTTTGCATTTCCCTTTCCTGAACTTCACGAGACTCCCATCAGCCCTTTTCTCTAGCCTGGCGAGATCCCTCTGAAGGCCAGCACGACCACCCAGTATGTCAGCCACTCCTGACCTACTCCAATTTTGTGTCATCTGCAAACATGCTGAGGGTGCACTTGGTCACATCATCCAGGTCATTAACAAAGACACTCATCAGTGTTGGTGCTCGTATTGATCCCTGGGGTCCACCACTTGTGATTGGCCTCCCAATGGGCTTCATGCTAAATAAGTGTTGGTGCTTTTATCTCTGAATACCTACATCAGAGAGAGGAAATTAATATACCTGGTTATCTAGGTATGTCCTCTCGCCTATCTTAGGCCACCTTCTACCCAGACTGCTGCTTTTTGTAAATACAAGGAACTCGTGAATGCTTTTGAGAGCTCTGACACCTAACTTCTACTGTTTCACTGTATCATGGGAGACAAGTATGTAAAAGTCACTCATTGGAACTGCTGGTGTCCCAGTAACTACATCTGTCTCAGTTAAGCTTAAGTCAGTTTTGAAAATGCGACCTGGTTTTCTAAGTCTGTTTTGTGGCTTTTAGAATGTCTTATCCTGTGTGCTTATTTAGGACGCTCAGAATACGAACAGCCATGAACTGTGTATCATAGAGATGAAGAGAACTGTGATTTTGGCTGATCCCTATCTGCTCTGAAAGGTCAAAGCTCCACACACCAAAATAAATCTGGTGGCAAGTCCTCCTCCATAAACCATTTGCCACTTTCTATCATGCATCATACGCACTGAAGTCCACAAACATAGGATTAGTCAAGGATAAACTGCAACCTTCACTTTAATATATTTTTTTCCCTGTGTCATAGGTTAATTGCATTATACTGCTTTACGTCAAAATTATTTGTGTAAAAAGTTAAAGTAGTTTCAAAATAATTCACCTGGAAGAAGATTCTAATGCCAAATGCTGAAATGAAAACAAAGACAAGTATCTTCTGTGGCACTAAGTGACATAGTTGATCGATGGGACTCAGGAGGTCAGTCTGATGGTTGGACTTGGTGAACTTGAAGGTCTTTTCCAACCTAGATGATTCCATGATTTTATGATTCCATCTTGTTTGCAACAAATATGTATCTATTTCTGAACAGAAATGCCTCCACAGAAAAAGTGAGATAGAACAGTAAATGGAAATTTACAGAAGAAGTCTGGAAAAATTACACTGAGGCACCTACTTAAGCGTGCTATGTTCTTAAAGTTTTTCTGTCTTTTTTAACCTGGAAAATATGCCTGGATTTCTATTTTTCAGTAAGCTCTCTCCCAAACTTGTGAGAAAAAAACTGAAAAAAGCCCTCAAAATATGAAAAAAAAAAGAGCATAATACAGTTTATAGGTAAAGAAAAGCTTTGGATCATACACTTAAAAAAACTGCACCAGCCTAAAATAACTTTCGATGAAAGGGTCACTTACTGCAAGAAGGGCACTGCTTAAAATTTAAGCAGTCAGTAATGGGAAGCGACAGACCTCTTAACAATTTAAGTCTTTCACAGTTGAATGAATCTGCACTGACAGCCAGACAAGGATATGCTAACCTACCTTACCAGGATCTTGGCTATCGCTTCATATGCTCTTCCCAGGCCAGCGGAATCACACAGTGCTGTGAAGATTTTTACAGAGGTGTTCAAAATCTGTGAAGCAGGAAAATAAAATCCAATAAATACAACGCTAAGCATTTCCATATTTTATTTTTTTTGCAATCTGTGTCCATATGAAACATAAAATTAAAGTTTTTCTACCTGCGCATTTCTTTTTTAATTAGTTGTAATAGGACTAGGTTTTTGATCATTTCTCATAGTTTGAAACTATGTAATAATTACAAATTAAATAGATATGACTTGCATTTAAATCCCTACATTTTGGTGCTTTGCAAAAACCAAAGAGATACTACCTGATTCACAATAAAAATTTCCTTATCCATAATTTAAAAGAAGATTTTAAGAGGCTGTGTTTTTATGAATTTCTATGAATCAATACCTTAAGACTATGTCCCCTGCATTCACAGTGTTTTAGCAAAATACACTGAAATACAATTTAATATTATTTTTCTTTCTTTAAAATATCACTATAAGAACTTTTTTTAGTACAATTCAGACGCATGAGAATTGAATAAATTACAGGTTAAACATTTAAACTAGTGTTGGCTTAAAATATTGTAGATAATTTTGTTTTTATTTATGGCTAATTATTCATGCACACTAGCAATCTGTTAATATTTGTTGGGAATATACTCTTTTACAGTGACCCCTCCCATAACTGAAGGCTTACAGCTGCTGCATAAAAACATATGATCTTAATTTAATTTAACAGTGACATCACCTGTATTGCATAATTTCCCTTTTCATCCTCTTTTTTTTTTTTCCAATGGTGATGAAGGGAGAATGCGTATAAAATTAAATCGTATTCTTTCCTTCCTCCCTCTTTGTTGCTTGACCCAACCTATTACACACATGAGAACACAGGAAATCTCCAAAGACTATCTATGGAAATCCTTTTTGCACATTTCCAAGAAAGGAGTAGTGAATGTCATTTACCAGCTTTGAAGGGGGATGGGAAATGCATAGGGACATAGGACAGTACCCCGCTTGCCCCAGGATGCCTGTTTGCGCTGAGGTAAAAGACAGAGCACTTTCTATTAAGACTGCATCCCCTGTCATTGGCAAAGCACATGGTTCAAAAGAAGACAACCTGTGTGTGCTAACCCTATGGATGTCACCATTTCTACTATTGTTTCCACTACTCAGATTTCCTAGATCTTGAAAGAGTTTTACTACACATAGGTGTTATTGCCAGACAAAGCACTTATTACTTAAGCTCTGTGTGTACAAAAACCAGGGTCTATTAATGTACGTCAGACTATTTATCTTCCCTCAAGTACTTTCTTATCAGACTTGTGTTCCAACGTACATCAGCATTGCATCCTATACTTGAAGGTGATTGTCAATTGAGTTATCGATGCATATGATACAACATAGAGAGTGAAGGCACTACTTTTGGGAACTTGTCATATCAGTTCAGAACTTGCCCTAAACTGAATGCATACGCAAAGTTGTGAAGGCCTGCAGTCCGTCCTTCTGATAATCCAGGCTGGTAACAACAATGTGCAACTGCCCAAGAAACAACTCTTGGTTCTACATTAAGCTCAGAGGACCTGCAACATTTGTTGTAATAACAGTGCCCATACCAGAAAGCCTGCCATGACAGCATCAGGTTTCTAAAATTTTATATACTGGACCAAAAACCACCTCTACATTAAACTGGCTTCTGCACTATTAAACTAGGCCACAGGGCCTCCAGTGGTTACTATTCAGCGCTGAAAGGTTACTTAGGTGCCCAAGGCTTAGGCTACTATACTGTTTTTTCTAACAAAGATATCACGAAACCTGAAAAGTATAGATGATAACCAAGGAAAACCCATAGCCAGAGCAGCTGAAATAAAAAGTTGGTTCACTACATCTTTGCAACAGCTGCTAAAAAGAAGTAAGTAAGTAAGTAAATAAATAAATACATAAACCCATTCATTCACATTGATGAAGAACACTCATTTTGGTCCCAGGCTACTACTACTCTACACAAATTGGATGTTTCATTCTAAACAATGATGAAATAAAAATAATCAAATCATCTATATGAAAGGGAGGAAATCTTGAGACATTACAGTAGAAAATATACTCCTTATGTCTGCATTTCAAATAACTCCTGCAGCTTCAGGTGGTAGGTAGGGACACAGAAAGGGACACTTTCTTGATGGAAGTGAGCTGTGTAGTGCCCTGGTATGCTACAATTGCCCAGTATCCATTTATATGGAGGATGTAAAAAGGGGCCTCCTCACCTATGGTGTATACCTCACCTTCAACATTCAGGACAGTAAAAGCAGAGCAGGTAGAGCAGGATAAAACACTGGATTAACATGTTAGCATTAGAGGACTTAGCCCAAAGCCTCTTGCAATTATAGTCCAATTTTATTTTCATTTAAAATGAAAAATTATAGAACTTTCATGCTAGCAAATCAAGTGGAATTAACACAGTGATCTCTGCCAGAATCTGTAAACAGCCTGAAAACACCAAATGGACTTGAAAACATCCCAGTTTATTTTCATGGGATATTAACAACCAGTCCATCTATCTGGGTTCCTATGAATACCATACGAGAAAAGACATGCTTGTGGCAACAGAGTTCAATGTGAGTGGGCATGACTGGGCCATATTCATCATCTGTTAGTTCTCTGACAAGTGGATAAATATTGTGAACACCGGCCATTTGGATCTAATGGAATTTATATGTTCCCATGAAAGTTGTTCTACATTTAGACTTAAGTATAGCTCAAAAAACAGGTCTTTTATATATATATTGGCCAATCTGTGCAGAGGACAGTGACATCCAAAGAAGAGGCAGGACATGTCAATAATTAATGCTGAAAACTCCTACACAAATGCGCACAGTGAATGTGCAGTTCTGCTGCATTTGTGGTCTTAGGGAATACAGCTGTCATTACACAAACAAAAAGGATGGAGAAAGTGATTTAGACTACAGAACAAAAATCTACTTGTTAAGGGAACACGCTTCTGCTCCAGTATTCCATAGTAAATACTGTGCATTAAAATGTCATTTTTTCCTCCTGGTAATTTTGCTCCTGGTAAGGAAATGCAAATACATTATAGAACACTGCGTAAAGAAATACTGAATGGGACTACACAGGAATCTATGCTATTAATGAACATTTAAAAGAGTGGGCTTGGGTATTACAGAAATCTGGCGGAATTTCCTTTTCAAAAAGTCAGACAGAGTTTGCAGAAATCTAGTTACTGAAGGGGAGAAATGTATTTATTTATTTTAAATTTTCCATGCACCAAGAGTTTTGAGGAAGGAGGAGGTTGCAGTGGTTTTATCCTGATGATGCTAAGCTCTGTTATAAAATTTCTGTACTGTTTCAAAGAGAGCTTGATGCTCCTACAAACTAGAAGGAAAAGATCACAGTATATGCAGCTGAACAGATTAAAATAATGTATGGTTCGACTTTGAAAGAAAAAATAAGGTAAGGCTAACAAAACAAAAATTAAAAAAGTTACACTTCTTATGGTCATAAAATGGGTTTTTGGCTCTACGTGACCAAGCACAAGGACCGTCTCAAACCTCCTACTTTTGTAGGTCCACAATGGAAACACTGGTTAAAAATAAAGTGAAAATCAAAGCCAAATACAGAAATGAACACTGGGTTTCAATCACTTGTTCTCATTCATGCAGGATTTGGGAAAGGGGCAGAGTGAAGACTTCAACTTTGCCTTTCACATTACGGATAACTGTTCTAAATGCCGTCCACTATTATTCTAGTGTATGCAGAAAAAAAAGGGGAAAAAAGTAGTTTTTATCACTCCAAAATGGAAATTAAAAAATCAGAAGTAGCATTGTATAATTTTTTTTTTCTTAGCACAAAAAACTGGATATGGATGCATCAGGAAGGAGTATAGCTGCCGTGGAAGCTATTCATTTGCAAGAACAACTCTCTTTCTGTTTCTTTGCAAGTCTACTGTGGCTACAATTTGTTACAGCATAGAAATAAAGCAAAGTAACAAGCTCTTGCACTAATCCTCAAACTAGAACCTACTTCTGGCATAGCTCTTGCACTAATTCTCTAGATAGTGGTGAATTCCACGTTTACCTCCTTTGCCAAGAATTATCAGTCAGATCTCAAACCTGGATTTGTTTCTCAGTCATCTCAGCTTTCTGCCAGCGTGACCCTCCTGGGGTTATGCCATTAACATAAAACAGATACACCAACCCCGCCCTCAAGGCTACCGCTCCCCAAATCTCACCTTTTGTTTTTTATTGTTGTCACACTTGTATTCCTTTTGTATATATATAAATAGACACACACGTTATTGGCTTATACTGAAGACTCACAAAATAGGATGTAGGCTTTGCTAAACCTTGATATGTACATCTGGGGATAATGGACGAAAGAGCAAAAATTGAAGGTATGAATTTATGTTGAATAAAGAATGTCTATCCAAGTCAACACAGGATTAATGTTACTACCAGCACTTTATCATTTTGGTAAAATACATTACTCTGACAAAAATGTGATGGGACAATATTGATTTATAATACTGTAACTTTAAAAAACACAAAAACATAGTTCTGCTCTCAGCTTTGCACTTGATATTGTTGTCAAACTTTATTGGAAATACATTTATTTTGATTTCTGAAAATCTGTGTTTAGCCATTTCACAGCTGGTGAGCAGTAAAGATGCTTCTGCCTCATTTACAGATCTTGAACATGAATCAGACAATCAGCCGCAACATTAGTCAAAGAGATCACTGGCTAATGATTTCTGACAGGCACTGCAGTAACAGGCCAGGGCCTAGCCTGGGTAGCAGCACCTGACAATCATTTTTCTGGAGCCAACAATAGGTGTTGGTAGACATACAATGCAATCGAGTGAGACTACTGGCCTCAGACCACTTAGTACCGCTTATATACTTTCAGAAAAAACCACAATGCCCTAACAGTAACCAAATGATCTTTTCCATATGGTCCAGTGAAAATAAAAGACAATAGAGCTGTACACACAGGCATTTTGCAGTTTGGTGAACTCTTTCACTTATCTCCCCAATAAATGCATATTTAAAATACAATGAATACTTTTAAACAGCTCATGCTGCAACTCTGACGCTTCATCCGCTACAGATCATCAGAAAAATCAGTGACAGATTCTGTCACAGAGTTGCCTTTCATATCTTTTGTATTATGCCAAATTCACCACAGAAGAAGGTGCCAATCTGCAAAGCTTTTGGAGGCTGAAGTGTCTGCACAACAAAGAAAGGACCTGCGCATTCATTCCACTGCAGCTGCTTTTACCAACCCCACTTACAAGGAAGTTCTGTAAGACACAGAAGTAGTCTACAGGAAAACTACGGCAGCTTTAATTTCTTCTTCACATTTCTGAGGGTGGGAGTACAAATTTCCTCCTGAAACTGCCAGGTTTTTTTGCTATGCAAAAGACTTCCACTGCACATGGAGCTATAGGACATTTTACTTATGAAAGAATATTAACATAATTTTTTTGATTTCTTTTCCCCAGTTTTCTGAAGCTGTTCCCTGCTTTTTAATCAGTGTTTACCCTTAACCCTTAATGTACTGAATGAGATTATGTTTTGATACCAGTGCAGTCTTTATCACCATAATTCAAGTGGTTACATGCCCGTGGCTATCCTGAGTAAGGTCAAAGAAGACTTTCACGATACAAATCCAAATGTATTCTTATTTTGGCCAAAACACTGTGTGAGAGAAGTTGAACAGCAATAAAAGAATTGTATTGTTCATCTACTGTATTGATTATAGCAGAGTTCATTGATCCCAGGAAAATAATATACCAACATCAACTGAATGGCAGGCCTCACCTTGTTAAATGCTAAATGTGTTCAGGCGCAGAGAGCATTCAGAAGTAGTACAATATTCTGTCTGTATGTTCACAGTCAAGGGATACTAAAACTGTATTCCATACTAAGGAAAGAGGGAATAGTCCCTGATTTGCCAGAACTGTTCTCTCGAGAGCACAGGCTTTTGCTAGGCCATGGCTATTACTAAGGTGTTGCTTGGAGGACACTCTCCTGGAGAATTAACTGCTCCTTCCACTCCTCTTCCCTCTCATTATACTTGGCTATCAAGTGTAATATTTACCTTGATGCTCTGTAAACTTGCACAGCAATACATGCTTCAAGTTACTCATGTCTATATCTGCTAGAAGGATTAGAGCCCTGGGGAGATGAATGCTTCATTCATTTCTTAACAGTCTATCAAGATAAGATCTAGGGTTCTTTGTCTGTATCAAGTA
>VXAL01002303.1:10895-30944 GCA_013399475.1 Chauna torquata | reverse complement strand
TGGTTATTGACAAAACAAGCCAGTGTGGCGCTGAGTGCCGAGCAGTGACAAGCATGAAACAGTGCTGAGACAGAAGTAGTGATGTGAATACAGCCCTTCATCTTGAGAATTCCTCAATATGATGTGTGGCAGGAGGGCCACTCTGACACACAAGCAGATGGAGGTGACTTGTTAAGGAAAAATGAGATTCCACAAGTACATAAAAGACAAAGGCAGAGGCGGAGAAAGAAACAAGCAGAAAGGGGTGGACAAGACTGGAAATTTGGGTAAGTGCAACTATGTGAATTGTTCAGAAGTGTTTTTGTATTAGCAGCACTGTGATCCAGATGTCTGGACCGCTTTTATCACGATGCTGTGTCTACATGAATGTACCTGGCTGTCAGATTACTGTAGCCTCCAAAGACCTTAATAACCATACTGTATGCACGTGCATGCTTCCATGCTCATTACTTCTTAGCCAGAGTACTTATAAATATCCTCCTTCATGCTTTTTAATATATTTAGTCCATCCATGAACAGATATTTTTAATTGCAAAAAGTTTTCCTAGCTGAAAGCAAACATATAAACCCTTAGATTTGCATAACACAACAGAAAAAATTAGAGATAAACTAGGAAGGCATTAAAAAAAAAGTAAGTCAGTTAAAAATTTATTTTTCTGTATACATATATGGAAGTTAAGCAAAAGTTCTCATTCAGCTGAAAATCTCATATTCTTTAAGTTTTAACCTATGTGAGAAATGTAGTAAAAGGATTAATAGACTGTTTTTATTGACTGAATAAAACTTGAGTCATTTACATGCAAATAGACACTTGAAATCTTTTGCATCCATTTCAGTGCTAAAAGATAGTATTTTTACAATGTTTACTGTGTAATATTCTAATATGAAAAACAGCAGAATGAAATGGTGGCCATTATTGCTATATGTAGTCATAAAAAGATTTCAGACAGAAATATTTTAAATATTAATATTACAAAAATCACTTAAAGCACCAAGGAATGTTAAATCGATTTATTTAGAAGTACAATTTATTTCACACTTTGCTACCAATTCTTTTGATCAGCTCTGAAATAATACATAAGCTGAAAGCAAAACAGCAAAACAAATTGCTTCTAGCAACGAAGCAGCAAGCTCTAGGTTTTATACTGGCACACTTCAGTGTTTTAACTTCTCAGGTTATTTATCTATAAAAGGATAAGTTTTAAATTCTTTAAGATCAGATGACTGAATCAAGACCTCCTCTTCTCCAACCTAGCCACTGATGGTTCTGATCAAGCAAAGTTGTTAAACATTCGCTTATACCCGAATATATGAGTCGTCTCCTTGAAGTCAATGGGAATAACCATATTGAAATTTAAAAATGTATTTAATAAATAAATTGCTGTAGCACAAACTATACCAACATGAGAAACCAATTTAATTTAAAAAGCCTTACTTTATAAAATTTTTTAAAAGCCTATTCATGTCAACTAAACCATACAAAGGAAAACAAAGCCTCTCAGATTATGAATATATTTGCATTTAAGTACTGAAATTCCCAAGTTTGTACAGTGTGGGTACAAATGCTCCATTTCTCAAAACATATAAAAAGCCTGACTTCTGTAAGTATATTATCTAAAAGAATTAAAAATTTCTTATAAAGTTTTTCAGCCATTTGCTGCAGCCCTGGTTACAACATGTATAAATTCTCTAATGGACTTACTATTGACAGTTCTTAAGATCTTTCACACTATTATTTCTCAGATAATACAAGCTACAAAATTAGATGTGCTGTAACTACCTCTTTCCCTCAATTATATACGGCATTTAGGTTCCTAAGTTTAGCACACCTAAGTTAGAAATCCAATATAGTCTAACGTAGGTGAAGTAAATGACCTCTGTAACATGTCTGTAACACAATTGTATTGCTTTCTCTTTTCTGTTCCTAGCCTGTGGGAATGAAACAGATGGAAACTTGTATATCATCAGTTACTTAAAAAAATATTTTTTATATTAGCTACTCTAGAAAAAAGGTTTTGACATGGTAAGTAGAAAACAGCTGCCTAAATCCCATCTTTTAAGTCACAGAAGACAGCAGTTAGAGTTCTAGAAAAAGCTCAGCCTGGGTAAATGGACTAATTGTAACCTTGTATCCCATAAAACAAACATTGTATAGCGGTGGTCACAATCTGGCTCCTACCTTGCCTGGGAAAGCAAAAGGAAGAGCCATCTCCACTGGCAATATCCAGCACAGAATACTGTTCCATCCAATTAGCTACACCAAAAAGGTAGGGCCAGAGCAAAGGTTCCGCTCATTCCCCGTGACTACAAACTGCTCTGCCCTCCATGCCTCAGTGACAAATGGATTCAAAGATATTACTCCCTTGCAGAGCAGTTTGAGGAGTTTTTATAGCTTTGTCCTCTACATTTAAACATGCTCAGCATGTCAGAGCTAAGCAAACCTCCAGTAAGTGACATTTTGCTTCTTTTCAGTTCAGACATAATAGCTAGCTACAATTTTATGGAAATAATTTGGAGTCTTATGAATGCTTCTCTTGATCTTAGGATAATATCTATTATTATTATTTACATGCTTCAGCATTAATATTCTCATTAATGTTGCACACCAGCCCCAGCCAGTTCTTCTGCAAACTCATGGTGTGTGCACACGCGCATGCACACAGGTGCATGTGTGTATAAGGTAATAATAGAACTTGTCATTTCATAATAGATATCCTGGGTCAAAATCTTACAAAAAAATAGAGTTGTAAGTTTGGAAAATGCCATGACTTCTAAATTCAGGATGTTTAATATATATATTTTAAATAAGACTACATAAGCCTTAGAAATATACATAAAACCAGCAACTTTCATACCATTTTGGAATTAAAAACAAACACGCGAACCAAACAATGTCCTCCACACATAGCCCCAAGAAGTGGGGTTTTAAACTCATATTCAGATTCCTAAGAACACCAGTGGTCACATAGTCCTAAAATTTGGAAAAGGTCTTCTAGGTTTATCTAATGGAATATGCAGTCAAATCTGCAGCTCACTATCTTCTTGCTCTTTTTAGGGTGTATAAATGATCACATTTGAAATCATAGCAGTTGAGATGAAAATCCACACATTTATGGCATTTTGGTAGCCAGTCTTACAGAACGTGAGACTCCTAAAGAGGAAGGCTGATATCAATAAGTCACTATTGCATTTATCCTCATCGTTGCTACGGCAAAACATGGCAACAATCTGATAATCTTTTGATTGGCTCGTAATGCATGAAGTAATAGTTTTTGGTTTTGTTTTTTACACATATTTCATGTTTTCTTGCTCCTCATGCTCTATGATTTTTGAGTAACTTGACTACTGTAATCCTGCAGCAGCATTGCATTTCAGGCTGTTTTCTCACAAAATGTATTCTTATGGTACATTTATCTTGACAAAAATCCAGTTTAATGAGGGGAGCTACTCTGAAGCCGTTAACCAAGCAAAACGTAATTTGAATCACAGGCTCAAAAGAAAAATAATACCATGTTCCAAGGCAATTGTAGTGGACACCATATCACCAAGGTGCAAATTTGTGTGGTATACAGAAAAGTACTGAAGGAAAACATCGTCATTACATCTCAGAGCTACTTGGTATGTTTTCCCTATTTTTGTTCAGGTTTCCAAGAAACTGGCTCAGATAGGAAAATGATTATCCAAATTAAACAGAAGAAATCCTTCCCTCACTAAGAGACTGTTAACTCTCATATCCAAATAAAAAGTTAGATCTTTCATTCACTTTAAGAATTAAATGCTAAATTAACAACAAAAAAATTAATTGAAGGATCAGACATTCACTTCTTCCCTGAAGTTTCAGATCTTCTTTAGGATTCTCAACTCAATTCTAATTTCTTCTTTCCATCCATCCGTATTTGAGTCACTGTATTTTGTCAGGGCAAAGTTCACTACCAGTACTAATTGTTCGCATATAAGTTTGTTTGTTCTGTCTTCATCAATGCCCAGCAGCAGTGGGACCTCTCAGAAACAAGAAATTTAATCAGTTACAAAATTGGCTCACTGATTCCAGACCTTTAAGAAGAAAACCTTTCACTGTACATAACCCATTGTCAATGTCCAAGATTAGTCAGAAGTGTTTACCTTCAAGGCTGACTCAGAATTTTGTCTGATCTTTTATTCCTTAGATATGAAAAACAGAATTTCTATATGAGTACAGTTTTAAGAACAATTTAAAAACTGCTTCAGTAAAAGTGAAGCTTCTAGGAATGATGAGAGCTTTTCTTAAACTTGTATGCTAAAATGTCTTTTCAAGCATGTGACCCCATTTGCTACACTGAGAAAGTTACACTTCAATAATGGCTAAATATCCACTACAAATGAATAAAGGACAATCTAGCTGATTGAAAAAAGGAAGTTTGAAATAATTTCCATTTAATACTATCTTTTGATGCATTTTGTCAGCCTCCATTTAAGTGTTTCTTTTTGTAGTGACAGCAATGAAAACTTAAAATCTAAACTCAGTTTTCTATCTAGACGCCATTTACAGAAACCTGTCTTGAAGTGTTGCCTCCCAGCAATGCACTAGAATAGTAAGCAAACCTCAAAGAAAAGATGCTCACTCTTCTCAACCACCTTTTACAATGTGTGGGAGAAAAGAGGATAACGTGCAGTCTACCTTTTTGAGTTCTTTTACTTGCTAAGACCCTCCTTGATTTGCAAATTCATACAGACACATGGCCATTCTCTATATAATTAAATGGAATAGATACAATTGGATAAAATATACTGCATACACTAACTTTAGAATATCTGCATCCCAGATATATTTACTTACATTCTCTCTACTTGCATGAGTTAAAACAAAATTTTCAGTTGTTTTGATACAGACTTTTTCAGAAATTAACTTTATGGTCATAAATCACCTCTGATTACTTTAATAGGGTCATTTTGAAAGTGAAGATGCCTTTATAAGTTCATAAATTTTCTTGATAATTTTATGCCTGTGGCTTGTATACCGTAATTCTGACAATTGATGCACATGGCATTATGTCATAAATTACCACATTATTTTGGCATGAGTCACAGTATTCCAGAACACTGCCTCCGTTATTTGAATATGTAACATATCTGAAAGGATATACATATACAGGTTTCAACATCCAAAATAAAGGAATACTTAGAGATAAGTAAATGCTCAGGTAGGTATAAGAACTGGAATTTTCCTGATAATTTGGGATGCAACTAATTGAAAGAGAAAAAACCCTTGATGTCCAACACTTTGAAGCATTCTTGAAAGCCCAGTATGTAAAAAAAAAAATCCACATCAATCATTAGATTTCAATACCTTATATAAGATTTTGAATAACACATAAGTGTTTCACTTAATACTTCACTTGTTATTTAAGACTGAAGAAAAACAAAGAGTAACTTTCAGTTTAAAATTAATTTAGGTGCAAAACTTTCCCTGAAAAAATCCATAAGGCTTAAGATAAAATCTACGTAACATGTACTATTAATATTTTGTGTCATATTTTGGGGAAAATCCAATAGGTTCGGTTATAAACCAGATGATACGAAAAACATTATGAACATACCACACTGATATTGAACATAATTAGTTCTCAGGCTTTTAAACTTGCACATATTTATGTTTTTACATCTGAGCAGGTCCACTGAAATCAATCAAATATATCAAATAAAATTAAATCAATTTGTACAGATTATACACCAAATCAAATTGTGTTAGATTTTACACCAAACAAAAAACCTTCTCCAACAAAAATAGCTCATTCAATACAAAATGACTGCATATTTTTGATGTAATAGGCTGCAGCTTAATAATTTCAGCCTTTAATTACTGCCTCAGATAATGAATATTTTGAACATATGCTTCTCCACTCTGGTAGAAGACATGAATGAAAGAGGAACAAGTTTATATGCATGCTACTCTGTGTTTGTTGGGGGAGGGAGTAGTGCACTAAACAGCAAAAGGAACCAAGTGGCAACAATTGGAGGAAATGGTATCTGTAACAGCTGCTGCTTTCAGATTCCCCTAGAAGGAGACTGCCTGAGGTGGACCACAACACAAAAGGATAAAGAAGATGAAAACTGATGCAAAGCAGGAAAATAACTGCTGAGACCCCTGAGTCTACACCCGAGTAGTCCCAAGCTGTGTGGCAAGACCTCTTTAGCATGCTACAGAAGCTGGTGATGAACTACATATTACCATGAGGCAAACTGGCTCTTAGCAGTATTGTCTGCATGTTATGTGTAATGATAACCAGTAATCCTTTGGGAACAGGATGCAATGATTTCATCTCTGTAAGCATCTGAGCTCCCCTTGGATACAGAGACCATTAAACTGAGAACAGAAGGGTAAATTTTAGGCAATGATTTCTAATTGGAGAGTGAAGACAACTTGTGCTCAACAGTACTGTCAACCACTGATATTTTACTGCTGTCTGTATCGATCAGTGCTAAGCACAAAAGGAACTAAAATTTTATCCTGTTTTCTTAGTCCCATAACATACAATATATTTTCTGAATGAAAGTACTTTATTGGTTTCTTAGGTAATATTAATGGAAATATCACTATTTTAGGAATCCTTATTTATACTGCGAAATATTAATATTTTCATTACAGGTAAAATACCATTTTATACTCTAACAAAATTTATCCGTTTATGTTTTGTACTACAGAGAATTTCTTTAGCTTTTAATAAAAGCACATATTGCTTTCCATACCTGTCAGGTGTTTTTGTAAGAATAAAAACAAGAAGCACAACCTTTTATGTATACATTTTAAATTAATAGTAGTCCATTACAAAATTCAAGGTTCCAGAATATTCCTTAAAAAAAAAAAAAAAAAATCTGCATGTAACAAAAGGAAATGGAATTACCAAATGGTTGCTGTAACTTTTTGGCAGGGGACATGAGGGAGCAATGTACGGAAAGGAGAAGCTATAAAGTTTAAGCAAAATGGACCCTGAGGAAACAATGCCAGGACATCTAATATTTTTGATACTTTCAAGGGACGTTTGATCCTTTTTATAACACAGAGACTGTACAGTCTTGTTCATTAATGAATTTATACCGTAAATGAGAGATCAAATGTGTATAAAGGCTTTGTTTAGCTGATTTATTTGTCTTACTGCTCTTCTTCATCCACACAACTTATTCTGACTCTTAGAAACTTAACAAGAAAAGATGATCAGGTAAAAATAACTTTGTACTTGTTGGTCAAAAAACAACACAGATGAAACTTTATCACAAAAACAATTCTATCCTAATCTGTCATACTGTGTTTTTGGGATCAAATATCCTCTCTTTTATTGCTGTTACAACCATTAGATATAATTTCATAAAATTATATACTGTTTTCTCATTTTGAAATATTTTCATGCAGAAGCCAAGCAAGCAATATGGAAACCCACACTCAATTCACTCTGACTTCTATTGGTCTCTCTCTGAGAAAGACAGACCACAACAACAACAAAAAAAAACAAAGAATGCTCTCTATAAAACATGCTCATTAATAAAATACTGTCACTCCACAGTTAAAGGAACAAACAAAAACAGAAATAGTAATTGTCCAGCTGATTAATTCCAATAATCATGGACAAAACATAATTAGACAAATACATTTTCCCACATTTTTAAGGGGATCATTGAAGACTGTGACCTCTCTGATGACGGGCACAGACAAACCAAGTCGATGCTTATCTTTCTTCTCCCACTGACCTAGAACTAGAACCACTGAACTAGAGGAACCCTCCTTTCAGAGTTGTCACATGCAGAATTCTCACTGTCTTTGAATTATCATGTATGGGAGGCTGAAGGGAAACATGGGAAGAGGAGCTTGAACTCATGCATCAACAGAAGAGATTACATCAGCACTACAGCTTTTATCACCAAAAGTAATTCATATTTCTTCCACATATTCTAAAAAGCTCAACATATAGATTGACATAGTTTTAATTGTTGCTCATAAATGCGCAGTATCAAACTACTTTCAAAAGTTGTTTTTATTTTTTTTTAATAAAAAGTCATAACTAAATATAACCTAAATAAAACTAGGTAAAATTGCTTTATATGCATATGAATACAGGAAAGGAAAGCTAGTCACATGTAACGTGAGTTGTCAATTTATATTATTTCTACAGAACCAATCCTGGAAACCTGGACTCCATTCACTCTGGAACTCATTGGAACCGCAGCTGCATAAGCCATGTGGATGTCTATCTACAGAACTAGACACAGTTATAAAAGGTCTGTAAGGCAAGCCTCTCCAAGCCTTTTCTGCTATATAAAACTCCTGAGAAGATGCCAAGGAGGCAGAGAAAAGCACTGGGAAAGCTAAAGCAATTTTAAATTGAACTTACTGATAATGCTGTCTTTTCTTCTCCAGCAAAATGATACGCTAAACTTAAGCAATATGCAGCTTCTCCTTCTATCTTCTTATCACCTCCTAAAGAAAGGATTAAAGTTACAGTTACCAGTTTAGTCTTAACAAAATTACATTAGCACAGACAGGTCTTGCAGGTTATTAAATAACATGTAGATGTTTATATACTGTAGCAAGCTCTTCCTTTCCCTTACCTTTGTCATTTACCTCTTTCCAAAACAGAGCTGCTTCTATATAGACAGGTAACCAAAAATAGAGGCTACAGATTTAAACAAAGTTCAGCAAGAAAGTTCAACAAAGTCAGAGAAAATATCTTCCAGCGAGTAATGCAGAACAATCAATTTAACATGTTCTCTGTCGTGAATTGTCTAATAATACTCAGTATCCTCACATTAGAAAATCAGAGCAGCCTCTCTCCTGTCTCTCTATACAAAATAAAAGCAGATAAATATATATATAATGTGTCCTAAGATACAAACACAAAATATGTTGACCCTTATACTTTGCTATTATGAATTTTAGTGAGACACCAAGAGATAACTATCAGCAGACCAAGTTCATATTTCTTATTCTCATGGGTATTTTGCAAGCTACTGTATGCTAGAATAGCCCAAAAGAACAGGATTTTTTACACTTGTAAACAGTAGTCCCAGAAAATTCTGCACAGGCAGTTCCTAATGAAGTGCACTACACTTATTCATGCCAAGTTTTATGCAGTAATACCGATCTAACAAACACTGCATGCTGGTCTTTTTATATTGCTCCCTCAATAGAAAATCATCCATTCAATACTGAAATTTATATCAATTGATTATACATATGCTTATTGTATACCAATACATGAAAATTTTCTGTCCAGAACATGGGCATCTATTAAAAAAATAATCTGTAAACAAAAATAAAGTCTGCAGAAGTGGACATCTAAAAGCATCTTTGGACAACCAAGTACTAGTAAATTACCTCAAAAATCTAAAAATGATGTTTATTTTTATAAAGCCAACTTTTCTGTTCCTTCTCACGTAATATCATGCTCTGGAACATTTATTGCTAGCTGATCAACATCCCACATTATATATAATATTCAAATGCCATTTTAATTTCCCCTATTTTTAAACCTATCCACACATGGACAAAACTTCATACAGCTATTATCTAGAACAAGAAGACAATTAGGAATAGTCACCGTGAATTTAAGACAGGGAAGTCATGCTTTTCCAACCTCACTGCCTTCTACAATGAGATGACTGGCTCGGTGGATAAGGGGAAAGCAGTGGATGTTGTTTCTCTCAATTTTAGCAAGGCTTTTGATACTGTCCCCCATAATCACCTCACACACAAGGTGATGATGTATAGGTTACATAAGTAGACAGTGAGGCGGACTGAAAACTGGCTGAGCTGCTAGCCTCAAAAGGTTGTAGCATGAAGCCCATTGGGAGGCCAATCACAAGTGGTGGACCCCAGGGATCAATACGAGCACCAACACTGATGAGTGTCTTTGTTAATGACCTGGATGATGTGACCAAGTGCACCCTCAGCATGTTTGCAGATGACACAAAATTGGAGTAGGTCAGGAGTGGCTGACATACTGGGTGGTCGTGCTGGCCTTCAGAGGGATCTCGCCAGGCTAGAGAAAAGGGCTGATGGGAGTCTCGTGAAGTTCAGGAAAGGGAAATGCAAAGTCCTGCACCTGGAGAGGAATAGCCCCAGGCACCAGTACGGGCTGTGGGCTGACTGGATGGAAGGGAGCTTGGCAGCGAAGGACCTGGGTTTCCTGGTGGACAACAAGTAGCCTATGAGCCAGCAACGCCCGCTCCTGGCAAAAGTGACCCGGGCTGCATTAGGCAGAGCATTGCCAGTAGGTCAAGGGAGGTGATCCCGCACTTCTACTCAGCGCTGGTGAGGTCACATTAGGAGCACTGTGTCCACTCTGTGTCCCAGTACAAGAGAGACAAGATAGTGGAGCGAGTCCAGCAAAGGGCTGCAAAGGTGATGAAGGGACTGGAGCATCTGTCCTCGGAGGAGAGGCTGAGAGAGCTGGGACTCTTCAGCCCAGAGAAGAGAAGGCTCAGGGGATGGATCTCATCAATGTGTACAAATGTCTGATGGAAGGGTGCAAAGAAGACAGCGTCAGGCTCTTCTCAGTGGTGCTCAGTGACGGGACAAGGGGCAGTGGACACAAATTGAAATTCCATCTAAACACAACAAAACACTTTTTTTTTTTTTAAACCTGTGAGGGTGATTGAACAATGGAAAACATTGCCCAGAGAGGTTATGGAGTCTCCACCTGTGGAGATACCAAAACTTGACTGGATACTGTCCTAGGCAACCTGCTCTAAATGACCCCGACAGGGAGTAGGACTTGATCTCCAGAGGTCTCTACCTCAGCTATTCTGCAATTCCGTAATTTTCTTTAGTTTTCAAAGTATTTATATATATTAAGATATAAAGAAGAAATCTTGTTTGCTTACAATAGAAAGCTGTTTGTTTTTTTTTGCAAGTACTAAATAACTACGTAAAATGAAAAGGCAGTGATCTAGCAGATAACATCACTCAAAAATTGCCAAATCAATAGTGACTAGCTTATCAAAATCTCAACTTCCATCAGTGACCTCACTTTCTGATTATGGGTTCACTGTTTTATATCACTGCTCCCACAAGACTGGGTTTTTGGAGATAAAGCTTTCAGGAATCTAAATGACTCTTTGTTGTCAGCAAGAAGGCCTTTCTGCTTTAGCGAGATCTGGAAGTGTAATGATAGCAATTGTCTTTGACTTTCATAGGAAATAACCACTCAGTCAAATGCTTGACAATTTCTACTTTACTCTTGGGAAAACCATAGCATGCACATCAAATAAAGGAATGTGAAAGTGTTATTTTACACCTACCTTCTTTTGCTATTCTGAAAGCTTTTATTAGCATTTTGATGGCCTGTTGTTGTTCTTTGTTTTCTAGCATTTTGTCTGCTAGTAATGTATAAATTCTCCAAAGATGCTCACATGCCAGTGAATTGTAAGTATGGCCTGTCTCATCCTTCCATGTTGAACCCTCTGTTAACTGATAAAATGCTTCATAATGCTCAGCAGCCTTCATGATGTGACCTGGAAAATGTCATCCATAATTACAATCACTGTAATCAACCTTTTGAAAAGTTAGTACTGTATAATCATTTTCTCACTAGAAAGTAAATTGCATACCAATCATGTCACAGATTTTTCAGAAATCTTCAATATCTAACTTGTAAATCACTGGAATGTACTGCCAAATTTCCCAGTTACCAGTAATATTGTAATTTAAACTTTTCACATTTTAAATCAGCTTTTCTTTGTAGATTCACAATGTTGGGGGTCTATGATCCCAAGGATACTAAATCAGAATTTTCTAGAAAATACGTCTATTACCGATTCATGAAGATAGCCTTTATTCAAATAAATGAATCTTTATTCAAATAAATGAAATGATGAAAAAAGAATTATTATGCAAAGAAATTTATTCAAGAATTATTAGTGGGCCAACTCTGGTGAGTATAAAATGTAAGATTACTGGAAGAGCATGAACCACTAACACATTAAGTATTGAGCCTGAAGGAATACACTTCAAGGTCTTCAAACTTAAGCTACTCAAACATCTTTAAGGTGAAAGAAAGTTTAATTCACTTGAACATGCAAGTAGTTCCTCGCTTCCTCCCTAGCTTTAGCTAGCTTTTTACATGCAGTCTAGGAGATATCCAAGCTTTCTGGACAATGGAAATTCAAAGCCCCTTGAAAGAGCAGAATTTTTTTTTCCTTATACATAAGGAAACATGGTTCCAGGGAAACTGCTGGGAAGCAGGTAAGCTAAGACCACTAACATAAAAAAAACACATTCTGGACAAAACAGCACCTTGTTTTACAAAGAATGTTCTATAGCAAGGGAGAACTGTGAAGGTGACCCTTTCACCAGTTTGTGTGTGTGTGTGACGGAGGAGTCCTGTCCCATGGATAATCAACATATCAATTATTATTTCTACTAAAAGCTTAAACAAGCAATAAACTAAGTTTCCTTAGATATGCTTGCAGTTAACACCTCTTCTGAAACATGATCTGAAAGAACTGGTTACTGTTTTGCAGACCATTTTTACAGTCCTTGCATTCAAATTACAAAAAGAACAAGGAAGGAATTAAGAAGGAAGGATGGAGGAAGGAGAAAAATTGTTGTTTTCTATTTGTAGGAAAGGAAGGAAGAGAAGATTAGAGAATGGCCTGCTTAAGCATTGTAAGGCAAAATGAGGCCAGTTCCTCAGGATTTCAGCCAACTTAAGGCAGTAGAACAGCTATGAGAGATACCTCTTATTAAGCTGAATTTAGATTTATCCTTTGCATATGTTACCCTTTTAAAACCATGCTTTCAACTTTGTAATATAAAACAGAACCCTTAGCTTTAATATAATTAAACTTACTTTCATATTAAGCTTCTCTGATGATTGAAGTGAGCTCAACTAACATTGACAAGCACAAGAAACTTCACTTTCAAAGAAGCAACTAACTCAAATAACTATCACAAATAATTTTTGGGCTCTGCAACCAATGATTCATGTAAGAGTCCCAGAGGACACAACAAAAAGTGCTAAAGAATGAAGTGTGAGTTGAAAGGGAGGACATCCTACAGCAGACCTTACTTGGTTCCAGCACAGCAGAGCACAGGTTTCGGAGAGATGGCCCAAAGTATTGGAAAAAGTCTTATTGCCACAATAGCTACAAGACCCTGTAGACAGGAAAACATGTATATATTCTTTCCAAAATATCACATACTCGACATAAGATTGAGCAAACAGAAACACAAAGTGAAATTATCATGACCCAAAACTGTTTAGTTTAAGGATTGAGTGATAGTAGATGGAACAGGAAATAGAGATATAGACTTGCTAAACCCGAATCAAAACACTTCTCCATTCTAAACAGACTTCCAAATTTAATTTGGATTTCTGCCTCTCCAGCTAACTTCTTAGGGCAAGTCCAACTCAGAAATCAACAGAATTGCAGTTATCCAAGTTGCTAACCACAGATTTTAGATACTAATTGAAGACACTGGTGTTGGCTTTCTAACAAAGAATGGAAAGATGAGTTGAAGTTTAATGTTAATAGCTAGATCTAGCATTTTATCCACTTGGATACTCACAAGGACAGAGTCCTCCTTGGAATTCTCCCCAAAGTCTACAAACCAACTGATTGTCCTTTTCAAAGGATATTGCCATTCATTTACTTGCTCCAGCTTCACTACACGTTTAACGGATTCTCTAGAATAAGAGAGTTTGATTCATGTATAACTCAAAAACTTCTAGTAAGAATGGGAAGCAGCAAACAAATGAATGGTATCACCTGGGCATGTAATTTGAAACTGAACGCAGTATCTGAGTTTCTCCTAAGACTCTCAAATATAATCTCTTAGAGGGACATTTAAGTTAACTATATGTGCTTCCGTCAGAACTACTATTTAGATTGTTAGAACTATCAGATATGGTAATTCCTATCCATGCTCCCTCACTTGCAGTATCCCCTTGAGAAAGTTTCTGTCAGACTAGAAATTGAACTCATCTATTCCATGTACCCCAGAGTTCTTAAGAGTTGGCCTAACCATAAGAGCTTTGACCTGGCACCCTTTTTGCCAGATCTCAGTGAAAACTCTTTAGAGAACAATCCATCTACATCAAGCTTCAAAATAAAATAATAAAAAAAAAAGTATATTATTTTTGGTAGTTCTTAAACAGAACTAAATTAAAATACATTTGGCTTCATAGAACTACCCTTAAAGACTGTAGAGTAAAAAGTAACACAATCTCATCACAGAAATGCCAAAAAGAAGATGCTGGGGGGGGAAGCAAATTTTAAAAACAGCTGCTAAAACTCCCTAAACAAGGGAGGGATGAAATTCCTGACCTGAAAGCCCTTATATGGCTGGAAATTTGCTAACTAATGACTCTTTCAAGTAATACTAGCAATTTGCAACCTGCACACCTCTCAAATTCATGAAGGTAAAACATTTTAGATTTTGGAATTCATTCCTCCATCAAAATAATCTGAAATCCATTGTTCTCATTGGCAAATGACATATCAAACTATTCATTTAATCCATAATGTTTATGCGAACCTCAAATGCTTGTGGGAAAATATTATCTTCAGGGGGATGGCAGGTTTATTCACTCTGACGAGTTGGTTCAGTTGGAACTGCTCTGGCCAGCACATTCTGATTTTTAAACACTTAACTATTGTAACTGTTAGGCACAGGCAGAGGTAGATGCTGTCTAAACATTTTGAAAAGCATTAAGGGAAAGTAATAAGATACTTACAGAACATTTCTGAGAATAAGAATATTTTTACATCATCTGAACAGAAACGGCTTTTTGTTATCAATTGGAAAAAAAAAGCAAAAAAAGCAAATTTAGAAGAAAAACAGTGAGTAGGAAAATCATTTGGAATAGTCTGTAGAATTATATAATTTATATCTCTAAGAACAAAGAGAACATCCAGAAGGTGTTTCTAGGAAATCCTTATTTAAAAAACTACTTGCGATATTTTACACAAAGCAGTATCGCTATCTTCAGTTAACAACATTAACAGCAATTACATATTTCTTCTTCCCACTGCCACACAGAAATTAGTTCAGTGCATACTAAACAGAGCTTGAGAACCTTTGAAAACTCTTCCCCTGTTATAAAAGGAATCAAAGAGCAGAAATGAAACTCCTACAACATATACACTATCACTACTAAAGTGTTTTAGTTCAATGGAGCTCGGGGCATAACAAAAGAAACCCTATTCGCAATAGTTTAATCTTATATACAGGAGGTAAACATTTTCATAATAATTTTGGGAGTAAAGAATCAGTTTTAAACAATTATATCAATACAAAGAATTACTTGGCCACTAACAGTATCATATTTTGGAAATGATGCTTATTTTCATGGCAACTACATATGTATGAACAAAGATTTGTGCTACAGTTTTCGTTGAACTGAGTCAGTTGCTTAGAAGTCAAAAAAAATATCTATTCATTCAAGCAAAAGAACTCAATGTAATTCTGTAAATACTGAAGAGAAACGTTTTTGTATTATCTAAAAGTTCCCTTATAATTCCCCTTCCTAAAACCCACTCCAAAAGTATACATTTGTTACATCAAAATAGATATTTGGGGCAAATTTCAACCAACAGGGTGAATATTTTGCATTTTTTTTTTCTTTTGAGTAGAAAGATTGACTAGATATTAACACAAATGGGTTTAAATGTGAAGCTGCCATAAAAGCAGGCACATAAATGTAATTCTCCCAGCCGCTATTTTGATGCACATTTTTGATTCCATGAATATTTTATGAAATGGCCCAAACTAAAGCCATATAACATTCCTGCATTACTGATGCTTGCGCCCGTAAGCTACAAACATTAGAGGCATGATTGAGTGCATTAAAATGAACTCATTCAGCAGTGCATTGATTACTTTAAGGAGAGGGGGAAAAAAAAAAAAAAAAGAAAGAGGAGTTACTCCCACTTAAGAAAACAGCATACAAACCTGAAGTTTTCAATACGGAAATTAGAGATAGCAGATTTGAATAATATGGTATTGAATAAATAAACACCATGCAAAACTGTCTAGAGTTCTTTATATACAATCCTGACATTAATTAGGTGAGATGTTAATTAGGTCCACAGATCGCTTCCAGTAGCGTACAGGTAATTTAAAATGTCACAATCTGCAAAACGCAGTGACCGACCTGTTCTAGCTCCATGCCTCAGCAGTACTGAGGGCACCTAATGATTTCCCTTTTTACCCGCTTGTACGTTTACCAATGAAAACAATGCCACAGAAACAATTGCATAAAAAAGTGACAGGTTTGTTAGGTACATTTCTTCAACAGTGCTACTATATATAGAAAGCACATTAAATTCTAAATTGTAAACATTTGTGGAGGACTTCAGAAAATATTCCACTTTAGCTTAAAACAACAACTGAAAGGAACAATAAAGCTTTATGTACAGTATAGTACGTTTTATTCTAGAACTAGGACATCTTTTGTAATCACTTCTTTCACTGTGCCATGTGGACATAAAATCTGCTTGAAGAAATAGTTAAAGGTAGCAAAAAAAGAAAAAATGTTATTACCATTTTAAAAGATACAGGTTTACATTTCATTTTAACTGCTTGAACTATTTGTATTATTTTTATTTCCTACATTCAGTTATGATAATTATGCTAGCACTATTCAGGCTGAGAGAGTTAAAAATCCTGCAGTTTCCAACGTGAGCCACTATCTACAGAGGTTATAAGTCTTCAACAGACATGCGCTGGGAGGTGGGACAAAAAGCTCAAAAGAATCATAAAAGAAAGCTCTTATTCAGTAAATAGTTGAACCACCCTGGACTCCTGAGGTAAAATGAATTGTACAGAAGTCACTGGACTGACCTTGGATGCAAGAACCAAAGTTTATATAGCAATCTGCAAAAGCAAGACAAAAATTACAAAAATGAAAATTTTGCTCTTCCATAGTTCTACAATGTCCTTCTAAAACACAACTGATCCTCAGATAGAAATCAAGGAGAGCAATTTCAAGATAAACAGTTATTTTCATCTACTATACATTTTTCAAAAAGATGCCACAGGGATTTTGAGCAAAATGACACATGCAGTTCATAAGAATATTGTAATGAACTTGCTGGCTCATCACGGCATATTCTGACCATTTCCCCAGTTTGACAATGCATGAGCAGATCTCTCCCCAGAGTCTAAGAAGCTCAAGGTCAACTGAAAGCTTGCCAGAGCAGTAGAAGTCTTGAGGCTTGGAAGGAAGGAGTTATAAGGAAAGCTGAGCATCACACAGCCTGGGATATGACCTTGGTGTACTGAGACTGCAATGCAAAAAGATGGTATTTTATGCTCCCTTGCCTGTGCCAAAAACTGCTGGGCTAATCCTTAGTATTGCAATTTAAAGAATGATATATTATTTCTGCTGACATTAGTTAAGTAAGTATCTGTTGTCCAAAAGGGAAAAATAAAACCACAGGAATCCAGTGAGAGCTAGATCACTGTACATACAGTGTGTATACAGTCTAGTCTTCTGAGGACTCTAATTACTTGCCTTAAAGCTCACATACTCAAAATATACCTATACAAACCTAGAGGGCAGCACATATTATAGCACCCGCCATAGGGCTGGTCACTACATCACAGAATCATTAAATCATGGAATGGTTTGAGTTGGAAGGCACCTTAAAGACCATCTAGTTCCAAACTCTCTGCCATGCTCAGGGACACCTCCCACCACACCAGCTTGCCCAAAGCCCCAACCAGCCTGGCCTTCAGCACTTCCAGGGATGGGGCATCCACAACTTCTCAGGCAACCTGTTCCAGTGCCTCACCCCCTCATAGTAAAGAATTTCTTCCTTACACCTAATCTAAATCTACTCTCTTTCAGTTTAAAACCATTACCCTTTGGTCCTATCACTACACTCCCTAAGCGTCCCTCTCCAGCTTTCCCTGTAGGCCCCCTTTAGGTACTGCAAGGCTGCTGTAAGGTCTCCTCGGAGCCTTCTCTTCTCCAGGCTGAACATCCCCAGCTCCCTCAGCCTGTTCATAGGAGAGCTGCTCCAGCCCTCTGATCATCCTCGTGGCCCTCCTCTGGCCTTGCTCCAACAGGTCCATGTCCTTCTTGTGCTGGGGGCCCCAGAGCTGAACGCAGTACACCAGGTGGTCTCTCACGAGAGCAGAGTAGAAGGGGAGAATCACTTCTATTGTACTGTATTACATCACATTGTCAACATATTGTGATATAAAAAATGCTCTAAAAAGATGTTGCCTAAAGGGTTCTTTAAGAGACACCTCATGAGCTAGGGATACCGCTAGTTTCTGTGGCTGCTTGCCTGTCTGCTCCCTGCTCCCTTCCCCTGCTGCTGCTATGAAGGCTGCAAAGAAGGAAGGGTTTCCCACAGGCAGCTGAAATGACAGCTGCTTTGGGTATAGTTTACTGTGGATCAGCAAGAGAAAAACCTGGAATTAACTGAAGGGCACATTACCAGAAGAACTGCTGTGAAAATACTTCTTGTTTTTAAAAGGAAGCATGATAAGTACAGGAGGAACATGCACTGTTGCAGAGGAGCCAGGAACAAGTATCCTCCTCTTGCCTTTGTTCCAGTTACTATACCAGCCACTGTACCCTCACAATTCTTAGTTAGCTCCAGGCTAAGTTGCTTCTGGCTCTACATAAAACCTTTCTCAGATTTTCTCTAAGAAACATGCAGCTACTCTCTAGACCTATTGCCACAACTCACAGTAACTCTACAAAGAAAAACTGGTGTCAGTTACAAGATTTGTCCCAAAACTACAAGCACACAGAGCTTGCACATACTTCAGAGTGGGACAAAACTGACAACATATGGACATGCATGAAAGACAATAATAAATCAAAGAGCAATTTCATAACAAATGTAATCCTTAAACGATTCTGAAAGTTAGAAACATACCTGTAAATACTGCCTTACTATCTGAACTACATTATTTCACTGATTTTTCCATTTGCTTTAGACTTAGCTGTGGAAAGAATGTTCACACTTCAGGCATTTTCACAGAACTTTAGGTCTGAGGTGAAATCTAGGATCTCTGAAGGCTCTGCAAAACTGTAATTGCACAAACTGGTCTAGCAGCATTTTGCCTACATTCAAACTAGAATAAAAAATGTACTCTTCCACGACCACTGTCCAACTTCAGGAGGAAAAAAGAAAAAGAACAGGTCAAATATGAAAATTCTACTAACTCTTCTGTTACACCTCCATATTCAAAGGAGCTAACATAGAAAATCTTGATTTACTCTTAAAATTCCTTTATCTTTTTAGGTTAAAATATTTTATAAAACCTGCATTTGTCAGATGCCTTCTTCTGACTTGTTTGATTGTATATAAACAAACACTATTTGATGTAAATCAATTTTAATGTAGAGGACAACATCGCAAACACAGTGCTGAACAGTAGCCGAGTGACAACATACTGATCTTAAAGAGAATTCTTGCTTCCTGATAACATTCAAGACGACTTCTTTCATATTTGTAAAGCATCAAAGTGCTTCCTATGTATAGAGGCTACATAAGATGCAAAATATGTTCAGGAAGCTCACAATCTAGGGCTCCAGCCTCTGAATATGAGTAGGCCTGCATTCAGTGGGATGCTCAAACTTCAGGTTTCACAAATATTTCAGTGTTTATAGGCAGATATCCAAATGCAGAGAGGGGAGAGAGGTGAAAATACTACGACGAACAGTGAAGCATGACACATTTTGCAGTTTTATTTTCCAGGACTTTTTTTTAGCTTGATATAACCAAATGAAAACACGTTATACCTGAGGTCCCTTCCAACTTGAATTATATGATCCTCTGAAGAGTAAGATATATTTTTATTAATAGTTTCGTGCTGTTTGTTTTACATATGAATTCTACACATTACTGATAATGGCTGTGGAAATACAGTCCCACTGACAATAGCTTTACTCCCATCAGCTCTCAGTTCCACTGAGAAGGCACCTCTGGAAACAGTATCTCCTCTATCAATTACTAAAAGGAAACACTGCCTCAAGGAAAGTTTATCTAATATGATGACAACTGCAGGTTCAGATGCAGTAGTCCAAGACCTTGCAAAGCTTTGAAGAAGGA
>VXAL01002302.1:522008-536869 GCA_013399475.1 Chauna torquata | reverse complement strand
TCAAGGTAATGGCCGTAAGTTGCACCCGGGGAAATTTATATTAGATATCAGGAAAAAATTTTTCTCTGAGAGAGTGGTCAGGCACTCGAACTGCCTGACCAGGGAGGTGGTGGAGTCACCAACCCTTGCATTTTTTAAGAGGCGCCTGGACAAGGTGCTACAAGATATGGTTTAGTAGCTTAGTGGGTAGTATTGGTGATAGGATGACGGTTGGACTAGATGATCTTGAAGGTCCTTTCCAACCTTGTGATTCTGTGATTCTGTGATTCAAGCCCAGAGACCTTTATACAAAGACACTGTGGTTTTGTCACACTTCCAAGCACTCTGCAAGGAAACTATCTGATCTCCTCTATCCCTTTAAGCAATTTGTTTGTGAGTATACCCTTTCTCCTGGAGATTTCATGTGTACACTGGTGGGTGGCTGCATTCTCCAACAAGACCTTTAGCTCCCTTTAACTGCTGGATCTATCTGGTGAGTCTCAGAGCTGTGACTACTCTTTACCACCAGCATTATGGGTGAATCATTACCCTGTAATGATTCAGAATCTCAGAATCACAGAATGGTTGAGGTTGGAGGCACCTCTGGGTCCAACTGTTCCAACTCCTGCTCAGGCACAGACACCCAGAGCATGTTGCCCAGGACCATGTCCAGGTGGCTCTTGAAAGATCGCCAAGGAGGGAGACTCCACAGCCTCGCTGGGCATCCTGTGCCACTTCTCTGGCACCCGCACCATAAAGAAGTGCTTCCTAATGTTCAGATGGAACCTCTTGTGTTTCAGTTTGTGCCCATGGCCTCTTGTCCTGGCACTGGGCACCACTGACAAGAGCCTGGCTCTGTCAGCATTGCACCCTCCCTTTAGGTGTTTATAGACATGATACTTTCCACATCTTTCTCTGCTAGCCGCAATGGGGACTTATACTTTGGAAATAACAGGCAACCACGTGTCATTGACCCTACATGTTACGAACAGTGAGGGAAAACTCTTCCCAACCTGCCTCTTGCCAGAGTCAAGTACATTAGCATTTCTCTTCAGTGGCTGTTTCTTGGGTTGTGGGGGTGCTGCCATTCATATGTAGATCACTTAATAATCTGTTGTATGAATACTTATTCTGAGTGTCAAGGATTATTTCAGAACCAGCCTTGTGGAAAATGGTGCCTAAGGGGGAGAGGGACAGAGGTGGATTGGGGAGGGAGAGATACATTGGAACAAGGAACTGTGGAAAGATTGCTTTATTGTTTTCTTCCTTCAAAACTGAAGGAGGGAACTGGCTTTGTCCTACCCTATGAGCTGCCATCACCAGAACTGCCCTGTTCCTCAGATGACAGACAGAGTAGAGAAGGATAAGAGACCTGTCACTGCCCCAAAGTGCCTTTGTTGAAGCCTCCCATGCATGGTGGGGAAGAGAAGAGTCTTCAGTGAGGTGACATTGGATCATCATACAGCAGCCATGTGCATTGGAGAGGGAGGGATAAGGTTGTCTAGGGAAAACCAAGTATATAACAGCTTTTGAAGAGCTCCAAGGTCCTGGGTCTCTGCAAAGCTCAGGTGGATCTACACAGAGGCAGGTGCATCTGTAGGCTGCAGTTTTGAGTTTTTTTCATGGATAAGCACTATGAGTGTTTACTGAGTTCATATGTTTGTGTGTGAGACTGTCTCAAAAACCTTTGTATTGTAGTGCTCTGGGTTTCCTTCTCACTCTGTTATACCAACAGCCCAAGGGTTCCTCCATCTTTTGGAAGGAAGTATGTGAAAAGCAAAGGATGCGCAGCCAGTTTTTGGTACATGACCTGCACCCTTACTTGTCAGCTCAGAAGTAAAACAAATTTCATCCACTTCATATTTGGGCAAGGCTTTTCCTGAATACTCCATATTTGCATTCAGTTTAAGCCCCAGCCAAGGATTTTGCTTAGCTGCATTAGCAGACAGAGCTCTTCTGGCTTTCCTACTGCCATCTCTCAGCTCTTGGTGTCCAATGTGTGCTTCAATGCCTTTCCTTTTTGCAGCCTGTAGGCATGCTCAACAATATGGTATCTGGAGTTTTTCATGGAGGAGCAGGGTTGGAGGAAAGGAAAGTTTCACTCAAGACACAAATCATCTGTCTCCACCGTCGGCACACCTTCAGTCCAAGCCAGTTCTGAAAGTCAGATGTGCAGCACTGGACTGCCTACAGACCAGGGCTCCTCAGGCTAATCAGGGATGGTCGGGCAAGATTAGGGCTGTCTGTGGCACATCCTAATAGAGCAACAGCTATCCCAAGGTCAGCTTCTGCTGGAAGCTCAGGAGGAACTGAAATGCCAATAGCAATATGGACCACATGGAGGATAAAGGTGGACAGTTTGAGTGCAGGCACCTATCAGCTGGGATCCCCTTCACTATGATCCCCTCTATTAATTTTCCACCTCAAAGGTAAATGCAGATGAAAAATGGATAATCCAGTTTTGCGGGAACTGTCAGGGGAAGTGAGGGGCACTTTACTTTATATAGTTAATGAAGGAATCTGATGTATGCCGATTTCTATGCTGTATGAACTTTGTGGCAGAAATCTGAGCCATTTCAAACAGAATACTTACTTTCTTCCTACAAGCTTCACTGCCGACAGTTGCCATGGGAACTAAGCCCACTCACCAGCCAATCACGTGAATAGATTTGTTTTGTTAGTAGTAATAATATTAGCATTATTTTTGGTACAAGAGACTGATCATTGCTACCACTTATGCTCAAACAATCCCTTGCTGTAGTATCTTGATAGGACGTGTGCCAGTGCCCAGTACTGTCTGGAGAAAGAACTGCTGGTAAATGTGTCATTGGTCCTAGGCAGCTAAGAGAAACCTTTCTTTCATTAGGAGATGATCTATTTGCCTGTTGCTGTTAGGTCCTGAATCCCTGCGCTAAGAGGGAGGAGAGCATGCTATGAATCTCAGATTGTCATCTGAACAAATCTGCTACTGGAGCCACAGAAAAGGAAAAACGAGAGTGGTGGGGAGGTGGAAGTGGGAGTGAGTATTGTAACAGCAATAGAGCTAATGGGGAGAGTCGGGGGACTGAGGAGGAGAAGATTAATACTGAAGGGAAGAAGCCCGCACTGAAGTGCATTTTGTCATGCTGTTTGCAGATCTGGTCATGTAATTTGCAGATCTGCTCATTGGCCATAATAAATTGAGCATGTAATAAATCATATCTGGAAGAGCAGATCCCTTCGCAAGTGACAGCCACAAAGACCCCTTGTTAGCAGAGGAAGACTTGAGCAAAAGGCAAGTTGAAACATAGGATGATAAATGAATGGTCTCTAAGCAGCAGAATAAAGGTTTATGCCGCGTTGAACTGATATTTCTACAGAGAGAGAAAGAGAGAGAGAGAGGACAGGTGGATATCTGAGCACTCACCATCTCTCTAGCTGTGTTGATCTTGCTGTCATGGTGGTCACTTCTGGAGATAAAGGATGTGGGTGGTAGAGTCTACGTTTACTGGAAAATTAGAGGAAGAGCAGCAGTCAGAATGGGTTCACCTTATAGGGAAGTGCGAATTATTCCACCTTGACAAGTGGCACCAATTCAAAAGCGTCCAGAGATGTGCAGCAACAAAGGGGGGAATAAGGTTCAGGAACGAGAAGTCTCGATTTTGTATTTTGTGGTCATCAGGGTCTGATGTGATTCTGTGCCTCTCAGACCTCCTTTGAGCACTTTCCATTTTAACATGGGAAAATCTTTCTTAGTTTTGAGGAATGTCTGTCTCTTCTCCCTTGTAACCAATGACAGGATGCGTGGGAATGGCACAAAACTGTGCCAGGGGAGGGTCGGACTGGACATTAGGAAAAATTTCTTTACCATGAGGGCAGTCAAACACTGGAACAGCCTTCCTAGAGAGGTGCTTGATGCCCCATGACTGTCAGTGTTCAAGAGGCATTTGGATAATATCCTTAATAATACACTTTAACTTTTGGTTAGCCCCGAATTGGTCAGGTAGTTCAATTTGATGATCTTTGTAGGTCCCTTCCAACTGAACTATTCTATTCTATTCTATTCTATTCTATTCTATTCTATTCTATTCTATTCTATTCTATTCTATTCTATTCTATCCTATCCTATCCTATCCTATTCCATATGTGTGTGTGAATGTGTGTATATATACACACAGATTGAGACACAGAGTAAGCACCACAAAGTTGACATAAATACCTTCTCCATCTCTTCTTCCAGAATGGAACATGGGAGGGATTTACTCACAGTCCAAAGATCCAAAGCAAAATGGCACCGCTATTGTAGTAACGCAGGCAGAGATAAGTAGTCCGTAGTGGTTGCCAGGGATTCCTGAGCTCATGTTCAGGCACAATGGCGTATTGTAGGAGATGGGATGCGTTTTCAGGCTTCATCAAAGCAATTATGAGCATGTTATCTAGTATCTTGCAACAACTTGTCCTGTTGTTTGCCAACCAATTTTAGTGTGATCTACATGACAGCCATGAAAATAGCATCACTCTGGAAATGTGCCTTAATACTTTGCAAAAGTCTTTACAAGGAAGAAGCCCAAGATCTCTTAAAAATATTTGTCAGGGCATTAAGTCCTGAAAAGGTCACAGATAGATAATACACACACTGTTTTGTTTTGTTTTGTTTTGGTTTGGTTTGGTTTGGTTTGTTTGTCTATTTTTAATGGAAATAGAGTAGTATGTGGTAATAATGTGTTGATTCAAAAATTGTGGTAACATTGGTGTTATGAGATACATAGGCTGATGATTTACTTCCTTTGGATTTTTCCCATGCATTTGTTAGACATCACAGCACCATGTTTGTTATTCTCATGCTTAGTAGTCTCCAGCGTTGTCAGATTGCCCAACTGAGACCACAGTAGTGTTGCATATATTCCGCCACCCAGAAAAACACGGGATGCTCCCAAAGAACCTCTCTTCCAGAAAGCCCAGATAGATCTGTGTAATGCTCCAAGGTAGCTAGCTGTGACTTCAAGGCTACCAGCTGCAGTGAGGATCTGGAAGAGAGTTTTTGCTGGTAGCTGTTTAAAATGGACAGCAGAGGGGATCAAAGACTTTAACATCAGCAGCATGAGTCCTGCTCTAGACAATGTATCCTGCGACGAGCTCATTCAGTTACTCCCTGTATCAAATTCATATTAGAGCTTCTTAGGGCTTTGCCTTAGTTACTAATCAATAGCAATACTAACAAACATCTCCAATGTCTGGCTTAAGAGTATAAGGTCTTTGTTTTCCTTTTATAGCCCACAAACCAGATTATTAAAGTCTTCTCTCTCTCTCTCTCTCCCCCCCATCCCCCCCATAACAGGGGAGCTTTTATACATAATTATACCCACTATTCAATTTGTGTCAAGTGATATTCCCAGGTATAAATCTCCCTGCATTTGTTCTTGCAGAATGAAAAGGAAACCTCAGTAGGGTCAATGTGGTGTTGATCTATAAAGCACAAAATGCTTTGGTTTCCTGGAGGTGCCACTTGCCAAGTTTGATGCTGTTGTATTGCTCTCTAACAGCCTGTCGTTTGATGCAGATGATGTTGCTGGTAAGAAAATACACATAAGAAAAGGTGAGAACCTAATCTACTAGAGCCCTTTCACAGAAAACTCTTTGGCAGGAAAAAAAAAAAAATCTGATAACAAAGGTTATGTGATCAGCCTGAATGAAAAGGGTGGAGTTATCTCAGCTAACTGAAGCTATCTACAGGTGGACATCACTGTCAGAACTCATCATCCAACTCTTTTTTTCCCAAAGGAGAGAAGCTACTTCAAGTGAAACATTCGTCTGACTTATTTTAAGTATTTGCTTTGGAAAATAAGTTAATGTCTGAAGCACATGTTTCTTTCCATAGACTATAAAGTAAACTAGACCAGTAGATCACTTGGAAAAGTCTACTCTGCAGATATCCAACAGCAGCTGATGTGAGTACCTATTCCAAGACCAGAAAAATCATTAATACCAATCCCATGTAACAGCTTCATCCAATTTGTCCTTCACTGACTCTGACATAAGTCACAACATTTGATTAGATGTTGGTTCTAGTCACACAAGATGAACCTCATCTTCATTCTGGTATAATCATGCTGTTGGGTAGAAATTTGAAAATAGTTGTAGGAGGTCATTTAAAAAAAAAAAAAAAAAAAAAACAGAAAAAAAAAAGAGAAAAACACATTGTTTAAGAATGACTGAAGACTACATGGCTCTTCTAACTTTTCACCTAGCTAAGTGATATAGATAATTATTGGCATATGTTAACATATAAAATGATGAACAGCTGAAACTCTTAGTTTCACACATGAGAGTTCAGGACCCAAAGATGGTCGTGAAGAACCTATATCTCTCAAAGAGTCTGAAAGACAAGTAATTATCATCCAACAAGAGTAACTGGAGACTTCCTTGGGGCAAGGGTGGGGGAGTCTATAGAAACTTATTTAATTAAGCAAGTAGTCCACATTATAATTAAACCAGAGCAGAAAAACAATTATCTGCGTAACTGCTAGTTAGAGGACATTTTTAATGACTTTGTTCCATTCCGTTTTTAGTTGCGATGCAATAGATGAGATGAGCTAGATACAAGGCTTTCCTACATAATTCTAAGCTAAAGAATGCTGGATTTTCTCTGCTTAATGGTGAAAATTAAAGAGGGTGAGAAAGATATGCATACACAAATTTGTATTCCCACATACACACTTTTTATTCTCTGTACCCTGCATACACCATTAAAACAAAGTGCTCTGAGTGTAAAACAGTGAAGCAGTAAAAAACCGTTAATCATTGCTTTGTATTCCTTGCTGCTAGATGTTAATTTCAATTTACAGTCACCTATTGAGTTCCCCTTCAGTGGAGTAGTTGGCTCCATTCCTAAAGGCCAGGACTTGGAGGGAAGTGGGAGAAAGTCACCTCAGGCAGAGATAGAGGGATGTGGAGGGTGGAGGAGCTCCCTTGGGACACTATTCTTCTTCCTCTTTTCTCTGTATTTACATTGGGAATTAGATTGTCCAGATGGAGGAGCTTTCGAACTCTACTAAAGGAGACAATGACATTTCCCATTTGTTCTAAAGAACAAAAATAAATAAAAATAAGGAAGAAGAAAGTAGCTAACTAATCATGTCTGGTCAGCAGGGTAACTATTATCTTCATGTTAGTTGGGGAAGATTCAATAGTGAGGAAATAAGGAGAAGCTAGCCTGATCTTCTGCCAGCCAGTTTCCACCTTCTGTGGAGAAGACTCTAGCCAGTTGTGAGGACAGAACTATATGCCAGACTTGGAAGGGGTAACAGAACTAAAGAAACCCCACCACACTTGCAGGTGAGGGAAAGGAGAGCTTCAGTAGGATGTGCTATATGTTGGGGAACACCTTGTGCCCGCTGGGTTGTTGATGAAGCTGGAATGGAAGTGCCAATGCAGCTGGATGAAACACCTCACTGCAGTGCATGAAAGGAGCGAGGGTGCTGACTCAGGCTGGGTCCATGATGTGAGGTTTTATCAGATGTTTCAGCTTGTTTACTCCCAGCATGTGACATTGTGCATATTAAGTCATGGTATAAAGGTCTGTTATGTCTGGTCATGACACAAAAGAGCTATAGCATTGGATTCTAGTAGGATGGAGAGAACACCATCCGATGATATTTCTTTGATACCAAAGCCCACTTCTGATGATTCTTAGAGTATCTGCAGCTTCTGTTGCCTTTCTCTGCCGAGTTTGTTGTCCCCACTGTCTCCCATTCCCTTAGGGACACTTTGGACAAGGGACTTATTTCTTCTCTTTGAAGAAATAGGGTATTCTGATGGGCTTCAGGATTACCCCAGTCTTCTCAAAACAGGCACCATGGCTTTCTCTACACTGCAAGGTGAATCCCAGGCTTGCAAACAGGCAAGAACACACAGACCTTTATGAGAGTTCCTGTCCACGTTGTTGGTTTCAGCTCAGCCACAGCATGACTGCACAGCATCCACTCTGTATTTAGGAAGGCCTGAAAATGGCACTGGGATGTATCCCACAGTCTCCCACCACAGAAGAAGCAACATGCTTCTAGGTCTTCTGGGATCCTAGAATATAATCCCTCATACTAAATCTATCTAGCATGAAGGGGTGAATTGGCTAGTAGTAGGGTGAGATGCTGAGCATGTTCAGCACTGTCTTCAGTCTCTTCTACCATAAATTGATTGGTAGGTCTCATCTCAAAAGTGACAACAAAGTGAGCAAGCAGACTGAGGAGGCCAAGATCTGTAAGTTTGGAGGATATGAGCTTGTTCAGAGGGCATGGCATTCGTTCAGGAGGAAATAAAACTTCCCTGGAATCCAGCTCGGGCATCCACTGGACCATGTGTAGGAGTAGCCAGTGACATTGGAAAATTTGGTCCCAGTGAAGCTATGCTGTTTGGCAGCAATGTATGCCATGCCTTTCAGTGTGTTATTTTCAAAGCTTGATGCCAATGTATGTGTTTTAAGACTTGGAGTGTGGCAGAAACTAGTTTGGGTGAGCAAGGCCTGCTGGGACAGTGTTGGAGCCAGTTAGTGCAGCGTGTGCATTGTGTCTCTCTGGATTGGATCCCAGTGAAATTATCCTGTCAGCTTGCCCAGATTTCTGCCTGCAGTGAGCCACTGGTTCACTCTGGAAGAGAGCCTGAAAGCACATGTGTAGGATGGATGCCCAAGAGACCAGGGCCTTTGAGGAAGTGAGGCAGAGCCCACACTTGGCTGTGGGCATGCTCTGCTCGGGAGGAAAGAGCTGAAGCAGGTCCCTCTCTCCAGAACCTCCCGCTGTGAGCATCTCTTCAGATCCGGCAGATGGGTCCAGCAAGGTGCCAAAAGATCAGAAATAGCTTTGGTGCAGCTCCCTGGGTGATTTCAGACTGTGCCTTCTCTGGCCATGTGATCAAGCTGGAAGAACTGTTGGAAAAAGTCAACTCTGAGCCTGCAGAGCCAAGATCTCATTAGGCATGGCAGAGAGGAGCAGGGCAAACAAACACCTGGCACCATGACTTCTCTTTAGCAAGAGGGCATAGATTCTGGTCTAGAGGTAAAAACAGCATCTGCAACAGATCCTCCCACCTGTCATGCCCTGGTACTGATAGAAGGTCTCATTAAAGTAATAGGCTGTGTAGATGTTGTTATCTGTGCTCTCAGCTTAGGCTTTGAATTGCCATCAGGGTCTCTGAAATAGGCAGACTGGTGAGGATGTTGCAGTATGCATGAGCAATAAGAGGGGTCTGCTATTAGCATCGACCTTTGGGGAAATGAAAGTGAAGAGAGCAGAGAAGAAATACAAAAATATGAAGTCCAAAACAGTGGAATGTCTCCTGCTTTGCCTGGTTTATTCATCGCTGCCTGCTTCTTTATTTACTGTTTATTTATTTACTTGGAGGTGAGGTGACCTTCAAAAGCTGCTACTTGTCACTAGCACCTTCTTGGTTGTAAGTTGCATGTTAATTTTGGCTTAGATACTGAAACTGAATGTCCTAGGCATACTGAGGTGGAATCTGTGTTCGTCATTTTCTACGCTATTTAAAAGCAGGAGTCCACACTGGGTAGTCAGGATGGATTTGCAGGCCTAAATAATAAAAGGCTGTAGGGAACATGTAGCCCTGATGATGCAAACTCCCCTCATTTTTATTCCACTTCAGCCCACTCATATCAGGAATGGTAGGACTGGCTGCCATAGAGGAATTATTTGCAGGTCCCATGGCAGATGTGGAAATGTTCTCTTTCTCCAAACTTTATCTTTGCAGGGAACAATCATCTGTGTCCCACAGATTTAATGTGACAGACTTTATTTTCATTTTTAACACTGTTTAAAACCAGGCATCTTTCCTCCATTCTTTTCCACCTATCAGAGAAGTCCATACAGGTCTTCCAGGTGAGTTTATAGCCTCCAAAGCAGTAAGATCACCACAGTGACAGCCATGAATGCATCCAAATTGTGTCTCTGGAGGATGATCTGTAGACGGACTATACTCATACTGGCATGATGAAAGGAGGGACTTTCAGGGCAGAAGCCAAAGGAAAATATCAGATGTCTGTGTCTTGTACCACTGCCAAGATGACAGCAATGATTTGTTGGCAGCCATATGCTTCAAGCCAGGACCTTGCAAGCCAGGCACCCTGTGGCAGGGTGTATAGTATGCCCTGGAGATGTCCCATTTGGGATTCTTCCCTCTGCTTCTTTATTATGTCAAATAAATATAGTGCTCTGTGTAGTGTCCCAATTAATGCAGCCAGCTCTGGAATGGGGGCTGACTCTGGACTACTCTGAACAAATAATAATGTTCTCCTGTGCTGTTGTACAGGTGCCACATTTCACAATTGCACCCAGAGTTGGAGGGTTTTCTTCTGGGAGTGAAAATTTGTTGCCCTGGGCCTCACTTGCACAAACAGAAAATTTGTTTGAAAAGCAGAGGAAATGAATTCAGGAAATGAAGGAAGCCAAAATGAATGAATGAATGAATGAATGAATGAATGAAACTAATTTCTTGAAGGGGAGGTGTGTGAATGCTATGAAGACTTCTTTTTCTAACCTTCAAAATGATATTGTGAAAATTGTTCTGAACAGTGGAAATATTTCACTCATGGGTGACTGTTGTGAGCACACAAGCTTAACTTGATGAATCCTACCCATAATTTAGGATGAAGAGCCCTCTAGGAGGAGCTATTTCTTTCACTTGGCAACAGGGTCTGCTTCAAAGGTAAGAATAGACAGCTGTAATAAGGGAAAAGAAGCGCTACACTGAACTACTGGAAAATGTGTTACAACAAATGAATGGCAGCACAGATACAGGCTGATTTCAGCTGAGCTCTGATTCCTTACACAGACCTTGAGAGCCTACTGGCAATACAGAGAAAGAGGGAATGTCCTGCAGAGAATCCAGCCATTTTGGGTGCCTCTGCAGACTGCAGGGAAATCCTAGCGACAGGACTCCTACCAGAGGCACTTCAGCTCCATGTCTTGAGTTAGATCAACGATCTCAGGGCATAGAGACAGCTCACTGCAAAGGTTTGCTCTTCTGGACAAAGAAGCCCAGGAGCGTCAGTCACAGCCAGTCCAATGATTTGGAGCAAGGTCTCACAGCAAAGCCAGATTCAGGGATACGGCAACCACAACTTCTTTGGGCAACCTGTTCCAGTGCCTCATCACTCTCATGGTAAAGAATTTCTTCCTAATGTCTAATCTAAGTCAGCCCTCATTTAGTTTAAAACCGTTATCCCTTGTCCTATGGGCAGAACAGGCGGTGTTGTCGTTTGCTCTCCTACACAAATGCCTCCATCATCTGTTCCTAGACATGGTCCTGGGACTCAAGAACTAAGCTTAGGTTTCACCCCCTAACTTCCCTAGATTTGAACTTGGGGCTTTTTAGCTTGGGCCTTCCTATACTTTTTTTTTTTTTTTTTAACCAAATCACTATCTCTTCTCTGCTTGCAGATGCATATTCTCTCCCTGCCCCCACCAGTTTGCAAAGACCTTGTCCTACCTCTGCAGCCCTGCCAGGTTCATCTAAGGCCTCATGATCTGCTGTCAGAAATTATAAAGACGTTCCCAATTTCCAGGCTGAGCAGCCAGGATCACATTTGCAATCAGTTTTAATCACAACTGTAACTGAGTGGATTGCAAGTGATAAGCCCTGTCTGCAGACAGCTGTGATGTAATGAATATGACAGTTCAGAATTGGGTCTGAAGGTTATTTTTGGGGAAGGCAGAGAACCACAAAATTAGACTTAGTGCAGGGGAAAAGAGAAAGATAAAAAGAGAGCCAGTGCTTCAAACTCACACAGCTAAGAGATCCCCTCCCTGCCAGACAAGACAAGCTTAAATAATCAAAATTAATTTGTGGAGGAAGGCAGCCACTCAAAGAGAAATCAAACAGGTGACCACAGCTGGCATGAAATTTCACAGGATGAAAAGGCAAGAGGGCTGAAATGAAATAACTACCAGCTGTTCCTGCCTTCACGAGCCTGGAGGAATAGAGACCCCTGTTCTCATAATACTTGGCTGTTGAAACAACCCTTTGGAAGAGGTCCAGGAAAAATCACCTGGGAGCAAACCTGGTGTCTTCAAATGCCTTCTTGGCTTTTGCCAAATTCAGATTACAGGCTAGCCACGTGGCACATGTCGAGTGCCAGACACTATAGGATCCTGTCTCGTGTTTCTCTTTTCTGTGTCCACAGATCACAATATCACAGAATGGCTGAGGTTGGAAGGAACTTCTGGGTCCATCTGGTCTAACCCCCCTGATCAAGTAGGGACACCCAGAGCTGGTTGCCCAGGACCACATCCATGCTGCTTTTGAATATCTCCAAGGAGAGAGAGCTTTCCAGATGGGTGTCCCAGCACGTACTGGTGCCTGGGGTTGTTCCTCCTCAGGTACAGTACTTTTTGCTTTGACTTGTTGAACTTCATGAGATTTTTGTCAGCCCACCTCTCCAGCCTGTCAAGGTCCCTTTGGATGGCAGCATGGCCTTCTGGTGAGTCAACCACTCCCTCCACTTTCGTGCCATTTGTGAATTTACTGAGGGTGCACACTACAGATCTGTAGAGCAGAGTCCTTGCCGCTGCTTCTCTCCTGCTCTGGTGGCCACATACTAGATCCAACGTTGTCTACAGTCCATCAATGTCCAGTATCTCTAGACAAAGAATTATGGAGCAACAGATATGCCTCAGAGCAGTATGGAGCACCTGGGGCCTGCTGGAGGATTGCCCTCCCATCACAAGACCTGGCACATTCACAGACCTAGTCATCTCACCAGCTCTTCTCCACAGCCCGGCACCAGAGACTATGTTATTTGATGCCCGGAGTCATGCTGTAACAAACATACTTTGTGGGAGCAGAGATTGAGGTAACTGGAAGGAGTTGTCTGATTTGCAAGGGAGGGTAGGAGAGACATTAGACCAACAACTAAACACTATCTTCTTATCACAGAATCTATAAACTTGGGAAAGGGAGCAAGCTGGTTCACGATGTCACAAAATCTTACAGAATGAATCTGTGATCACATCATGAGCTAAGGAAGGTCGCCATGGATTTGTCCAATTGAAATAGGAATGGATACAGACTAAAGGTTTTCACTGCTGCACCAGCCCATAGGTCTTTATATCACGACCTTACTGGGTCATTTCAGGCCATTGGTCCATCCATCTGATACTCTCCTCTTGTCATAATGGATCATGGCATCACCCATTTGTGCATCCCGTGTCCTGCTGTATCACTGGTGTGCTACCTCCTGGCCTGTCAGATCAAATCATGGGCTTCTCCAGCCTCTAGCCATTGCTAATATTCAATGAGTCAGAAAGGAGCTAAGATCAACTTGACCTTCATCAATAGGATGGTGTCACATACTGAAAGAAAGACATGATGAAAGTATAAGCAGGCAGTTTGATCAGTCCCATCTGATTTTTTTTGTGTGTCCAGAATTGTAAGCCACAATAAAACTATCTAGTTCTAACTAGAATTCAGCTGCCTCTGTTGACCTCCATCTGTATGTTGGAAGCTCAGAGACAGGCATCATTCCAGAGAACAGAAATTCCAGAGAAGTGAAATCTGTCACATATCTGCCCCCTAAGTAAATTTCTGAATCAAGTGAAGGTCTGTCTGAGTGGAGAAAAAGAGAAAGGTAGCCAAAAAGTTTTGCTTAAATCAGCTTTTGTCAAAAATGTGCCTGACACTTTTTTGTCCTAAAATCCTGCGAGCTTGTGCACTTGTTGTAATAGGGAAGTAAATCCAATGGAATTGTTAATGTGGATTAGCTGAACTGCAAGAAAGCACAGGCATTTTTATTCAGTTACAGTGTTAGACTGTCTCATCCTAATCCCTTTGGGTAGGGTCCTTTTCCCCACAGAGGTTAATGTTTGACCAGTCCACCTGTCCAATACGTTCACCACAGGCTGTTTGTTCTGAATTACTGTGTCCAACACCAGCTAGCCTGGTGCCTGTGCTACTTTCCAGTGAAGGTCTGGGGGATACTATAAGAGGAAAGGACAGGTCAGATGAACTGTCATGGAGGACACGTGTTGAGTTTCCACTGGATGAGTGACCTTAAAGTTATTGAATCTCCCTGCATCTCATTGCCCCAAGTCTCAAAAAAGAATGCTGAGGACCATCAGTTCTGCTTTCACACCCAACCTACACATTTCTAATGTGCTTTTGGCACAAGTCTGAGAGGTGCAGGCTGTCTGCTCCATGCAGCCCCTCATCTCCACTGCAGGGCTGAAGATAAAGAGGTCTTCCAGTGTTACAGTGACAATGTCTTCCAAATGGACATCGTGAATCCATAGTAAGGAGCTGCTTCTTCTCCAACCAATGCATCATGTGAGATGGAAATAGAGGGAAAGAGCAGGGGGATTTATAGGACACTAAGACAAAGGACATGCCCATAGTCATGTCTAATCCAGTTGGACTACGGGACTTGAGCCCTGGCATACCTGGTCATTCAAAAGGACTCTGCCCCTTTCAAACCACCTTCTGCCTTACCAATGAAAATGTCCACCTCTGTCCTTAGCAGATAAACTTCCCAGTGCTTCTTTTTTTTCTGCCAGGTGCCAGTGAAAGATTTCTGGATCCATTGCCTGTCTACATTTCCTTAAACTACCTCACTAGCATCTCACAATAATTTTTTTTTTCCCCCTAGAGTAAAAGGAAAAAGAAAATAATTCATCTTATAGATTGCAGTATGGAAAAAAATAGCCTGCCTCTGTGGTGATATGAGAAGCCAGGTAGGAATTGCATATTGGTCCAACTACTTCCCATGATTCATTTCCCTCAGAATCCCCAGCACCAACAACTGCTCTGTTCATGCTGTTGTATGCTTTTCCTCTGTTTATGCTATTTAAGAGAGTGGCCATGTGAATTGATCATTCCTGGCCACATTTAAAACCAATACAGAA
>VXAL01002302.1:499926-521973 GCA_013399475.1 Chauna torquata | reverse complement strand
TTTTTTTTTTTTTTTTTTTGACTTCTTCCTCCTGAAACAGATGCCTCAGGCCAGATGTACTACGTCCTTTTTGTCAACTTTGACCATGAGGGGAGTGCAGGGTGACTAGCTCACATGTTGACAGCTACCTTCCTGTTGATCAAACTTTGGTGAGACACTCCAGTTCCAGTAGAGATGAGCCTGTTCGCTCCTACTCCAGATCTGATTCATTCTGGAGAGGTATCTTGTTGGCCGGACTGGTGACTGGGCTTCTTATTTTGATGCCTCAATAAAGTGAGAAATACTAGCTGGGATAAATTAAGAACTTACAAATTTCTTGACCAGTCCCATTCCGATGTGTTTTTTTTTTTTTTTTCCTTCTGAAACTACTCTTTCCTTGCCATGTAGTTACTCGGGAAGAGTTATAAACCCAGGATAAACCTGAGCTTCATCTGCACAGACAGGTTCATCTACTGACAGATTTCAGAAGGGATTCTAATGCCCTTTACTCTAGTACACAAAATAGTCTCCAGCTGTCTCCAGCCCTCCAAGAATAGCCATCTGGAAGTGGAGACCAGAGCCCTGGCATGTCACCCTATAGCATATGGACTTTACAAAAAAAGCCTTAATGCATAAACAAGGTCATCTCCTGAGTGCTCACTTTCGCATGAATGCCTGGTCCGGAAGCTGAATATATGTCAGCAGATGCCTCCTCCTGCTCCATAACCAGACTTAGCACATCTGCCTAGTACTACTCTGTCATATGCCTCTGGGTTTCTCCTTCTGTAATCCAGATCACACCCTTAGTGACGCTACCCCCTGGACACCCAACAAACCCCATTTTAAACAGAGCATCCACCAGATGCTAGCGCTGTGAATCATCAGAAACCTTTGAAGTCCACTGATCTAGTAAGACCAAGCTACTTAGTTTTTTGAACTAGTTTGAACTGAAACTGAGAGCCTATAATGGCTGTTCTTGAGGGTATTATTAATACTGCATTTGAGATGCTTGGACTCTGTCAGCCATGCTCAATGAAAAGTGGTCATGGCATTATTTGTTCTGGCAATCTCTTAACTCAATTCTCCTGAAAGAAGGCAGCTTCACAGTAAACAGGGAAGCTTCACAGTACAAGATAGAAGTACAAGGAGATGTTGTACCATGGACAAGGTCATACGAAAAAGGTAATAGTTCAGATCTGCATGACCTTTCCACAGTGACTCTGTGTTTCCTGGAGCTTTACATGGTTCCTTATAGAGTTGAATTCTGACATGGTCAGTACTTTTTTGTACTGCTATATCCTTTCCTTCTCTTGATCTGACTGTAGTACTGAAAGGCAGTGTCCACTGCATAGCACAACTGCAAAGCAGTGAGGTTTTATTCATAGTCGTAACTCCACGAACTTGTGAAAATTTCTAGGAGTTCAGATCTTGTATAACATTGCAAAGCAAATGTGAAGCACTAGTGTAAAAATAAAACCTCTACAGAAGGTCTGCAACTGATCCAGAAAGGGAGTTTGGAGTTCTTCCTTTTGGAAGTGCCACTATGAATTCCAATTCTTTAACCACAACAATCAAGTTGCTATCTAAGGGTCACAGCCACCAGATAATGGAAAAAGGAAAAAAAAAAAAAAAGGGCACTAGTGAAGCACTCTGGCATAATAATCTAGTACAGGATGTGATGGAGCATCCCAAGAAATTTGAGCTGGAAGGATATCTCACAGAATCACAGAGTCACGGAATAGTTCAGGTGGGAAGGAACCTCTGGAGGTCATCTGGTCCAAACCCCTGCCCAAGTAAGGACACCCAGAGCAGGTTGCCCAGGACCATGTCCAGGTGACTTTTAAAGAACTCCAAGGAGGGAGACTCCACCACCTCCCTGGGCAAGCTATTCCAGTGCTCCGTCATCCTCAGAGTAAAGAAGTGCTTCCTGATGTTCAGACGGAACCTCCTGTGTTCCAGTTTGTGCCCATTGCCTCTTGTCCTAGCACTCAGCACCACTGAAAAGAACTTGGAAGAGCATCTTTGCAAAATGGATGTCAAGAAGTAAGAGGAAAAAAAAAAAAAAAAGCATCTCTGGAAGCTAATTCTGTTGACTCTGAGATGATCATGGCTGGGAGAGTGGGGCTGACTGTGCCAAGCACAGAATGATGTTTGCATCCTCCAGAGAACCTAGGAAATTAGCATGATGGTCCATGATGGTCATTATCATAATACAATCACTGACAATACGCATGGCGGGTCACACCATAGGTCTACTTAGCTCAGTATAGAAGAGAGTGTAAAATCAAGGAAAGCAAAGAGAAACACTTTATATATTTTTACAGTCTCTAGAGGACAGAATCCTAAATATTCCTAAGGTATCTTTACATTTACTAGGATTTCCATGAATCTTTTTCCTATCAAATTGTTTACAATTTTTGGATCAAGTAAACTTTTAGCACTTACAGTATCCCTTGAAAAGGAGGGATTAATTGTAGTCCAACTGCACATTGTGTGAAGTAGGTTCTTTGTTCTGACCTGCTATCATTTCAAGCATCATTTATTTATTTATTTATTTATTTTGTCTTTTCAAAGAAACAAAAAATAGTTGCTCCCTTTCATCCTCTTTATTCCACTCATAATTTGACAGGCCATTATCATATCCTGTTTCTGTCATCTCTTATTCAAATGAAATATTCCTAGAGTACTTTATTGTTCCATGCCTCTGATTGGTCTGCTGCCCTTCTACGTGTCTTTTCCAGTTCTGCTGTGTCCTTTCTGGGATGGAGACACCAGAGTGGCTCAAAACATTCAATAAACAGGCACACATTGAGTTTACCCAGGGACATAATAATGCTATCTTTTTTTGATCTCTATTCCTTTTCTCTTAATTCTTAACATTCAATTTGCTTTTCGTCACTACCGTTGAGCACTGAGGTGACATAATCATAGAACTGGCTATTATAAACACCAACTCATTCCTGAGTGCATAATAGCCCATTCAAAGCTCATCACTGTATATAAAGTTAGGATTGCTTTTTCTTCTCCATGTGTACCACCCTATACTTATTTCCACCAAATTTTGGTTGCTATTTTAGCATAAAATCATTCAGCAGTGTGACGTCCCTCTGCAATACTTCCACATCGTCCCTCATCATTACTACCTTGTATAGCATCATTGAAGGATTTAAGTCACCTCATTACATCACTCAACACCGCCACACCTGAGCTAGGTCTCCCTTAGGAAAATTTGCCCACCTTTCCATCTTGATGACCAGACTGTTGTAAATAGCAATAATGCAAACCCCTACAGAGAAGAAACACACTATTTGTTTCTCCAAATTCTCAGGTATGGGCAGCACTGACAGAAGTAATGGCTTTGCCTTTATCTGTGTGATGAGTGCATGTACTGAATTCAGAGGAAGCTGTTTTGAATAGGCTGTGAAAGGGGAGCTTGTGTGTGTGTCTGCATGTATATCTTTTAATCTGCTTCTTTTTTCTCGTGCACATGTGACTTTGTGTGTGGCCTTCCTCTGAATTTATTTTAGTTGCTTTTTGATTGCAGTAATAATACTACTGTTAAAAAGAAACCTTCTCCTTTAAATTCCCTAATGCCAAGAAATGAACTTTGAAATATGAAGGTTAGCAAAGACTTTGGGAACAACTTTGAAAGCAGCTAAGCTGTAAGTGATCGCCTTGTCCTTTAATCAGATGCTTGGCTTTGCAGCTCCAGCCATCTTCACGGATTAACTCTCATGAACTTTCTGAACTGCTTTTATGGAAAAGCACATCAAACAGATGACTCTGCTAGGAAGGAATTAATCAATTAAGCAGAAGCAGAGAAGTCTACTCTCTGCTGAGAAACTGGTCTACTGCCACCTTTCCCCTCCCCACCTCCTCCCTTCCACCTTGTTCTAAAACCTGTTTTCTTTACAGGAGGTGAAGGAGAATGAGATTTAGTTGTAGGTTTGCCCCCCACACAGCTTCCCTTCCTGCCATTTTTTTTTTTTCCTAAAATAAATACATTTTGTCTAATCTGTAATCGTGAGCTCTGCAGGGACCAGCAAACTCCAGTCATGGCAATATTGTTGGTGAACAGTTAGTTCCCTGTGCACCAGGCTGAACAGACCGAATGATTCTCTCAGTGCCTTGGGTGATGAGTGTTTGTCTCCCTGTGATGGAGAGTCATAGGTTTTCTGTCTGCATCTCCAAGAGGAGCTGTTTAGGATCTGGCTGTTCCATAGCTGGCTCAGAGGCCAGCTTTGTGCCCCAGTAAATCAGTGAAGTTGTAACAGCAGTGTGGCTGATATCTCCTCAGCCTGAGTGGGAACTAGTTGGATGCTACAGACCCAGTGGGGTCTCCTAGCAGATTGCCAAACCCTATCCCTAGGAGAGGGAAAGATGAGCTCAGCAACATTGCTGCTGCCAGGAACAGGAGGAAGCTACAGGATAAAGGGTTTCACACTGTGCTATGTGACAGCACTACTTGGGCACATCCCTGCTAAAGACTGTTAAATAGTTCCTGAAACTCTCAGGCTTTGGCCTCAAGAGTCAGCTATGAGCTCATGTGTTGTCTTTCGTGGCGACTGACAAGCTGTTGGCATCATTGAGGAAGCTGAGCCCAGTGGTGGAGGGTTCTGAGGTGCAAAGAGTCAGATGGGATGCAGCTCAGCTCTCCACTTCTCCTGTGTGGTCTTGGGTAAGTTGCATAGGCTTGGATTCAATGTACAGCTTTAGCCAGGTAACAGACCTAAGTTGGTCTTCCAGGGTTTTCTATTGTCAATAGAGAGAAATTTCCAGGGAGCAAATCACACCTTCCTGAATTAAGTGTCCAAATCAGGTAGAATGAAGTGGTCACTGAAGGTGTGAGGGAAGGAACCCAAGAGACTTGGCACCCTACATGTCATCATAAATACCTGTGCCTATTTATGGCACCCACAAGTGTTCTAAAATTGGATTCACAGTCTTAAGCTCCTCTTTGTATATCAGTATAGAGAAACTAGCGATGCAAGCTCAGATTTCCTTTTTTTATTTTTTTTTTTATTTTTTATTTATTTTTTTTTTTCTGTCCCATATCAGGCTTCTCTTAACTTGAAAAGTGATGAACTTTCATGACAGAAAGAGTTATGAAATTATAGCGTTGCTGCAAATGGCATTTAAGGAAGGTTTCTCCCATCTGTTTGCTCTTAAGTGTGTTAAATTCCTGATGTTATGGATTTTTGTAAATGGCAAGGCATATTAACAACTACATGAAGTCTGAGCTACAGTATCAGCCTTCATAGCCATGTGGACAATAAGCAAGGGGGCAGTCTGCAGAAACTTGGCTTTATGGTCAAGGCAATTCTACCTTTCTTCTGCAAAATGAAGTGACATGCTCCTAGGACAAGTCTATCAATTGCTTCAGGAATACCTGGAGTCCAAGACACGGCTGAACGATGTTAACTGAAGAGCTGGAGTTTCTCTTGCATAGATGAGATCACTGCTGTAGTCATTGATTAAAACATTTCCAGTTTAGTAACAACTTTGCAATCTAGACTATGAAAGACTGCATCACCATGTCGTTGTCTCCTCCGTCACATTCACTCCACCATATCAAGTGATTAGCAGTCATCTTGATACTTGTGTTTCTTGTCCATACAGCTTCTACAGGGAGGCTGATCTATGGGAGATGGTGAGAAGTTTTCTTCTAATTCCCACCCTAAAACAATTCCTGGTCTATTTATCCTCATTTTTACTCATTAGCACTGTCATTCTTCTTAATTACCTCTTTGTCCTCCATGGTACTTACCCCAGGTGTATTTAGAAGAGCACTTTTATAAATGGAAAAGTTCTGTAGGTTTTCAGCTTATTTCCAGCTAGGTAGGCATTTGAAGTACAGCTGTGCAAGTCTCAGGTGATAGGAAGGTAGTAATGTATCAAAGAACTAGTTAACATCAAAGCAACTCCTTCACAGAGAGATCTCTCCTTCTTCCAAATGCTCCCTAGTTATATCCTGTAGGATATCTCTTATTTTGGAATATTGCAAGAATATCAGATGTCTAATAACTTCTTCTGCTAGCCATGCATGGCTACTTTCCTGCTGTCAACTCTCTTCTGTCAGAGCCTTCCAGCATCAAAGGAGGAAGACACAACCAAGGAGTGGTTGAGGTTGGAGGCACCTTTGGACATCATCTTATCCAACCCTCCCTCTCAAGGCAGGGTCAGCTACAGCAGATTGATCAGGGCCTTGGCTCACTGAGTTTTTGATATCTCCACACATGGAGACTCCACAGCCTCTCTGAGTAACCTGCTCCTGTGTTTGATCACCCTCACAAGATTTTTTTTTTTCTTATTTTAAACGTAATTTCTTGTATTTCAATTTGTACCCATTGTTTCTTGCCTGTTCACTGAATACCACTGAGAAAAGTCTGTTTTTGTCTTCTTGACCTCCTCCCATCAGATAATAACACACATTAATAGATGTCATTGATCACCTTAGGATGAAGCCTTCTCTTCTCCAGGCTGCACAGTCCCAGCTCTCTCAGCTTCTTTTTGTGTGCTACATGCTCCAATCTCTTCATCGTCTTTGTGGTCTTTTGCTGGACATTGTCCAGTATGTCCACATCTGTCTTGTACTGGAGAGACCAGGCTGGACATAATACTCCAGATGTGGCCTCACCAAGCCTGGGCAGAAGGGAAGAATCACCCCCCTCGACCCGTTGGCAATGCTCTTCCTTAAAAAAGTCCTTCTGCCTTCAAAAATACTAGACTTGAAATCAAATCTGTGTTATCTGTTTGAGAGCTACAGCACAGAGCTGAATGGTTTCCATGCCCAGCACACTCAGCCCTCAGCTAAGATATTTCAGTAGCGGGGAATTCTGATAAAGTTAGGGTATCTGTAGCATTTTTAAGATTAGTCAAGATCACTCTGGCAGCAGTAAGCGCCAATGTAATGCTTGTGAAGAAGTAAAATGGAGAGGAAAAGGCACATTTTATTTTTGGATTGAAAGTTAAGACCTTTCAGACAGTACTATTTCTTGACTTTAATGAGCAGGATACCTTGATCCAATCTTTTTCATTGCATTTTTGTCCGCAAACATGGGATTTTTATTTTAAAGGACACAAACCTGCAAACACTGTACCCAGCTCTGCTTTAGTCTTCTGGAAAATAATATGCCAGTTTTGGAGGGAATTGCAGAGAAACTAGAAACAAGGCTGGACCTGTGATTTGTGTTTTTATGTTATTTAGAGAAACAGAAAGTGGCTGATCATAGAGAGGAGATTCTGCAGGTTCAGAGCCCCTCCATTTTGTGACAGTCAAAATCTTGTTACCAACAATAAGGACATGCTATATCTGTAGGAAGAAAAAAAAAAAACACATGTATTGTTACAGTCTTAACAATAGGATCAAAATATAACATTTATTATTAGTCCAGTTACACTAATACTAACACTCATAGTCCAAAGTAGTACAGAAAAGCATCATTAATGATAAAGGCAAAATCTTTTTACAAAATAACTTCCCTTTTCTCTGTGACAGTCACCTGCTAGCATCCCCCCAGTGAAAGCACCAGTCTCCTCCTTCAGAAACATGGCTGTTGTCATTGCAATTGTCATCATCCTGAGGTCTCCCCTGGGAGGAATGCCTTATCAATAGTGATGTTTCCTCCTCCTCACTCTCAGGACCACCTAGGACTATCTTCTCTCCCCTCTCCCATCACCTGCCCCCTTCCCCTACTCCCCAGTGACTGTGGCAGAGCCGCCCAGTGCCCAGCCCAGGCACACAAAGGGCTGCTGTTTATTGGGCAGCGTCTGCCTGTGGTGGCAGCCCTTGGCCATACGGGGTGTCCCCAGCACTGAGCTCAGGAAGGTCAGGCACAAGCACCTAGGCCAAAGGACACTTGTGGTCATATGGACACACAGCTCAGCCCACGGCAAGCCTAGAGCTGTCCTGACACCTGTGGTACTGGGTCAGAACAAAGCCTGTGGCCTTCTGCTGCTGATGTCCAAAATCATATTGACTGCTCTGCAAGTCATCCATGGCTTCTGGGAGAAAGTTGGATTAGGACCTTGGTCATACTGTGCAACAACTCAGATTAAAAGACTTGCATTAAAGAGACTCTCTCATTGTTGCTGGTGTCATAAGGATGCACAGCTGTCCAATATCATTCCCATTACTAGTAGCAGGCTGGAGTAGATATCATCCTACAACTGCTGCGCCTATCATGGCACTAAAATTGAACAAAGAAGGATATCAAAAACAACATGTGTTAGTCTAGAAACACCTTTTCTCCCTTTGAGCATGGGGGTTGTACAAGATGACCTCTGGACAAAATGACCTCTGGAAGTCCCTTCCAGCCTAAATCTTCTTTTTTTTTTTAATTCTATGAATGAAGCTTGTGTGCTTATTATATGGATAACACCAGTATCTAGAAAGGAACATATGCCTGGAGTGAGTGGAAAACAGTCACCTCAGTGAGTGTCAGTGCCGGGATCCGGACTGGCACATGCAGATCTGGCAGGGAAGGGCAGCGGATTTAGAAACAAATACACACACCCATCACTAGCACAAGTGCAAGGCATTGCCATCCACAACCAGAAGCCCAGACTGGAGCAGCTCTTCTTGGGTCTATCCCACAGAGACAGCAAGGGCTGAAGATAGGGGATCGAGGCTCCTGCAGTTACCAGCACAGCTCGCCTGGAAATGAGGTACAGGCTTCTCCACCGTACGGCTATGTACAAGATGCTAATCGGTGTGGTTGGTTGTAACGATGAAGGACAGCACAGCTGTGTCAGGACAAAGTCCACTCTTGTCTCCAGCAGGACCTCTGTTTTTTCTGCACCACCCTTCCTTCCATGACTCACATTTCAGCAGAGGGAAGTTCAGTTATGCTCTCAATAGGACTGCAGGAGGAGGATGAAGCAGGAGACAGATGAAGATGGATGAATGCTTCCACCAAGACAACCAGCTGTACCTTCGCATGGCTGTGGATAGGGTCCAGTTGCCTACACAGACATTGAGTTCCATTTGAGATACCCCAGGGTGTCTTGCCTGGCCTCTACTAACAGCCCAGAAGGGCATAGCTCTCCAGCCTGCCCTGTGCTGTATCCACCAGTCTGAGGCACCCTAGGGTATCTCAGATGGCACATGGTGATACATTTAGAAAAGTGCATCACAGCTCCTCTGACCTCCAAGCCAGGTGAGCTGTCTGAAATTTACTGTTTTTCTAAACACAGGCAGCTACCAGAGGAGATGTCTGAAATCCGCAGTGCTGATCTCTCTAAATTGTTACAAAGTCAGAAATTAAAAAAAGAAAGTTTATTTCACACTAACTGCTGGGCTCAGAGGCCTGTTCATCTCAGCTCCATGAGAACGTAATTGAAAGCATGGCTGTTTTTTGCTTCATTCTGTGTTTGTGCTCATCCCCTTTGCCACAACTTCCCACAGCCCTTTTTAATGAGGATCACAAAGCCTTTTTTTCCAAAGAACATCTTTTCCTGTGGTTTTGATCCTGTGATATCCTAAAGAAAGGAGGCACAGATTAGCACTGAACATAGTGGAGTCTTCCATGCAGTAATAGCCTCCTCCTACTTTGGTCTTTAGTTTAAAAATTTCTTAAGCCTCCAATTCCTTTCAGATATCTTACAGCAGAAGAACAGTATATAGGATTGGCGCTTGCCATCCTACTATAAAGCTCAGAGTATGCCCTCTAGAGATTTATAGGCAATGGGATGCCACACATTCTTACTAGCATGGATAGCTGAGGTCATACAACCAGAGCACAAGCTGCAGGCAGCTATCAGTGGGGACTCTACCTCTTAATGGGGGTGCAAGACCCCTGCACTTGTTTCTGAGCTGGTGGATGGTATAATGCCTTCCCTACCATTCCTTTCCTGACTACCCAGGGGCCTGATACCACATTTGCTTGGTGCTTTCTAGCCTTTTGTCTCTTCTGAATGGTTGCAAGGCTGATCCTATTTTCAGGTATTTGCCTTTTTGTCCTGATCTTGCCTCTAACAGAGTTACATCTCCCCCCAGCAGTATGGCAGGCAAACAGGAAAGTTCATCTTGCTTTAGGTGGCTGGAAAAAGTTTTCTAGTGAAAATAAAACTACACCTTAAAGCATGCTGGCCCTGGATTGCAATTCTGGACAAATCTTCTATATCAATCCCTCGAGGGAAATTCAGCTTTTCTGAGTCCACAGATCTTCCTGCTCCTTGAAAATAGCTCACATGCTCAGCTTTGTGGCAGGTAGGTCCTGATTGTGGTGCTGCTGAGACAGCCTGGGAGTTCAGAAGTGGCACAGAGGAAGAAACACAGCTTCTGTCCTGAAGTTTTGTGGTACCTTAGCTTTGAAAGACAACGTTTGTGACTGAGACTCCCTGCATCTTCTCATCCTCATGGCATGTGCTGGTCTGGTTATGGATGAAGCACTCATCTGGCTTCTCTACAGCAGCCTATTTACACATGAAATGGGGTACTCTTCTATAGCATGTTTTTCACATGCAGCTTAGTTCAAGGACTTCAGAAGCATGGAGAAAATCTGCTGCACCACCTCACCTCTCAAAAACCAGCTTTGTTTTGCTCTAGCCATTAGATCCGGCTGATTTGCACTGTTCACAGACATGCTCTCCTAGCTGTAGCACGGCATACACTAGAGTTGGTGACGAAAAAGCTTCCTGCACACCTGTATCTAGTACCACCAAGGCCAAGGGATTGTTGCCTGTTGGCAACTTCTCAGCCTGCTGTGGATGGATAAAGTGAAAGATTGTTGTGGTTAAATCATGCGGTTCTCGTGTTGCAGTTCTCTCAGCCATGCTGCACCATCCATCTGCTCTGAGGTAGTGAGAAGGAGAATTCCCTGAACCTTCTGGGGACCCCTGAGAGCCCATCATCAGGAGGAGGATTCTGGCTGGTCAGGGCACTTACATGCACAGTGGAGAAGAAGTAGAGGTACAACCCCATCAACCAGTGCTTGTAGATGGGCCCTTTGCACTGCTGGTTTCTCTAATTCAGGTCTGGACAGATGGAGGCATCTGGGCTGCACCAGACAGGGTGCGTGCAGGGAGGATTGTGACACCCTGGTGGGACTTCTTTTGAATGATTCACATATCAGCATCGTTGACAGCTGCTGGGAGGTCAGCAGGGGTTGCAGAGAAGAGAAACAGCCTGAAGCACAAAAATTAGGACCAAACCTGTGCTGAGGGGAGTTGCACAACCTCAGCTGCCTCTCTCAGCCCTGAAGAGATGTGACACAACTGCAACTTGGTAAGGTATTGCTTTAGGAACCAAACCCACCTCTGTTTTATCCCATCTTGAAGTCTTTGAGCAAGCTTTTCAGTTTTTCTCTTGCAGGGTATCGGTCTAATCCCACACACCTCTCTCTGCCTTATCCTCCTGCTGACAGTGCTGGCTGCCCAGTCATATTGACTCTCTTCTCACAAGCTGCATTCAGAGGCCACTTCCCAGCCCCATAACATGTTCCTGCACCAATGGCATGGATTTTACCTTAACAGCAGTGGAGTCTACTGGGCAGATTTGATCTAGGTGGATAAGGGCTTTATTCCCTGAATAACTCCTCTCTACCTTCCAGTACCAGAGTAACTTAACCACAGACAGCCCAAGAGGAAGGGCTGGTAGGTTTGGGTTTGTTTTCCCTTCTCTCATGCTTTATCCTTATCATGACAAGAGAAGGGAGGCAGCAGCAGAGAGGATGCTCATTTCCTTGTTTGACAGTACCCCTGGAAGGTCATGGAAACACCAAATTGTGATGAGACTGGCACATTTTTAATTCTTTCTCATTACAGCCCCTGTTAAAGCTACATTACAATAATTGCTTTAGTTCTGCTAAGGTATTTTCAGGTCTCTTAATGTAGCTGTCAGCTCAGTGTGCAGGAAAATAACACCAGGCAAATTAAAAAAAAAAAAAAAAGAGAGAGAGAGAAACACTCAAATGAAAGAACTAGCAGATTAGCAGAGAGGGTCCAGGAGTGAACCGAAGTTTGGGTGGGAGGTAGGAGGTCATGAAGTCCAGGTTTGCTGAGAGACTTGCTCTGATCCTGCTGCTGAGGGACCACTATGGGCTGGAGACAAGGTTTGGACTCTCACATCTCACACCATAGACTCCCAAAAAACCATCTCTGGTGGGAGAAATGATGGCTTTTTACCCTATGCAAGAACTGGCACAATGGAGAGGGGACACTGCAGTGGCATTCTGCATTTGCTCGTGATATTTTGAAGCACCCCTTCATGCCCAGGCCACTATGGGACACTCAGTCTAACAGCCTTCTCTTTTGGGCACCAGTTTGGGATTGACATTTTATGGATCTGGTGCTGGATAGATTTACAAGACAAACCCCAAGTGCTAGTGCACGGAAAGGGAGGATTCATCATCCACTTTGAGGTACTTGCTCAGCTCAGCAGCCCTCCCAGGAGCTGTGCTCAACCTTGGTCTTTTTTGCAGCCCCCCTTGACTTTCTCATTGCCCTCCTCAAAGTGAACCATCTCTGGCTGCACTCTCCAGGCTTGCAGTGCCTCAACCGCCCCACGGCCCCTCTCCTTGAAGACAGCCAACCTTATCTTGCAACGCTGCACGCTCACTCACATCTGCACTAACAGCTGCACCCTGACCCGCAGATCATCATTGCTTTGAGCAAGCCCTCCCTCCTGCTGCAAGAAAACACATCAGCCTCCCCACCCAAAAAACGCTGCCCTAACCACTGCTCACTTTGGAAAACCACTAATTTGACATAGGCACACCCTTTACAAAGTAGACACTCCTCCCCTCCCATACGACCATGCTACAGCTGCGGGCAGCGTGCCCTTTACTTCCTGGTGCACTTTCCTCCCCTCATGTGCTGTGCATTCAAAAGCATGCCCACCATGAAGACATGTCCAACCCACACCCCTCCACACACAACACAAACACACAGTTTTGCACTTTCTCCATTCCCACAGCCATCCCTCATTCATTAAGGTCTCCATGGGAATTTTCAACCACATGAAGAATTGTTCACAATTAGTTAAAAATAAATATATAAATAAATAAATAAGGTCTCCTAAGCTGTCAGCAATCCTCCAGAAAACCAACAACAGATCTGAGTACCATTTGGTCTAATTAATCTTGATATTTCACACAACATATTTCTCAATTTTCGGTGGAAAAGGGGATAAAAAAAATCCCTCTGAGGAGAACAACAGGAGTATTTTTGTAGAGGGATGGAGTGGCATAGCCAAAGGGAACTCTTAATAAACAAATGTGCATTTATATTCCTTTACTGAATCTTGCACAACAGTTGCTTCATCTTCTACTTTTAAGGGTACGTGCACACCCTGGGTGGGGCCGATCTGCAGCTAAGATGAATCAAAAGACTTCTTCCCTCAATATATATTTCTTGATTTTCTCTTCCGCAGTGAGGTCAAAGATCATTGGTAATTAGCCTGCCCTTCCCATCATACAGGCTGATTGTTCTGTTGGTGGAAGCGTGCTGAGGTACACAGCTGAGGATCTAGCTGCATTGTGCCCCTCTCTATACCAGTGTTGACATCTGTGGACTGCAGCAGGAGTTTGTCTCAAATGTATCTGAACAAAACTATACAGAGCATGTGATATCTGCCTCCATGGAAAGGAACTTCCGAATCCGCACACGGGGTGTCCAGAGTTCCTCGTATGCTTGCAGGAGCCATCAGTAGAAGGTCAGGTTTTGTGGGAGACCAGACTCTACTGACCACCATGATGTCTGTGTTCCTTGGCTTGAAGCAAATCAGCTGGTTGTCTATGTGAGATACACAAAAGAGGGTCTACTTCCCCTCTGCAGTCAGTAGAAAGAAGATGAGTGTCATCATGGTGTGAGGCATCTAAAATGGAGTCATGGACTCATACCTCATAGGTGCCAGTCTTGTCAGTGATTGTGAAAGGAGTCTAGACAATTATCTAGGGATGGGATCCAACAATTACAATGCAGCATCTGTCTCTGAGCATGTCATCCTCAGCTATCTTTATCAGAAGAGACAGTCAGTGTGGGCCATGAAATTTTGTGTGATTCATCTCTCCCAGAGATGACACCCACTTTTCATCGGTTGAATGACAGCTTAAACTCCAGTGATGTATTGACTCAATCTCACTTGTCTGCAAATGGAGCCGGGACACCTAGCTAAGGTGCAGATTGTGCATTAAAAATACCCAAGGAGGGGATGGAAATTCAGCTGCGTAAACAAAGACATTCAGTGGCATTTGTAAGGCTATAGACCAGCATGGATGTATGGACAGGCCCACATGCATGTTTGTGAGGCTTTCATCAGTACAGCCAATGGAGCTCAGAGCTCACCAAATACTGGGGACTACTGCAGGGTGAGATAAAGCACTGTTTAAGACCCATGCCTCACAGACTCCAAAGCTTAGGTGTTTGCAGCTGGAGCTGACTCCCACCCTTATAGTTAAATGAGGCAGAGTCCACTCATAGGAGATCCCTAAGTTTTAGATGGAAAAAGTCATCTGAGATGAATCCAGCACTCAATGTGCAAGACAGAGCACAGTGAAGGTTTAGAATCCAGTGACCTGCAGACTCTACGGTGTTTAAAAAATGGCAGTAGGAATATGATTGATGGATTAGGAAATTATATCATGGAGATATAATATGAGTATCCAAGCTGTCCTGGTGACAAACATCCTTGTATCCCAAACATCCTGAGGTATAGTTCTGATGAACTCTCAGCTAAGAAAGTGTATACAGGTTCCTCCAAAAAACAGCCTCTGCAGGAAGTCCAGGTAAGATCTATGGACTTCACTGCTCTTATTCTGAGAGCTTCAGAAGGATTTGTGTTATACTCCCAAATTTTTTTTTGTGAAATAGTTTATGCTGAACCATGGAAAACTTGGGATAAAATCAACCCTGGGATTAACTCTGTAACTTGGGCCTCTGCAGCAATGGGTCTGAAGGAAGCAATGCACCTATGACTAAGCAATGAGTAGCCTTCTTAGATGTAACTGCTGAATAATAAGCCTTTTTCATCCTAGAGAGATAGTAGGTCTCATAGGGCTTGGAAAACAAAAGTAACATGAATTTCTTTCTCCAGAGACCCAGAGATGAGGAGCAGGTAATTTCCCATCCATGAGGAGAGAAGTTGATGTGTCCTCCCATCTCTTGGGCCACCTGATGAGCCCAGTACTTAGCATGCCAAGCTGGAGAAGCAGACTGGTCCCTAACCAGTGGATACTCATGGGAGTCTTTTATTCCCTCATGAAATAAGCAGAATCATGCTAACACTGCAAAAAGGAGTGCATGGAGGAAAAAAAGTGTGATCTTTTACCTTCAAGTCAAATCCTGTATCCTGATGGGATCATTGGACACTACACTTTTTAAATGAGAGTTGGAAAAGTCAGGAGTTATAAACTGCCAAAGTCACATTTTCCAAAGTGATTTAAGTGATTTCAGTCCTATTTTAAAGCATATTTCATCAGTTAAAAGTGAAGATAGCCACTTAACAGCATTTTCAAATGTGTTTATACAGTTTAAAAAATCTCAACCTTAAGCTCTTCAGACTTATTATGACCTTAGGAAGTCCACTAGCTTTTGGTAGACTAATCATTATTTCAAGAAGCAGGGCCACAGAATGTGTGATGGGTTCTAGTTTAAAGATTTCCCCATTCAAGTTTAAGTAGAGGATATCAAGAGAAGTTGGCTGTTCTATTCAGAGCCTTCTGCATGACACTGGGGAAGGAGGAGGGTTTTTTTGTGGAAGCAGAGGTATTAGTAAGGGGAGATGTTTGGCATCTGGATTGGAACCTGACTGCAATTTTAACAGCTGGTTTTACCAAAAGGGAGCAAACCTCTCCCAGAACAAATCAGCTTTGGCAAATAGACTTCTAAATCCCGAGAAAAAAATAATAAATGAAAAGGAAAATGATAGGTGAGATCTAAAACTGGCCTGTTCTCACCTTCGATGATATTGCAGGGAATTTTGCAGCTTTGCTGAGAGGTTAATCTGGGTAATGTCTGTCCACCTGACTCTGCCTCCCTGCTCCTCTGCAGCAGATATGGTAAACTTTTCCATTTGCTGTCCTCAAGTATGGTATAGCACAGCTAGGGACTGGTAATGGATCTCAGCAGGAAACAGCTACATTCATCCATTGCTTTGTGGCTGAAAAATATGGCCTAAAATACACAGAGGAAACTGAATCCCTCCACACTCAAACCCTTTGCAGCCAGACAAGCAGCATGTGCTTGGGAAGACCTGCAGAGGCTTTGCTCTGTATGGGTGTGATCTTTTGTGCTGTGAATCTAGTTGTGAGAGGGAATCTGATCAGACAGAATAGCAAAAAAAAAAGCTCTTCACTTTGTTTTCTCAGATGCTTCCAGGCCTGAGACCTCTTCTGGAGAAGAAAGGAAGGTTTTTATGGTTGCATTTATCATTTTGGGCAGCCTAAGCACTAGAGAGAAGAGTGACACACATTGGACTAGGTTGGGGTATGGAAGACCTGGCAATGGCAGGATCAGTCCCTGCCCTCTTCTTGGGACACAGCTACAAAACAAAACAAACAAACAAACAAACATACAACAACAACAAAAAAAACCCCAATCCAACACAGTCCAACACAACCCAAACAACCAACCAACCAAACCAAAAAAATACCCAACCAAAACAAACAAAAAAAAACAAACAAAAAAACCACCAACAACAACAACAACAAAACACAACACTTGAGCATAGGACTTCCAAGGACCTGAGGCTGTTTTTCGGTTCAAAATATATGCTGTCCTTTTTCTTCCTTCTTGCCCCAGTTTGGTGTTTGCATGTGGAGAGTCCTCTTTCAGGCAGAGTGGTTGTCAGTGCCTGCTTGCTCTCCAGCCACAGCTGGCAGGGAACACCAGCTGCAATTTTATGTCTCCTTTCCAACAAAGCCATGTCATACTTGGACTGGTCACCAAGTGGTGTACAGGTACACAGGTGGCAAGAGGGTGCTGATGTCTCCCAGTCTATNGAGAAGAGAAGAGAAGAGAAGAGAAGAGAAGAGAAGAGAAGAGAAGAGAAGAGAAGAGAAGAGAAGAGAAGAGAAGAGAAGAGAAGAGAAGAGAAGAGAAGAGAAGAGAAGAGAAGAGAAGAGAAGAGAAGAGAAGAGAAGAGAAGAGAAGAGAAGAGAAGAGAAGAGAAGAGAAGAGAAGAGAAGAGAAGAGAAGAGAAGAGAAGAGAAGAGAAGAGAAGAGAAGAGAAGAGAAGAGAAGAGAAGAGAAGAGAAGAGAAGAGAAGAGAAGAGAAGAGAAGAGAAGAGAAGAGAAGAGAAGAGAAGAGAAGAGAAGAGAAGAGAAGAGAAGAGAAGAGAAGAGAAGAGAAGAGAAGAGAAGAGAAGAGAAGAGAAGAGAAGAGAAGAGAAGAGAAGAGAAGAGAAGAGAAGAGAAGAGAAGAGAAGAGAAGAGAAGAGAAGAGAAGAGAAGAGAAGAGAAGAGAAGAGAAGAGAAGAGAAGAGAAGAGAAGAGAAGAGAAGAGAAGAGAAGAGAAGAGAAGAGAAGAGAAGAGAAGAGAAGAGAAGAGAAGAGAAGAGAAGAGAAGAGAAGAGAAGAGAAGAGAAGAGAAGAGAAGAGAAGAGAAGAGAAGAGAAGAGAAGAGAAGAGAAGAGAAGAGAAGAGAAGAGAAGAGAAGAGAAGAGAAGAGAAGAGAAGAGAAGAGACGGTGGACCATGGAGAAGGTAGAGAAAGAAAGAGACCAGGCATTCCCAGGGGAGAATATTTTTTTTGTTTTCCAAGAATGTCTGGAAAAGGGAACATTCATTCTTTTTGGAGAAATTTATAGCTACAGGGGCTATGGGACAAAAGTCTCAGCCTGGGGAAGAACAATTTTAGTGTCAGACTTTCCTGGGGTGCTAAAGGCTGCTTGAATCTCCTGTAGAGGAAGGATCTACTAGGAAGGAGATGAGGGTGAGATGAAGAGGTCCCTCTTCAAGGTAAGGTCACAGAAAGCTTCAGATATCCCAGGCCAGATCTGGGGTAAGCAAAGGGTTTGGCTGCCAAAGGCAAGCACAGGAGGGGACAGGGAGGAGGCCTGCATCCCACATGGCTGCGGAATGATGTTACTGTCAAATGAGGAGCAAACACCGTGGGAACAGCCTGGCGACCCAAGGAGTCTGGAAGGGCTTTTCCACATTTCTGCCATACATCCAGCAGCTATAACTCAATTTATACAAGGAGATAGCTTTTGGATAGAAGCATTTCCTTCTACGATCGTCCAGAACTGTAAAAATCAAAAGCATTGAACTGGGAGAAGTCTCTCTCTCTCTCTTTTAAATTGTTCTTTGTTTCATGTAACCTTTTTCTATCCCCTCTTTTCCCCCACCCTCCTACATGTCCCATGTAACACACCCTCCTAGAGGATGTGTTGACAGTTAGCAGGGCACGCCAGCCTTGATCTCACTGAGGGGTTCACCTACCACAGGGACTGTCTGCCTCCAGTACAGCTTCCCCCGTTGCTGCCGCCTCCTTCTCCAGGGAAAGCAGGACTGAGAGCTTTATGTGCCTTTGTCACCAGGGGATTAATGAAAGTTAGGAGGACAGAGCGGGGTCACAGCACACTGAACCATGACAGGATCCCGCTGCCACCCACCCCTCCAACACAGTGATGATTTCTAGCCCAATCTCTCACCCTGCCAAGATGTACAACAAATGGTGGGGACTGGTGATAAAACTGACCCTGTGTATTAAATGAGGGGCTATCATTGTCCGTGCACAGGTGAGGGACTCAGCTCCCTGGGCTTTTCCCCACAGTGGTGTTGTGGTGCTGAGGAGGCTGGATTTGATCTGGGTTTTCTACACAGCCTAACTTTATTTTGTTGCTCCCTTCGACAAAGTCTTAGAAAATACGTCCTAATTTCTAGTAAGATAGTATTATACATTTCCTTGAATATAGGCCTCTTGTGACTCTTGAGTTGCTCTAGGATATCCAGGCTAGCAGATGTGACACTGCCTGTGAGACTCTCAAATCCTCCAGAAACAGTACTGGGGCTGGGTAAGAAATGGGATGTCTAAAAAGGCACCTGTTCACAGACAGCCCAAGGGCCTGGCTGCTCCCATGCTCAGCAAATTCTGTGCTGTACAAATTCTTCCCTGTGTTGGCAACACTCCTGCCATTTGATTTGCACAACATTGCTTCAAATTTTCACAGTGCCATGCGGGAATGAGATCTGGGTATAGACAGAAAATATTCTTCACTGCGTGGGTGCCACTACCAAGGCTCTCTTCAGGACTTTCTGACAATGAGGAAAGAAAATTAGCAGGGAGCAAGAAGTTATTCAACATAATTAATGTCCTTACTGATAGGCAAACCAATATGAAAATCTAGGATGAAGTCACAATCCTTCTGCAATATCCTTAGCCCCGGTTCTGTCGCATGGCACTTGCCTCTTCCCAACATCCATAGATTCAACTAAAGTTACACAGAAAAATTAATCTGTATTGTGCCTGAGTGGAAAACTGGAAAGAAAGGAGGGCAAAGCTTGAAATCTGAGGATTTGCTTGGGTAAAATGGTCACATGCTTGACTATCCCTTGGAAATTTGCAATTTATTATGTCAGTCCCAGCTGTAGGCTGTCTGGAAACCTGAGAAAGAATTTGGATGTCTTGTGCCTGGAGCACAGGTGGATTTTGGAAAGGACAATGAAGTGGCTGAGCTGCTCCCAAGACCCAGCCTGGGCTCCCAGGAGTGGCTGATCACACAATCCCAGACTGAATTTTCACTGGCAACAGAAACAGTAGAGGGTCTAAGGAATGAGGAATTGCAAGAGAAATTAGATGAGGAGAAAAAAAAAAAAATCCCCGAAGACTTTTCCAATTTGCACATCTGTTAAGAGGGAGTGTGGAAAAGACAATAATAATAAAAAGAAGACAAATGGAGAGGAGACGATTTATTGTGAACCCTTCCCTTGGAACCCCAAGGAGGTTGTTATCCAGAGCAGCCAAACAGCTGTGACTCCATTGCCTACTTGGCCAGGCTGGGGGACAGCATGCTGCTGGCCCTGGGAGCAGAGCAGACACTGCTGTCCCCACCACTTCTGCTTGCCGGTGGCAGCAGGAGCAGCAACCCCAACTCTCCTCTCATCTCCTACCTACCTCTGAATCCTACTTTCTCTCCTGTCTCTCTGGCAGAAGTAACTTGGCTGAAGCTCTGCTCTGTTTCACGTCCCGAACTCTGTAAGGAAGGGAAAGATTCCCAGTGACTTGAGTGAGGTTTGCAGAGCACACAGCCAAGGTGACGGATGCAACAGGAAAGTGGAACTTGAAAGAGAGAGAAACAATTTGCTCAGCAGAGCATCAAAGGCAAATATTCCTTCGCCTCTCTCATTGATTTCGCACCTTCTCCAGAAGTTACTTACTGCTATTTAAATCACTTTATCCTGCTAATCCACCAAAGACAGGTGAGATCAGGATGGGTTAGCAGACAATTGCAAATATATTATTGGGATATTTTCTGTGAAGACAAATAGACCTTAAAATGCCCTAATGTCTAACGCCAGAATGCTGTGCTTAATTAAGCAGCTACAGGGGCCATTTACAAACGTGATTTCTGGATTGATTATCTATAACTCTCTTTGCAGCCCCTATTAACAGCCTCCTATGAATAGGATTGTTTCCTATAAGTGTCTCATCCAGGAAGATGGGGTGGCTGCATTTGCCAGGCATCTTATTCCAAGGGATCGACCTGAAAATATCGATTAATCTGCAGCAAGGGTTGATAGGGGTAGAGAAGGAGGTATAAATCTCCTTGGGGTCTTACGGGGGGAGGATAGCAGTGATGAATCTGCAGATTAAAAGGCTGTTGCATTACTGTTGAGAAAGGGTACAATGTGTGCGTGTATGTGTGTATTAGGCTGGATCCAAAGCTTGCCCTGTGTGTCTGTGCGCAAGGCTTGATAAAAAGCTTGTCCAAAGTAGTGGGGTGAGATTTGGGTGCCCTATTGAAATAGTCCAAGTCATTAAAGTGTCCAAATGGGAGGCTGAGGCAGAGGAAACTGGAGGACAGCCTGGTTATAAAACATTTTCCAGGATGATCTCAGAACAATGTGCAAGATCTTGCAGTGTAAAAACATTGATTTCCATGGACTTATTCTGCTATAAACCACCTGCTCTCTGCCCTTAAAGTTTCAGATGTCTCCTGTGAAGAGGGATGGCCAGAACAGAGCTTGCATCAGTAACTGCTAGATATCTCCTGCTATATACATTTTGAAGAACAAGAAATTTAGTCAGAAAATTGTGCAAAGGTCTGTTCCCAGCATGGCAAGAGCATCCAGCCAAAAGAAGAATCCAGCAGATAGGTCACACAAACACTTGGCCAAAGGACTGACAATCATGCAACTGTAGGGATACAAATAACCAAGTTTTCTGTGGTGCTATGTAGATGCACTCCACATTTCCAGAGTTTGCTTATAAAAATATACCAATTAGCAGGGTAACTGAAATCTTGAGGTCTTGCAATCCAGCTTTAGGTGCCGTTCTCACCTTGCCAACCCTCACTCACCTGCAGTGCACGGACTGTTTGTAGCATGCAGCTGAGCAAGAGCAAGCTGCTAGCAGGGGTGGTGTGACAACACGGTGTGGCATCAGGTTGTATGGCAGAGATCAATCAACAGCATTAGGAGAAACTTCACAGCGGTGGGACACGTGGGCTCTTCTCTCTCTCCAGGATCCCATGTAACAGCTCTATCTGGCTGTGTAAGGGTGTAGGCAAGAGATCATGGCTTTGTGTATGTCACCAAACTAACTGCAGGATGGCGCCAGCATCTCTAACAGTGAAAATATCATGAACCAGTGCAGAGAAAGCCTCCAGACCTTCAAAAGAGTTTTTCTGGGAGAAAAGGGATGTATTCTGCTCTGGAAGGAACAGGTTGCTGTCCAATCAGGTCAGCACAGCAAAGGCATCTCTTGTAGCTGAAGCTCTTTCTTTTGAGCCCTTTCCTTTGGCTCTCTCCTGGCTGCAGTGCAGGGAGGACCAGGGAGCAGTCTGGGGGACAAGGTCTGCTGCTCCCCAGTTCCACGTGTGCCTTGGGGAGAAGCAGCAGCATGTATGCTGATGTAAGGAAGAAGAAAGGAAATTAAAAAAAAAAAAAAGAAAGAAAGAAAAAAGAA
>VXAL01002302.1:464105-499477 GCA_013399475.1 Chauna torquata | reverse complement strand
AAAGAAAAGAAAAGAAAAGAAAAGAAAAGAAAAGAAAAGAAAAGAAAAGAAAAGAAAAGAAAAGAAAAGAAAAGAAAAGAAAAGAAAAGAAAAGAAAAGAAAAGAAAAGAAAAGAAAAGAGCTGTCAATAATTTAAGAGAGAAAGCCTCTGCTGCAAAACCCAATCTATTTCAGGTGCCTGCAGCAGGTTTTGGACACCTTGATTAATCATAACTTGCTACATATTATTTCCTTATAAACAAACTACAATGTTACTCATATAAACAGCTTTATCTTGACAGCTGCAAAATGCCAGGATTTAATGTCGAATGAACGGAGTTTCACCATATGGTACCACTCTGGGCCTGAGACGTTATAATCCACAGCATATTGCCTTCCGGAAACAGCGATTACGAGGAAGGCCTGTCTCCCCTCTGCTTTTAATTGCATTTGTTGTCTCTCGTTCACATTGTCTCCTTTTTTTTCCTGACAGCTTAGAATAAATCAGAGTTGCTCAGGGGGCTTGGACTGGGTCAGGTTGCTTTCCAAGTTGTTTTATTTTCTGTTTCTTTTCTTGTGACAGTGACAAGATGCTGAGTAGTTTGGGGAGCTCTTTGTAGGGCTCAGGGTTGCAATGTCCATGCTAGCTGATCTGATCTCCCAGCCCACTGCCCCACAGGCTGGCAGATCAGAAAGAGATTCATGATTATGTCTACATTAACTGGAATTGCCAGATGGCTCATGCAGTGGAGACTTCCTATCCCCTACTTGCAAATCCCCTTTTCTTTGGTAAAATCACATGGGACATAAATATTAACCTTTGCTTTTTTGCTTCTTGATATCAGAAGCCAGAGGAATTAAGTTCTCCACTACTGAGGACTTAATGAAAAACTGTTTAGGTTTTCCTGTAAGGAGATGTTGGGTGGATGTAAACAGAGGGTGGCTAAGAGGGCAATGCCTGGGTGCAGGAGGAGGCAGGCTGTGATGTGCTGAGCTCAATTCCTCTTTGGGTTCAGAGGAGGAGAAATTGGTGGTTTTACCTGTGTCACTGCCTTAGTAAAAATTGTGCCTTAGTTCTTCCAGGCCCAGACTTGTGTCAAGACCTAGCCCCATTTGTGTAACGTGTGGAAAATGCAGCAGTGCTCCTCTCTGGTCTTGAACAGGAATCGAATGATACGGGCACCATCTGGAGTGCTAATGGGCAAGAAGCAAGGAAAATCCACTATATCCTTCGTTTTCCAGCATCAGGTAAGACAAGAAATTGTCAGTCAACCCCAGCCCTGAAGGAAGATCCAAGGAACATGTGGCTATACCAAATTCCCCATGTTAAGTGGAAACCAGCCACATAGCCAACTTCCATGCAAGATCTCTACTATGCCTTTGACATGCCCCAGTCCTAGACATTTCTGCCTGTACAGATAAATTTGCTTTCTCAGGGTTTTGTGCTGTTTCAGGTGGCTATTCTTTGTGATTGAAGGAGCAAGGCATTTTTTGTAGTTTTGTGTTTTTGCAAGGTTTTTGTTGTTATTGTTTAGATGTGTGATTATCATTTGTGGCTGCTGGAAAGGAAAGAAGTTACTACAACTAAGCTATTACAACTCCTTTAGGCTCCCTGAAGATTTGGATACTGTTCCTGGTTCTGTTGCAGAATCCCTGTGTGACCCTGAGTAGTTTTTATACATTTCAGTTTTTCCCATCTGAAAAAGGAAGATAAACAGGTTACCTCTTTTTTCTCTCTGTTCCATCTCTTTTCATGCATATTTGTTATACTTTCCTACCTATCACTCTGGCAACTGTAAAGCAACACCTGTTGGGTGGATACAACCCCAAGTTCAGGTCCCTTTCTCTGACAGTGATGCACATCTTGCAGTCCCTTTTGCTGCCAGAAGGGTAAGAATCTGTATGGCCATTGGAGACAGGACAGGAAAGTCATGGGTTTAAACTGCAGCAGAGATTAAGCCTTGATATTAGGAAACACTTGGTAAGTGCAAGGAGAAATGAGAAGGATAGTTCTGATCCTTGCAGAAATCCTGGTTGCTGCTTTGACAGGGAGCATAGCCCAGAACAGTGCATGGACAGGCAGGTGGGGAAATCCATCCTGATCCCTGCAAGCGAGCCAGTCAAGAGCTCTGAAGTTTCAGCAGGGACCGTCTTGGGCATGAAACAAAGGTAGGTATTGGCAACATGCACAGAATTCAAGAAATTATTGAAAGCAGGGTTGAGCCAGTGCCTACATGATGATGCCCCTGCCTTGATGCAAACCATGCTCTTAACCACAATTTGTCCAACCTCGTCCAAGATCTCTGGTGACCGAGGGGCCTTACCATAGTCCAGGACTCCGGTTCCCTTGTTCTTCACTAGTCCTTCCTCCTGGGCTCCTCCACTGCTGCAATTTAACCTTGAACTTTGCTCTCTTGTCTCCAGCAGCCATGAAAAGCATTCAACATTGCTCTCAAAGAGGTAGCTGAGGGCAGACTGATGCATGGAGTGTTTCATAAGTAGGATACTCTATGCCGCAAGTCAGATGATGGAAAGGCAGACTGTAATTCTTTGGGCTCACATTGAAGTACTACTTTCTTACCCATTTTTCCAAATATATCCATAACACAATCTTGCAGGGGGAAAAGAAGGTCAATTGACCAGTTGACCAAGTGGAATATCGATGGGATTCATCTTCCTCCATTTTTGGTGTCTATTGGAAATATCTGCTACTGAAATATCTGTATTTTATGAAAAGCCGTTGTTTTATAGCTCATATTAGGAACAAGGACACAAACATAAAGAACCGGAAAATCGCTGAGCCAATTTCCCTGGGTAAGAGTTAAAGACATCTTGTTATCCTCAGTCCTAGTCTCCTACCTCTTGACATGGTGCAATGGTTTTGTCTGGGCCTGGCTTGTGAGCTGCTGGGGTGGGAGCAGGGTGTGAGTTATTGCAGCTCATAACTCAGTCTCTAATCTGCACTACTGTTGTGGGGCGCCTACTTCAAGACCTGTGAGATGCTTATGGGTGCTGGCCCCACACAAAAAAACAGGATTTTGCCCCCTCTGCTCTGGACATAGCAGAAGGCCAGGAATGGACAAGTAACTGGATGTGTCCCTCTAGAGAAACGCTACAAGGTTGAAAGATGGCAGGTGTGTGAGAGCAGCTGGTTCAAAGGTTCAAAACAGCCAATCCCACAGGCTGCAGCCATGAAATTCGTGCTGGGATACAACCGAAACATCAAGTTTATGGACAGCCATTACACTGGCTTTATGGTTTATCCCCAGGATGGTGCCTTAGTATCCTGGCTGGACCCTGGTCCAACACTGACATGAAAAGCCTTCAAGCACTACAGAAGCTAGGGGCTTCGTTGCTGAAGAGAGAAGTGCTTTTTCTCTCCCAATACTCTTAAAAGCATTGAACAAAGCAGTCCTGCTTGGTTAAAGTCTCCTTACATCACTGCAGTGTTCCTTCCTTCCTCATCTCTTTTGATCTAACTTACAAAGGGTAATTAAAATCCACAGCCAAGACATGAAATAGCTGGGGCAAGATCACATTCTTCCCATTAGCAGCAAGTGAGCCTGATGGTGCAGATGGAGAACAGCAATGAGTACCCAGCCCAGTCACATCCTGATGAATTGCAGTTTGATGTCTCTGGGCCATCTGGAGCCGATCTCCTCTTGACATGCTGCAGAGTCCAAGGGCCAGAAGTGGAAGGAGAGCTCATTGTTGACAGGCAGTTAAACTGATCCAGAGTTGGTTGAAGTGGTATGGGCAGGCAGCGAGTCCCAGGCAAGTACAGGGAGTGAAAACTGCCCTCAGAGAATGGATATGAATAGCAGATTACTATTTCCACTAAAGTGCAAGGAGTGTGCTCTGAGTAGGGATGGAAGCTGCAGCTCGTTTGATGACTGTAAAAAGAAATAACCCCTATGAACAAAACCACCCCCATTGCAGCCTAATTTCATGACAGCCACATGAGCTAGCAGATGAGAGCACAGACCTGAGTGCTCGCTAACAGCTACAGCTGGTGATACCACCTTGCCCATATTCTTTGTAACCCTTGCAGCTCACTCCTTAACCATCCTAAGCTCTTGAAAACCCTGTTTTGATTCCCCAAAATACTTGTCTTGAAAAGGTGTCCAAATACCTGCAACAGTCAATGGGACTGTAGCTTAGGATCAGGAAAAAGCAAGCCCTGAGTATGGTTGCTTCAGAGCCACTTGGGGATCTTCCATTTGCCCATCAGTATTTGTTTAATTAACAAGCAACTCTCGTAACGCCAACCTTTGCCCAGTTATTTAGACTATCCTTGTAAGCAGTGGGAGAAAGCAGCACTTCCAAACACCTTTCACCTCATCCTACAGTGACCCTCTCAAGGAGAAATGATGAATTGTGCTGTATGTACTGGAAAGAGGTCTGAGGGTGATTGATTCAGACACAAGCTTCAGGGCCAGATAATGTCTAAGGTGAGGCAAAATGAATTCCAGCTGTAATAACCACATTGGGCCACATCCTTTCTCTGCTGCCCTCAACACTGGAGCTGCTGCCCAGCCTCACCAGACAGGTTGTGGATAATTGTCTAGGACTCTTTTCAACATTTTTCCTGCTCTTTTCTCTTCCTGGCAATAGGTAAAGTCGTTATCTTAAGCATAACACATTTGCACACAAATGGAGATCCATGTTATGAGCAACAAATCATGTCTTGGCTTAACAAGAGTAAATATACACACACCTTGTTACTGCTGTCCCTGGGGTATCCACAAATCAACAGCTGCCAGCTATGTAAAAGTGCCTATATTTGAGCACACTGTGGAAAAAATACTGCCTGTGACCCACATGTAGGTAATTCTTGTTCAACAGCATGAAACAATGTTCAATAAAGTGTAACCCCCCAATTCAATTGCTTTCAAACAGTATTTTTTTTTTGCCGTTATTGAGAATATTAAGAACCACAGCAGCATATAACCTGTTAATCCTTAATTAAAATTGAAAAAATAATCTTTCAAAATGTACAGAATAGTAAAAGTAGAATTCATAGATGCTATAAATTATAACAAATATTTTTGTCTCTATATGGATGAGTAATAAAATCCTATTATACTCAATTAACTCACAAATGTTTTAGTATTTCATTAAACAGGTAAGCTATTTATATGTTTTACACATAATACAACATTAATTTAGCATCAGCACAATCTGCACACATGCCTTCAGATTTGCTTTCATTTGCATATTCTTGAATTTACACAGTAAGTTTTGCTAATTAATTTTTATCAGGAGCTCTATGAAGCTAAGCCATATTCTCACTCCTCCAAGGATGGTTTGTGCAGCCGTCCCCTCCCAGGGAATGATTTAATAAGGGAGAAGACTTTCCTGGAGAAGTTAATGGGGCTCGTAAATTCAAAGCTAAGAGTCTTCCTTATGGCTTGGGTGGTTTAAGCAATGCAAAAGATGTTCTCTGGCCTTGTACAAAGGGTGAATATGTAGCCCTGTAAAGAGCTTCCTGTGAAGAACAGTATCTCATCTGATTTCAAAATCACCATAATAAAGTCTGAATTTTTGTTCTGGTGTTTGGTAAAGCATTAACAGTGATATTAGTCCAGACAGGGAGGTCAAAACTCCTCCAGGTTCTTTGAATCTTTTAATTGCATTTTGAAGCACTTAATGTGATTGCAGACTTTCAAAGGTGAATAGACAAAAGTAGAAGTCAACTTTGCAATTCTGTGGCATTCAGTTCCAAAATCATAAAATCTAGGGGAAAAAAAATATCTTTAACCACCAGAAGAGTTCCCATTATTCTCTTCATAACCTGTTATAATACAGTTATGCAATTGCTTTATACTTTAATGCAAGCTTTTAACAGCAATTTTATCCTTAGAACCTCAGCAAAATCAGCTGAAATCTTTGTAAGTCAGAACTATGTAGCTTTTGGAGAAGCGTTCTCCCGCCTTTATGATTGCAGTTAATTAACATAAATGCACTTTCTGCCTTCCAAAATGTTAATTTTATCTACCCCCCTGAATTTCACAACAATTCACCCAAGAGTAATCACTGGAAGTAGCACTTCTATATAAAACTAAATAATCCAGTGACATTATAATTTCCCAAACGCTACCATTTACAGTCAATATAAGCTGATGAATTTTGAGCTGAGTCCCACCGTGAGGCTCAATTCATAGATGTTTAAATGCAGGTAAGTTGAGTCATGCTCTTGATGTCAGTACCTCCATCTGAGTTAAACTCTCCTTTTACAGGCAATGGAGTAAAATTAGCATCTGCTCTAACCTGTAACTCTGCATCAGGATGCGATGAATCATGCCCTGGAAGTGCCAGGATCTCTCCAAAGACTTCCTCTACAAAGGAAGCCCAGACGACAGACTCACAAGTAAACTTCTATACTACAGATGTCTACGTTCAGTCTAATGAATGCCAGCCAGATCCCAGATATTCAGAGGGCTTGTCTTCATTTGTCCTCATTTTGCCCTCTCAAGCAATCATGGAAGGACCTACCATTCTTGCAAGATTGTGGCTGAAGATGATGGGCATCCTGGGAGATAGTTTTTCAGCAATGCAGCAATGCCATTTTGACTGATAGATGAGCAACCCTCATGCTGTCTGAGCTGCACTCAAGAATTCGGAATCAAAAGGGAATCAAAAAACTGACCTGTCACAGTCCTTGATCAAGACAAAGCTGCTTGATGGTCCCTCTGCTGTGCTGAATGTGATCATGCTGTGAAACACCACAGTGTTTTCATTAAGACGGATCTCTGTAGTTGTCAAGCAGCATGAGCTAGACACCCTGATGCCTGCTCCTCCTTCCCAAACTCCTCCCTCCAAACTTTCCTCATTTCCATGCTGAATGACATTTCGCTCTATGTGATGACTGGTGGGAATTTTGAGTTGGAGCTTTTTAACTAAGAGCACTGCTTAGCACAGCAGCGAGCGACCTGTTTTTGACTGTGGTGAAACTATGGATAGGTGATACTAGAATTAAATTTGGACTAGAAAGCGGGAAGTAAAGGTTATTTCTTTAGACGTCAGTAAGGAGAATGAATCAGTCACAATTACCTAAAGAACCTTGGGGAACAGTTCAAGTATATGTGATGCATGAAGGCAGACCTAATTGGTGTGATTTTTTGGGAAGAGGTTTGTAAAAATGTGCCTGTCTCCATGGTAACTGAACATGTTAGAGTGCACTTGGTCTGACTGACCACTGGAGTCCTCAGCATGTGACTGTCCATCTCTTAAATAAAGGCTAATTTGTTGTTTCCGATCTTTTTTCTTAGGCAGGCATACAACTCTTCTACAAATACTACAAGTTAACGACTTCTTCCACCAAAATACAAAAAGCTGTGTTTCCCAGAACAGATCCGGTCTGCTGAAAGAACTGCAGTGGGGGTAAACTTATACATTCAAATCCTTGATCTCGAAAGACAATTTTATCTCACGTGTTTATCGTGCACTAAATCTTGTCCAGATGTATATTTTCTAGAGATCATTGAACCAACCCATATAGGGTATGGAGCAAGCAAAGTAATCATGACCTTGCATTGAATCTGAGTACTACGTGTATGTTTTTCATTAGTTAATTGAATTATATCCCCACATGGATCGTGACCATGACTGCATTAGTCTTCATCAATCAGCAAGTCAAAACACACTCAGCCACTATCCTCTGCTTTTCCAAATGAATGGAAATGGATCAATAGAGAAAGCAAAAGGCTAACTTCTGTTTTTGCAGATACTGTGTCACGATCACTTGGAACAGAAAATACGGAAGAGCATGGCAATTTAAAAATTGTAAAAATAATTCTGTTGAAGCTTCTAAAAACAAAACTCTTGAAAGTTTTTGCTGCAGAGGAGCAACAGAGGTGCACTGCAGTGTTATTCATAGCTCTTCATATAGAACATCATGGATTGAGGTAGTTAATTATTTGTCAAGATCTACCAATAGATAAAATCATACAGATTGAGAGGACAATGCTTTGTGTATTGCCAACAATATATTAATTCTTCTCTCAATTGATAAAATAATTAAGGGCTTGGCTGAAAAGGGCATATTTCTCTCTGTGACCACTGGTGCCTGAAAGCATGAAATTTCAAAATGTTTCCAATAGTTGTTCATTGAAAAGAGAATAATCCATTTTCTGCCTAATTATTTTCAAGAGAGCAATAAAAACTGTATTAGGAATATTTAAAAATGTAAAAAGTACATTACATTCAAATGGTTTGAACTTTGGCAATGTACCATCATTTGCAGATGATAATGAAAATGTTAACCTTGGGAGAAACCATTTGTCTACAAATTAATGACAAATAAGAGGAATATTAGTTTCAGACTAATTGCTAAGTTCATATACTGCCTCGTACAACTAAGTATTCTATATATAAGTGGTCATTTGGTTCTGCAGGTTATATAACTATGTTTTAAATCACTTTTCCTCATCTGGCAAAGGGTTTCAGAATCACAGAAGATACTTAATAGTTCTCGCTGTAGAATATATGAAAACATCAAGGAATGTCACCATTAAATGCATGGCTGTATAACCTGAGTGGGTCTTAAGATGTTTTCCAGCTAATAGAAATTAACTATTACAGCAGCAGAAGATTGCTTATTTACAATTTTCAGACTTCTGAAAGATGATGAAGATGGTGATGATACAGAGCCACTTTCAGGCTGAAAAACTAACTGCTTTTATTTCCTTTCACAAAATGTTAAAATGTTTTTTTGTTTATTTTGTTTTGTTTGTTTGTTTGTTTGTTTGTTTTTAATGATGCAGTGATAAAGTAAAACAACCTGATCTTGTATGATAAGTAATTTATGGTATAATGAGTTCACTGAAGGGTAAAGTTAAAATGAAAAATGGTAAATCCTTTGGTCACACTAGTAACTCCTATCAGAAAGTAAACCATGAAGAATCTATGGAGGAGACCTACCTGGACATGAAAATAAACTTCTCTTGCCCAATGGGTTAAACTAATCTACTACTCATGCAGATTATAGCAAAAGAGTAGCAAAAACCATTGGAATTTATCTGCAGCGAATGGCCAACACAGGTACTGTAAGAGCTACCACCAGCTGCTGAAACAATCCCTGGTAGGATTTGAACTCAGCAACATATGGGAACCCAGAAAAGTTTTAGTCTCTTCTCCAGGACTCCTGTGGGTTTGTGTTTCATAGTTGTTTATTTTGTAACAGAAGTCTACCAAGGCTGCATTGTGAGTTGTTCTGTCATCAGATATTACAGCATCTACCCAGGAGGGGCTTTCTCTGCCTCTCTTTTATTTGGGAGTGGATTCTCTGGTGTCAAATAGGTGCAATTGTGACTGACACTTCTTGTGTGGCTGGAGCATCAATCGCTGTGTCCTTCATATGGACTAGATCTGAGGATGTCACAAGGGTCAAGCTCATATTGCTGTAACAGGGTCTCTCCTGAGTGTGCAGCATTGTATTTCCACAAAACCATTCTAGATATAATGCCTGCAGTACCTGAGTTTTTGAGGTGAGGACATCAGTATCTCCAAAATAAGGCAAAGGTGAGTAGATTGATTGATTCTGCTAACGGATAAAAGAGGTGTTTTTCTGTAGAAAGGTTTGAATTTGAATATCCCCAAGGAGGGATAAGGGCTCCAGTATTAGACTCTCTTCTGTCAAGGGACCTCTGAGAGGTAGGGATTGTGTGGAAAGGCAGGGAAATGTCTGTCTTCCCTCTAGAAGAACCATTCAGAGAAAAAGAAGTCTTTCCACTTCATTAAAATTTTAGATTTGTTCATTTGTTTGTTTGTTTTTCCTGTGCAATTTTGCTAGCTGTATTGTCTAGTTCAGGTTTCATAAATAAATATATGTATTTATCTTTTTCTGAATGTTAGGGTAATTTTAAGATAAGGTGGCAGAACTCTCTCCTTATGGGTATTGTGATCCTAAAATCGGGTACAAACTATGAAGGGCCCAAAGCCCTAACACAGGCTATAAAATCCTTCAAAGGATAATAGGATATGCATTCACTTTCTCTGCATGAATGAGCTGGTACCGCAGAGGTCAGAAGAAGGAGAAATGTCTTCTAATAACCAGCAATAAACAGAAAAGCTCTCTGTCGCGTTTCAAGGTAGACAGGAGCATGCCTAAAATGTTAGGGTGCTGAGAAAAGGCTTGACAGGGAGGTATGAAAGCACATTTACTCTTCAAGCAGAAAAGGGCAGTAGAAATGGTGCTGTGGACAGGACTGGACGACGAATTCAATGGCACAGCAAGAGAGTAGCTGACTCATAAAGTTAATTGATAGCTGGTTGGTTTGTCACTTACATTTTTCAGCCAGACCCCCTCCTGGAAAAAGAAGGATTCTTTCTTTCATAAACGTTAAATGATTGTGAGATTAGTGGCCTAGGAATTATGAAGTCCTCCCTTTGACTCCCTCTGGCTCTAAGCATTAATCAGATAATTGTCTGGGATGTGAGACAATTCCACCTGCTTCTTCCTCCCAGGCCTCAGTGCTAAATCTTACCTCTACACTGGGCTGACTTCACCCAGGCTGTTTTTTCACTGCTATAGATTTTCTGCTTCCTTTATTTTGTATATTTGCTTAGAAACAGAGAAAAGAGCAGAGAGAAAAGGGTAGTTTTAGGAACACAAGACCAAATGAGATGTTTTTGTCCATTGGTATTTTCAGAGCTACACTACCTCATCTCTTAAATGAAGGAATCAAGCTCCATGTACGTTTTGTTTCTTGTTTTATCTCCTCCTTTGATAGCATACTCAAGATGTTCTGGTTCTGATGGTTTGACTCTTTTTTTTCCCTTAAGTTTCAGCCTAAATATATTTACAGGCTCTCTGACCTCCCTCGTTATTGCTCATGATCTCTGCTGTCCTGCCCTTCCTGCCAACTGGCTGAAGAGATTTTGCCACCTTTCCTAGTTTTTGTGCTGTCCAGTGAAATTTTTCTGAGTGTTAATTTCTTGCAGGAAATGAAATGTGGTGAGTCTCTTCTAAAATTGGTTTTGCTGCTCCCCGTTCATCTGTCAGCCCTTTGTTGCGCTTGTTTCAGGATATGTTAGTCTACACAATATGGTTGCACTTTACATTTGCCTCCCTACCACCATAAGTTGAGATTGCACTGACCTACAAAAAAACCACAATTTTACATCAGTTTTAGAGAAGGAGGCAGTTATCAGCGTGTATATGGGAGTGGAAAACAGAAGGAAGAGTTTGGATGTTATTCCCAAGAGCCATGCATAAAACAAAATCCATAATTTCTGACACCAGAATGAAGCATTGTTAGTACAACTTTAGCACATAGAAGTCTCTTATGCATTTTTTAATCAGCATTGAAACAACTGGAAATCACAACGTGTAACATAGCTCAAGAGTTAACAACCCCTTGAGATGAGCAAAGACAGCTGTGCCTCAGCGATGAGCATTCGTGCCCTCTGCAGATGTTGCTGTCTCTGTTTTTGATTGCTTCACAATCGCAGGGTTTCTGAAACTTCTCTGACTGGATGTGGGCATCTGTGGGATGGGCATCTCAAGAGCTAGTCACCCTCAGCTGCCTTTACAGCTAGGGCAGTGACAAGGTTTCTTTAGAGCATGGCACATCTTCTCTGTGCGCACAATTAAAGTAGAGCACCTGAGTTATGACCCAAAAGAGCTTGCCATTGACTACATGGAGGATTAAGGGTGAGATGCAGTCATATACCCTGGATCTGGGTAAAGACAGGTTGGATGAGTCCTGCTCTTATTTTCCTGTTTGAATTAGAGCTGAATGAAATGCAAGGTAGCGACAACCACAGAAAAGCACTGATTTCTACAGCCCCAGCAAACAGGACCTGCTGGAGCCCTTGTGCTTCACAGCTGCCTCTCCATGGCCATCTTTTATCCATAGATCCTAAAAAATATTTTATATGCACATGACTTTTCTCATGTCTCTCAGGCTTGCATGCCCAGTGCAGTGTGGGGAGTAATTTTTCTCATCATTGCCACTAAGATTTCAGCTCTGACAGTAGAGTACACCTTGCTGGATGTAATATAAGAAGTAGAAAGAATTCTGAGTGACTTTTTATCTGCTGAGCAGAGTTTGCAGCTCTGTAATGGCACATAAAAAAAGTTCATCGCTGATTTGTAAACAGAGTGCATTTGGATAGGAGGAGCTATAGGATTTTCCACTGAAAGCTCTTGACAGCTATGTCTAAATGCAGCTGGCAGACAAAAGCAAAATGAGATCCAGCAGTATGAAGGAGAAGGTGGAAGGATTTAAAATGAAAATGAGAAATGTTTTTTAGTGGGACGGATCATAAGCAAAATGAATCATCTTGGACAGGGTAGCTTCTGCCCTTGAGATCTTTATAGGTAGAGCGATCCTCTAAAAACCTTGTCCTGCCCTCGTGTATTAGCTCCTGGACTAGGAGTGAGTGGGCAGATGTCTCTGGAGGTCAGACAGGATCAGAATGGTCCTTCTGGTCTTAATGTCTAAACTTCTAGCCTTGCAGGGGAGCATTAGCAGCCATGTTTATAAACCAGGAAAACAACACAGAGGAGCAGTGAGGGGCTTACTGAGATCTAACTCATCCTGCAGTACAGTGCAGTCATCACTGCCCCTTTCTAGGGAACAGCTTCTCCTTCCACTGCTTGCTTGGTGTATTGCGATCATAAACTCTCAGTGGGCACAGACTTGGTTCTACTGCAGGCGTTCAGCTACACTCAGACGTCAGCAGGTGCGATGCAAGGAAAACTCCCCACTCATCTGCCAGTGACAGAACTGGCCTTGAGCTCACTGTTCTGCTGCAAAGTGAAATCATGGTCGGAGGTAGAACACAGGTCCTTCATCTCCATCCCTGTGCATCTGTTGCATCGCATGAGTGTGCTTCACTTAACCATTTTATACACCAGCCACAGGTTCTGTTGCTCTGATATAACCTGCTGCTCCACTGGGAAGCTCCAGGTTGGGATCCTTGGAAAGGACGATGTTTTTCCCAGCTCTCAGATCCACCCACGTGAACTCTAGGCCAGAGTCTATGTATGATATGAACATATCACATCTCATAAACAAACCTTCCAGAAAATACGCAGACTTTTCCAGAGGGGGAAAAAATCAATCCAGCTGACATAGCCCTGGGAATCTGTGACTGTTATCATAACTTGCCTGGTAAGGAGTCAAGACCATGCGGGGATCTGTCACTGCCAGCAGGCACTTGAACATCTGTTGTAACTGCAACAGCATCAGAATGAGTAGGAAAAGATTAATCATGCTCTGGACATTACTGGCTAATGCATCTTCCCTACTTGCCTGCAGTCAGTGACAGGGGTGTCCTGAGCTATGTTTTGCGGCAAGCTCAGCAGGGACACCTGCACAGCTGGGAGCCTCTGACCCTAAATGGCTTCATCTAAAAGTTGCTCTCTGGTTAGATTACTTTTAAATGCTGCTAAATCCTCCCTTGTTTTTTCCCCTCAGCCTCAGCTTCAAGAGGGAGGACTGAGACCGGGAATAGATGCAAACAAAATCTGGAGCTGGGACCAAGGTTGGCTTCCTCTGAACAAAGCAATCATCACAGCCTATAGAGCTCCTGTGACTTTCCAGAACAGAAAATGGGGGTGCAGGTGTGGTTCTGACACATATAAAAGCCCTGTTTAGAAAAAGATGAAAATAAAAAACAGTTACAGTGACTATAAATTCTCCCACAGTTGGATCAGCCAATGAGTGTTTGTTCAGCAGGAAACGTTTCTAGCATGCTTTCTCCATGCCTTCAGGGGCCATCACGTAGCAGGGAGAGGCTGGCTGTGTACTCAGTGATGCAAAGGGCTTCTGCTCACAGCAAACTCAGCTGCTACGTGTCTGCCTCCTCTATGGGTCTGGGCTGTTGTCCCTGTATCAGGGAAGGGAAATAGAGGGGAATGAACTAGGTCTGACTTGGTTTCTTCTGTATGTAGGGTGTAGGTAGACACCATCACTAAGATACCCGGGCCACTGGCTGTATGGGTGAAAGCTTTGTAGAGCTCTCTTCACAGAAGGATTTACTGCCTATGGCTCCATTTTCTTAGTGGTTAATAGGAATCTCCTGATCTCCTTTTTTTGAGATAGTGCATTATAAGATTTTAATATCACCTGAAGATACTGGGGAGTCTTCTGTGGCTCATGGGACATGAAACGGATAGTTGTTTCATGGGCATTTCTATGGAGTGGTTGTTGGCTGCTGATGGTGATGGCTCCATGATGCAGGAGGCCTCTTACAGATCCAGTTCCACTCAGATAATTCTTATATTGGATCAGAGCAGTTTTGTTTTCCAGGTGCTGCCTGGAAGGCCGAAGAAGTCTTCATGGCTTTACCTCACAAGTGTAAGATGCACTCAGTTCTTGGCATCCCTTAAAGACTTCTCCTCTTTGAATCCTCTGAAGAGGATGCAATTGCAAGGGATCAATCCCAACCCCATTTTAGGAATAACCAATCTGCCTGTGAAAGTGAGAAGCAGCAAATACATCTGTGAACACATCAGGGTAAATGCCAGTAATGATGATTAGATAAACTCCCAGGTGCTGGGATGATGGAGGGCAGAGTCATTGAGCTGAGTGCAGGAATAGACTGTGAAGGCAGTACATTTTGGTGCCACAGCTTTTCACAGTTTCCTCACAATTTTGTTACCTCATAGTTTCGTGGTGAAAATGGGTTTTTATTCAGTTTTGACAAGATCATTTCTCTGTCTGCAAGACAGGTCATTTAGGAAATAAAAGCTGTATAACTGCATTTATCTGAACATAGTGGAAGAAGGAAACAAAATAGAACAGAACACCCTTCTGTCTGGCTCTCCATGAAGACAAAGCTACAGACAGCAAAGACCAGATTCAGCCAACCAACCTCTACTTAGTCCTGCTGGTGTTTCCTACTGATGGATCAAGGCCTTCAGAGGTGAACAGGCATCCAGGTCAGTAAAAAACATTATGAGGTCTTCAGTAGAAGTTAGATCAATGAAATCTGACCTCGAGGAGAAGAGATCTAGGGTAAGATCTAGGCAGTTTTATTCCAGACCTATATGCCATACCTATATGCCATTTCACCTTGTTGAGAGTTGTAGCAGATAGCCCAGAGGGCGGTCACGTTAGGATTCCTTAGCTCCCAAGCTTGCTTCGTGACCAACGGATGTCTGCATTACACTGAAGTGCTCACTGCCAGGAATGGTCCACTATTTGGACATATTTTTCAGCAGTTTACGTGTCCTCTCTGTGGAGACCTCTTGGCCTGGTTTTCAAACAGAACTCAATGCTTTGAGGGACGCAGGTAGCTCTGACTTCCATCTATCCCGGTGACAGGGTGCATTATCATATATGACCACACAAGCTTTGACTGAAAGCTGTCAATATACATCTTCTTTCTGCTGCAGCTGGACCAGTGGAAACGATCAGTTTTCTACTCCGTTTCAGGCCTTGTTCCCACCTGGCTGCTGTTTCACAAAAGCAGGTCTCCCATATCTCCTGCATTGCATCTACCCACTGTGGGACATCAGAAGTCCAAGGGTGTCTCAGTTCTAGGTACCTGCATCTAGGCAGATGAGTTGAGCCCTATATGACCAAAACTACAGACAGAAAATGGTGTTATTTTTAGCTCTAACAGGAGCAGCTCCTGACTTTCCCCCCTCAGGTCTCTTGTAACACTCAACAGAGCGAATGGTCATCACATGGGAAGGCAGATGTGCTGCTGCAAGGGCCAACAGGACAAGTGCATACCAAGTACGTCTCAATCTCTGTCCAGTGTCCTCTTTAGACTGCACCTTGCAGAAGAAATATCCCAGTGGAGGATGGGGCTAATGAAATGCAATCAATTATGAAAGCAGAAAAGCATTACTTTTAAACCAAAGCATCAAGGAATAGTACAACAGCTAACACAACCAATAGAAAGGAGGAAAGGTCATTATATCATCCTCTGAGTACATTGCCATTGGCCAAACGCAGCCTGAAGTCAGGACACAGTTACAGATGCTGAGCACTGCTAAACTGTGTTGTTTTACTGTGTTCAGCAAGAGCTGGGATCCTGCCCAGAACACGCATGGGAGGGAAAAGAGGTACTCAGAAGATTTTTACACCTAGTATTCCAGGACAAAACTAGGATTCCAGCTTTACAGAAATTACTCAGAAATACAGAAATTATTTTCTGGAGTCAAAGTCTTTTTATTTGTTTGTTTGCTTTATTATAAAAATTATTTGTTATTATTATTATTATNGCAGATGTGCTGCTGCAAGGGCCAACAGGACAAGTGCATACCAAGTACGTCTCAATCTCTGTCCAGTGTCCTCTTTAGACTGCACCTTGCAGAAGAAATATCCCAGTGGAGGATGGGGCTAATGAAATGCAATCAATTATGAAAGCAGAAAAGCATTACTTTTAAACCAAAGCATCAAGGAATAGTACAACAGCTAACACAACCAATAGAAAGGAGGAAAGGTCATTATATCATCCTCTGAGTACATTGCCATTGGCCAAACGCAGCCTGAAGTCAGGACACAGTTACAGATGCTGAGCACTGCTAAACTGTGTTGTTTTACTGTGTTCAGCAAGAGCTGGGATCCTGCCCAGAACACGCATGGGAGGGAAAAGAGGTACTCAGAAGATTTTTACACCTAGTATTCCAGGACAAAACTAGGATTCCAGCTTTACAGAAATTACTCAGAAATACAGAAATTATTTTCTGGAGTCAAAGTCTTTTTATTTGTTTGTTTGCTTTATTATAAAAATTATTTGTTATTATTATTATTATTATTATTATTATTATTATTGACAATAGACCCTGAAAAGAAAGTAATGATGTATTTTGCTTTTCCTTGTTGGAAATACAGTTCCTGTGCTTCATTGTCCCCCACCTTTTTCCCATCATCTGGGATCTCTGCCTGCACCCCATCTCCCATGATGAACCAGAGCAAAGAGATTGACCAGTTGTTTGGCCTTCCCACAGCTGGAGAAGAGGGTGAGTGGTCGTCCATGGTCATCCAGCAAAATCTCCTGGGCTCTTGGTAGGAGCAAGACCCCAAAGGACAGTTCTTTAAGGCATAGGAGGAGGGATTTCAAAACCATTGGTCCTTGATTGTGAAATGACTGAATAACCAGGAGAGAAAAGCGGTTCACTGCTGCTAACCATCCCGAGCTGGCTGGAGGTAGAGCTGCTGACCATGGTGTGGTGCACAAGAAGGGCCTGGGTGCCCTCAGCAAGGTCTGAAAAGCATGATGTGATCTGGCCAGCAGACTCACTGCTGTCCTGCAACGTGAACTACTCCTTCCCTTTCTCCTTCTTACAGTTTTGCAACCAAACCCACCATTAAAAATCTCCCCGCTCCCTTGAACAACCTCCTTCTTTCCTTCACAGAGGCAGAGAGAACTGCAATTAGCATCTGTGCCCACTCTCTAAAGCAGCTTAGAAGGAGAGAAAGCAGCGTCTCAGGCCATTAGCCCTGGCGCTGTGCCACAAAACCCTTCTGCAGCGTGTCTGCCACTGTGATGGATGGTGGCAGGTTTCAGAGCTCGCCTCGTTCCCAGCCGGTGACTTACGATAACTTTCTCTGGGGGCTGAGGATATGGGAGGAATAAATGGTGCATGAAGCATCACTGGGGGAAGGAGATGGCTCTGGGTGGAAAATTCACCACTATGCAGATGTGTAGCGTCCCTGAACACCCATGGACACAAGCTACACATATCCGTGGAGCTGGGGAGACAGAGATGGGAGCCAGGGGAAGGACCATTGCTGGAGGCTGGAGATACAGGCAGCTGCTAGAGGTGCAGGGCATGTGGGTGGCATGGGGGAAAGCTTCTGGGGGTGCTGGGGTAAAGCAGGGTTGGGAAGTGCTGCAGGCAGGTGGGTGGTGGGGATAGCACAAAGCAAGAAGAAAAGTGATGTTGAGATACCATGGTGGGTCTGACCCTATCTCAGCCTCACATGAAGGTGAGACAGGCAGGTGAATAACGCTGACTGGTAAGAGACAACAGTTGCAAGATGCCAATTGCTTTTAAGCCAGAATCCCAAATAAATGAATCTACCTTTGCAGTACTGAAGGTATCCCAGGGAGTGGTGGCCATGGTGCAGAAAGGTCTTGTCCAGATTGTTTGAGGAAGCCGTTTCCAGGCCATCACCCAGCATAGCACTTGGTTATGGCACTCTGTCTCCTTAAGATACAATTATTATTTTTACTGTTTTTTTTTTTTTTTTCAATTCAAAGTGCCTGACATATCACATGTAAGCATCTGTGAGCCTTCTGTGGGATCAAGGGCTGCGGGCAAGTTGAGGACTGTCTGTGGGGTTGAGGAAGCCAAACCTTGGGAAATTCTGGCTCTCAGAGCTCTCCCGAATTAACAATTCCTAGAGTGGCCCCTGGGTTTAAGCAGAGGGAGTTGCTTAAATGAAGAAGCTGGGAGTGATCTAATACATATGCACTGGAGACAGTTTGGGTGACCAGGACCTTGAAATGATCTTAGCGAACACAGAAATAAAATAATCTGAAATTTCCTGAAGCCAAGCTAACCTGCTTAAAGCTGGCTAGGAAAATCCTGTGCTTCAATTGCTTCTTGAACAGAGAATGACAGAGTCCTGGTGGTAAGAAATGCCCACATCGTTGTGTGAATCATTTTTCCTTCTCCTTCCTATGAGGTGCCCTATACAAGCAACTGCAGTGCACCAGCAGTCTACTACGCCCCCTTTGCAGTGATCCTGGTTGTTGTTAGTGATAATAACAGCACTTACAGGTCCTAATCAGCGCTAGCACTAGATGCTGTACACAGGACGGTTTCTGACCCGAACACCATACAAGTAGTGCATGCACCTTATATACCTCCCTGATCTTTTGTGACAGCATAAGGAAGGTTTAATTAATCTGATATCAGCAAGAATGCTGTTTTTTGTTACTTTCACAAATTATTCCTCTTCCAAACAAGATGTGAGATTTGCCCTTAATTCTCTAGAGATCAGAGCTATTACTCCCTTGAAAAACTACTAATGCTACTCTGATACCAGAAATTTTGTTTTTGTCAACTTCTATAAATTGCTACCCAATATTTCAGCACCCACATGATTTATTTAATTCTATCAATTTTATTCTAGTTTAAGCCCTGTGAGTTAAAAAAACAAATGTTTGTGATGTGCCATAAATTTCGAAAGCACATGAAACATTTGAGCCCAATTTAAGAGCACAATAAAAAATCAGAACAGTTTGCTGCATTGGAAACTCTAATGGCATCTGCACAAACTGCACTCAGCCAGTGAAGAAAACTCTAAATGGAGAAATTACATACACATTGTAGTTCTGCATATACATGGGGAGTCAGGCTTAAGATATAAAGAAGATACCTTGCAAAACTGTCAGAGGCTATGCAATGTTCTCATATCGTGCAATTTGGCAGTCCGAGTCCTCTTGGCTACTGAAAATACCGTACAATTCATCATTTCCAGTCATCTGATATCACAGGGAATGAGCTCCATAGGCTGCTTGCGGTGTATAAGGAACAAGTTACGGGCCATGAACCCAGTGAAGCCCTTTGCAGTTCCCCCGCTGACAGATGACTAAGTAGCCTAATGAAGCTGTATAAAAGATGCTCCCAGGCGACCAGAAAAATAAAAGCCTTTTGGAAACACTGCTAGAAAATAGGTGAGTACACTGAACATGAAGTACCTTCCAATGAGTTTGGTAGTGATACTAATGTCCAAAAGACCCAGCTTGTAGCATCCTAGAAACCATTGTCTGCCCAGCTCCTGAAAACCATGTGCCATCCCTTCACCAGAGCTGTGATTTCACCTTCCTCCCACCCAGCGTTGTCTCCCTCTGCCAGATTGGAGGACTCAAAGCCCACGAGCTCTGCTTCTGTAAGCCAATGTTCCCAAGAGCTAATGAACATATTTCAAGCAATCAGTCATTATGAGCCTGTTTGCTTCCACTTGTGCTACAGCTGAGTCCGGGTTCCTCGGGGAAACTGTCTCGCTTGATTGCCACAGAGAGCACGGATGTTATGTGACCTTGCTAATATTGTAGGCCAAGCTCAAAAGCATATAATCATTCTGCAGGCAAACTTACTAGGCAATTTCTCAGCAAACACTGGAAGATTTCTGTGTTGGTCCAAATTGCTTCCTCCCCTTTTCCCATCTGGGAAATAACCAGATTTTTTTCTGTTTGTGAGGGGAAAACAGTCTTTACTTCTTGAGGCTGAACCAAGAAGCCAAATATACCCTCTTCAGTATTACTCTATCATCTTCTTTGTCCCCATGGGGCTTTTCCAAGCCATCACCTATCTCACAATTTTCCTGGACTTGAGCACTGAGCTAGGACAGCTCCCTCAGTATGAGTGCATGCAGGGCTTCTGATATATGAAACACTGCAACATGAAAAGCAAGAGCCCTGCTGTAGTGCACATTCCCTGGGCAGAGAGCAGAGTTGTGTATGAAGCAGAGGGGAGGACCCGGCAAAGTTTGAAGCACAACTTTTTACCACGAAATTTTATGCCCTATAGCATCCCGGGTCCCATATATTTTGGTGTTTGTCCTGTTTTCAAAAGGTGCTGTTTTTCCCCCACCTGTTTCTCAGCATATATAAGGCTAAGTATTATGAACTATATTTACCTTCTTTTTGTTATTGTTTCACATCATAAAGCCACTCATGGCAGAGGAAGAGGGGAGGAATAATGCTTGGAATTCAATGCCTAAACCATTTTAACACCCTGGATTATCTGCCTAGCCTCCAGCTGTGACTACAGAGAGTCACAGGTGTCTGCTTCATGTGCACCCTGTGTCACATTTACCAGCGCTATGTGGGGCTGATGGCATTGAAAATGTCACTGTTGCTGTTGGGAATGCAGCTGAAGGCTCATCCTTGCTGATGAACTGAACATCATTGCTTCTTGTGTTAGGGATGAGATGATCAGGGCTTCCGAGCAATCTGAGATCTCCTTGTTCATTGGCAAGGGATTTGGCAATAGTGATCCTTCTCCAATATCATGGGACAAAAGCAGATAGCTTCAGGATTGTGATGCACAGAGTCCTTGTCCAGCACGTGCCATGTGCTAACTGACCCTCTGCTCTCAGGATGCATCGCAAGAGGGAGAGCATTCTGCATTTCACTTTATAATGGGGTAAGGAGGCTGGAGGGCTGGGATGGGGCCTCAGCTGGGAGAAAGAGCAAGCAAACAGGGAGGGAAGTCTAAACAGAGAATGAAGTTGGAAGACAGTTCAGGAAGCAAAGCAAAACACACAGGCATACAGCAGACTTTTTGGGGGGAAGACTATCAATATGGGGAAATCTCTTTCCAAAGCCATTTGGAAACCTCCCTCTGTTGTCCCCTGAGAAGGAAAGCAAAGAGAGGTTTGCTGCTGCTTTCTGCCTCTGAGCTGTAATGGCAGCAGAAGGATAGGCTGGTTACTGGTGTGTATCATAGCCCTTCTCTGCTGGCTTGAGATGGGCTCTAGGAAGGTGAAGATGGCCTTCAGGAGTGTTACTGGGTTTAGAAAGGGCAAGTTTACATCATGTAAGGAGAAACAGCTTGAACTCCTGTGCTATGGACACCTGGGGGAGTGCAGGCAGGCAGAGAGACATCACAGCCAGGACTACTAGCCTGCCTGCTATCTCAGGGCACTTTGGAGTCTCATTGGAATTAGCTGTGGATGGAGGCTGCGTAATAAGGTGTGCAGGCTCCTCCGAGCCCAACAAAAGATAAAAACAGCTATGGAGCAGTGGCAATGAGATGTGCAGCAAGAAGAAAGACTTTCCCCTTTCCCCCTTTACTGACTGTTTGTCTGAAACCGATGAAGCACAGGCACATCTGGGAACAAGGAATAGGCAGGCCATTTGTCCTAGCTGAGTGCAAGGTGTTGGGTCCAGCTAGGACCAGCCTCGCTAATGGAGCACCCCTTTCCACAGACCCCTGGAGGTGTATTACAAGTCATCTTCCAGCACCTCATGTATGGTGGCCAGGGAAAAGTGAAGAGATCAGTTTAGAAGATAAGCAAGAAGAGAAAAATGACATCTCAGCATGTTTTGGGCTTTGAAAGGTTCAGCACAGGGAGGAGTAAGCCCTGGAGCAATATCTTAGCATAAGCTATTCCCATTTCTCCATTCTTCTCTCTTTTTCTAATTTTCTCCCTTTTGATCCTGATTTACTTCTTCTGAGACTTGCATAATCTCACCCTTGGGCAAGTAAAATGGATGCAAACCTTCTCTTTCCTTCCTCAGGACACAATCCCCAGGCAGTTTCCTGAATTTGGGTGCCTGGGAATTAGATTTGTCCTCCATCATCAGGTCATCTCTGATCTGGGTTTTTGTAGGGCGGACTGAAGAAGTTGTGTATGGTGAAGCTGGGTTCATAGCAGTAGCCATGACAAACACCATGTGTCCATCCTGTAATTGTTGTGGCCCTAGGTGCCTGCTGCAGGGTAGGGTTGGCATCCTTGTTAATCCAGAGGCCACATGCAGTGCTGTTTCTTTACGATGTTGGTGGCTGGCACATCTGAACTACAAGATCAAGTCAGTATAGACACAGCATCTGAGGTTTAAGGTCCTATCTTAGCTCCTTTTTCATACACCTGAAATATCTGCCGATGTCCTGGAGCAATGTAGTCCATCTAGGTTACCTGCACTTGAAATGAACTGAGTTTGAAAGATGTTTCCATGCACTGCAGAGCTCATGGCAGCAATGAAAGAAGCAGAGCTGATGTATTTTGGTTCTACAAGGCTCATACTGAGGACTACCCACAGTGATTTCCACAAGATCTTTCTGGAGTGATCTCCAGGAAAAAATAGTACAGATGGATAAATGCAGTCAGCAGGAATTCCTTGTTGGGATAATGCTGTGGCTGGAAGAGGAAATATTGTCCCATCAACACTTACTGGAGTTCTGGTTTTAGAAAGAGTTTTGAGATCTTTCATCTCCTCTCATGCCTCTTAGAAAGGGAAGAATGAGACTTGTTTTTCAGAGACAGGAAGTTGATAGCAGAAGCAGGGAACAATGATCATCGAGCTGGCCTCTCTCTGCAGCACCGTAAGGGTTAACACTGGGCTTAAGCCAACCCACAGACCCCAATAACCTGCTCAGCAGGCCTATGGGTAACTCCAGATCTTCCTCTTCTTCAATCTTTTCCTGCTGACAGCATCTCTCCAGATTTGTACATTCTCTGCATGATAGAAGACAGTGGTTTCCTTTCCTTTGATGCCACTATTTTTAGTTACAGTTTGTCTACACTCTTCTGAAAGGAAGATGAAGTGGGATTCCCACCCCATCACCAGGAAATACCTGCTGTTTCTAGAAGAGCCTAGAAGCCAATCCTGAGAGAAATCTCAGGAAAAAGCTCATCCTTCAAAAACTGCTGCTGGCCTTTTGCAGGCTTCAATTCTGTGACTAGGCAGATTATTTTGGAAGTTTAATTCATCCCACAGCCTGAGCATTTGTCATTCTTTCTGTGAATTATGTTGTATTCCTAACCAACTATTTGTTACTCACACGCTTTCCAACGCTTCTGTGAACAAGCTTTTTAAGGCTCTGAATGGCTTGGAAAAGTGATGACTGTCTGTTCTGCATTTTTTAATTATGATTGTTGTTTCTGCCTCCCAACTGGACAGATTTTTCTTCTCTTTTCTCTTTGCTGGTTATGAATTCTGAAAGACACTGTCCAGGTGGCCATAGCTGCACATCCTTTTCTGTTGCAGTTTATCCATCCTGAAGATATTTAGCAACAGAGATAACTGGGCACTAGTACAAACATTCAAGTGAGTACATACCCACTCTCAAGGACATTCACTAAAAAAGAAAAAGAAAAAAGAAAATGGGTATTTTGAATAACAAGAATAATGTCTTCAATCTGAGAATGTCCATTCAGTTGCAATAGTGATGATTCGGGAAAGAAGATTTTAAAGTAAAAATCTACCATAAGCCACCCGTGTAAGGTGTCTCACTATCAGCCCACGACTTGAAAGTGGGCACGATTGTATTTTCTTTGCCACTTCTATCTAGACTTAGATTGTAAATGCTGTAAGGACAAACCCTGGTGGTGAATCAAGTATGCATAGTGACCTGCAGAGCTGGAGTCCAGACCTCGAGTTCTATCTCCTGACAAGTACAAACAGTACATCACAGAAACATCCCTGTATCTACTTTTCTTCATTGGAGTCAAAGTCTGCAGTGCCCTTGGATGAAACTTCTACCAGTGGTATCATTAGTGGTGTCAGCCTTCTCTCCTGGAACATTTGCTTCCTGTTGCCAGACCTTTTTGGCCAGGTGATGGCGTCTTTTACTTTTCATGGCCAAAGTTATTCTGAAAAATTCACCAAGGAGTGTTTATGGCTCCTTTAAGCTTCTGGAATAGATTAGTGGGGGCCTTCACAGCATGTCCCTAACCCCAACACGGCTGAGGCCACTACGTAATTAGCCAGCAATTGTGCCGCAGCAGATTGCATTGAAGACAACCAGATGTGAGCAGATAAAGGAGCCGGTGGAATTTGGACCATGTGTGTCTTATCTCTGAAAGTGTTCAATAGCTTCTCCAGCCCTGAGTTCAAACAGCAGTCACAGGCCTGCAGTGTCTCATGCCAGGATGTTTATTAGGCACCATTTCTGGTGATCTAAGCCTGTAAAACTTGCCAGGTGAATGAGGAAGGTCAGCAGTTTGAAGGTGAAGTCAGAGTTGTGTATTGTCAGATCCTTCTGATCACAAGACATCTGCTCCTGCTCTCGCCCCTGAAAGTATCAAAGCACTCACTATGGCAGGACGGCCACAGCCTCAGATGAAGATCACAACAGTCATCTTGGCCAACGGTTACATGCTCATTTGGCTCGGGTTGCATCATATAAAGGGTTTGGGAATAGATTTGGAACTGCAAGGTAGCACTGAGTCTACCCACATAGACCTTCTCTCAGGTAAGTTTTCATTCCTCCTTGCTAAGGGGTGATGCCAACACTTGGGCCAGGCACTCCATGCTGACATAGGTTGGGGCTAAATGCAATGACCCTTCATCCAGGGCTGATGAGAAACAGGAGGGGAAATGTGGCTGATGATAAATGGTGATGATAAATGGCCTCATCACATCAGTTCCCCAAACATTTTATTATTAAACCTGGCACCCTTCCCTAGGAAATATCCATGCTCAAGACCACTAGCGCATCTTGAACTCCATACACTTCCAGGAATTTAGGGGAAATGGTGGTCTTTTTCCCAGCCTCCCATACAGATAAATTCAACAGTTACACCAGAGATGCAGCACACTTCTGATTAATCCACAACACAAAGCCCAGCTTTTCAGTGAAAAGGAATTTCTTTAAAGTAAAACTAAAATAAAGAACTGTCCAATATATCAAAAGGTTTAGAGGCATCAGGAGGAATTTCAAATCCCATACACATTTTTAAAACTGTCCTCCCACATCTAGTTTGATATATTCAGTCAGCCCAGGTGTGTTGGTACTTCTAACATCCTTCACAAGCAAACCATCAGCAGGGTCAGATGCAGAAAGAGGGGAAGCTGCATTACTCTGAAATTTCTGATTTTTAAGAACCTGAGAAGACCAAAAGAACAAGTCTGTGTGCTCAGAGCATGGCTGCTCCAGAGCACAGCTCAGTGTCCTCTGCTCCACATGGGCTCCTGTAGCTTTCAGTGGTCTCTTTCAACCCTCTTAGGAGTGAAGACTCAGCAAGAAACTCTTTCAGTCATCTGATGAAAACTACAACTTAAAGTTTGTCTACGCATTTTCTCAGTCAGATCCAGCAGTTTAGGTGTCCTTAATACAGTCTCTTTTCTTTTATCATCCTCTTTTTGCAACTGAACATAGCAATTCTATAAGCAACCTCCTTCCTGCCCCTTTCATTCCCTCTCTGAAAGGCAAACTTACTATTTTTTTTAAAGAGTAATCTAAGATTTACAGGACCTCTACTCTCAGGCTATTTCAGATATTCCATTGGCAACTCCCAGCTAGATTTATCTACAAGGATATTCAGTGCCTTCTGATAGCATTATCCTTCTGCTAATTGAAAGTCTGTCCTAAGAAAGAAAAATGAAAGATTTCCAAAGAGGGTAAGAAATAACAAAGCAAAAAAACAAAACAAAACAAAACAAACAAACAAAAAAAAAAAACAAGGCAAGCTTCTGAGGCAATTCCCCAAGCTAGAAATCTGGAACAATATTTTGTTCTTTTCTCTTACAATCAAGTTCCCAAGGGGGCAGAATTATCAAATATTATATGGGGTAATAATAGTAATTAAAGAATTTATACATGTATGTGAAATACCGCAATGCTGATCACAGGGAACTATCCAGTTTGCAAAATATTTTTCTGCTGGGATTCACCAAGACACTTGCTGTTTTATTATGGGTTGTTTTTTTCAAAAGATTATTTTTAATCTATTTTTTTCCAGATGTTTTAGTTTGTAACATTGCAGGTTTTACTATATTGCTCTCATTTGCTGGCCTAATCTATTTCTGTCTGTGTTCCTTTTTTTCCTCTCCCTTTCTGCCTGGATTTTAGAATGTGATATTTGGAACATGCTTGCAGCACAGCCCTACACAGTGGGCTGCTACTTCAGCGACCTCCATAAGACTGCTTGGAGGAAAAATGAAGAAGCTTGAAGTGAGGACCGTAAAGACATTTGAGTTAGTCATACAGCACAGTTTTCAGAGATGGATAGAAAACAAAATCCAAACAAACAAACAAACAAAAAAAAAAACAATAAAAACAACAACATCAACAAAACCCTCAAGGATTCCATTTGATTAAGAAAGTGGAAGTTCAGATGACAAACTTTGCCTTCCTGTTGGCCAAAAGAGGAGACAAATATGTAGGACAATATTTAAAAATAAGCAGTCAGAAGCTCTCTTTACTTATTGTTGAAAATCTCCCTTCTCATGGTGGCCAGGAGAAGTGTCATTCCCATATGTACTGGCCAGTAGCCTGTGTTCCCATGAGAACTCTCTGAAGTTCAGAACTACATCACTGACTTAAAGCCCACGTATGACCTCGTGTATTTATGCATTGGAATATTTTTGACCTGGTGAAAGAACCCTCACAGTGTGCTAAGTCTGTGTTATCAAACTGACTAGAGTAAGATACCCTCCAAATTGGAACCACTTGTCGTGAAAAGGCTTTCCAAAGATTCTGGAGCCACTGCCCAAGTCAGAGGAGCATGAACCTTTTGGCTGTTAAGCTTGAAACTCACATAAGCATGCAAACCATCTTGGCCTAAATAAACATGACATGTATGCTACTGATTTCTCTATGGTTTGACATTAGTGCAACTCCCTCCTGACTTAAATGGAGTTTGAGATCCTTTATATCATAATACACATGAATGGTAATGAAAATGACAGATAAGGCACAGAAAACTCTGAGCATGTGAGAAACAGTGCCCTGTCATTTTTCGTATATGTGTGTTCAGCACTTCCCGGATATGTTTCTTGATTAGGGCAACTATCACACCAAATTCCTAAATTTAGTAAGTTTTGAAAGTTATGGTGGAAAGAGAAGAGGGGATACTTTTATAATGTAAAGTCCTCAAGCACTGTTTTTTTCTTATCTATGTACACTGGCCAGTTGGTCCGTTAAAAGAGGTGGTGTGACCTAGCACATCACCCAAGCTGTGGACCAGCAGGTTCTAGTCCCACCTTTGTGTCTGATGTTAGCAAATGACTTCCTTTTGGAAGATCCAGCCTTTGACTTAGAGTAAGTTTCCTCCTTCTGAACTTGTGCTGAGGTTATTTTTTTGATGCCTGCCATCTTTAACTGGCAAGGGATTCTCAGCCTGGCTGTTTATCAACCATTGAAAGCAAGCTTTATGAAGCATGGACCACCTCAGAAGCTCAGGCTGCCCAAAATGGTCCATTATGCAGACCTAGGTTGCAATTACTTAGACTTGTTTAACGTGTAACGGTGAAATGTTCCAGACTGGCTTTCTGCTTTGCAGGCTGAATGTACGCACGTAAATGACAGAAAAAAATTAAAGAGGATGGGGGCCCCCTTATCACCTAAACCATCAGAGAATACAATTAAGGGAAACTACCTACCTTGGCCCAACTTGAAAAGAACCAGGATAGCCCTTTTGTTCAAAAGGTTTAATGTGCTTTAGATGTTTGCAATATGGCTTGTGCTAGGCAATGTTTTGTGAATAAAAAGAACTGAGAAGCAGACTGAGTGTTGCTCTTACTCTACAAGATGAAGGGAAGGGGATCGGATGTGAGCAGTTGACTGGTGGATTGGTCCATAGGACAGCAACTGCTTTTATGTCTCTATTAAGCAGGACAGTAAGGAGGGAGGAGATGAAAGGAAGAAGATAGGATGGGTGGGAATGGACAAAAGGCAACCAAAGTGAGGTGACCTAGCTACAGTCTGGAAGCGTCATCCTGTGCAGTAGGGGATGGGAGAATGGCAGGAAAAAGGATGGATTTACAGCTTAACACCCCTGCAGATGGCTCCTTGCATTTGTCCTTTTGCAGACAAACAGACCCCAGCTGAATTATGGGGCTATAACTCTATATGTGGATGGTGGATGAGAAGAGGGGGGAAGTTGCCAGAGCCGTTCAGTGGTTTATGACCTCCCCAGAAGCCCTTGATGGAATTCCAGCCCCGTAACTCACAGCTGCTTTTTCTGGATCTAATTCACTGGAGGTCTCTGATGTGGTAGTTGAGATTGAGTTCGGTGTTATGTCTTGCCCCTGCTGGGGATTTAATCAGGTTGACTTTGCTAATCCAAAGCAGGGCAGTTTTATGAGACAGTTCCCCTGGTGAATGCAGTCTGATTTGGCTTGGGTACTGTGAAATCAGAGAACAGACTTAGGTACCGTTAACATAATTGGATCACTGTTTGTAGCCTTATTTCTTTTATACTTATCCATCAGAAAGAAAGCACAGGATGAGAGCCATGGCATGGCTGTCGAGGCAACCCTGGTGTCCTGAATGCTAGAAGTTTCCCATTCGGCTCTCCTTAGAGATATCAAGGTCTGTATGCTGCCTGCAGGTCTGCTCTATACTGCAGCTGATAGGTGAGATTTAAGTCAGGGACACGGGATTTAAGTCAGGGACACGAGACCTAACTCAGGACATGAGATCCAACTCACGTCCATGCCTGCAGACGTGCTCCATATCGTGACTAAGAAGGACAGGTCCTGACAGTGTCTCAGGGTCTGTACTCTGGCACTCTGGTAGTCCTCCAGCAAAAGGTTAACCAAACTGGACAGGCAGCACCTGTAGGACCAGCATGGCCTCAGTCAGTAGTGTCTGAGAGACAAAGGTAGAATGCCATGGGAGGACATCACTTTCTCTGGCTGGTAAATTTCTCTCTGCCAACATTCCTGTCCTCAAAAGGCCACATTTCAAAATTCAAATCTAACTTCACAGCCAAGAACAAACGTTTCTTAGGGCTCATTCTCCTGTTCCAACATACAAGCCCAGAGCAGATATGCGTCACTCTCACAGTCATAACAGACTGAACCTTCTAAGCAACTTGTTTTCCAGGATTTGATTACAAATGTCTCCTGACCCAGTAGACCCCTTTTCCAATGTGCCTTTCTGTGATCAATCTCTGTATTTCTGGCCAAGTGAAGCAACCATGCCTAAGAGCATATAGGGCAGAATTGTGTGCTCTCATGTATCCCTGATGCATACTTTTCCTAAAATGTGCCTTGGCATTACCTGGGAGGGTGCTAGCTGGCATTGCCCAGAATTATGCTGGGGAGCATGTTAACAGCTAAGCGTTACAGACAATTTCAGTGTAGTGCTTGATACCCTACCTTGGCCTTCTTTTATTTAGCAGCACAGATGTAGCCAGGAAAAACATAATGCCTGCTGGTGTTATCTGCTTGCCATGTTCCTACCCGTAAAATGTTTGTGTGTCATGAATTGTGACTAACTGGTGATCTGCTTGCCTGTGTTGTAGGAACAAGGGCTGTATCCCATATGGTGTACTGAAAGAAAGCTGGCCTGTGGAGATATCTTGGCATAATGTTTGGTTTGGGGAGTTGTGAGGTCAGTGAGTACACTTCCCATTAGAATTTATGAGAAGGCAGGAAATTCAAAGCAGCAAATAATAATAATAAAAATAAAACAGTTATTCTCCTTTCATTTTTTTTTTTTCTTTGAACGTCTTAGCTGAAGGCAAAAGACCAAACTGATTCCTGCCTTCCTACCAGATGCTGGCTGGGTTGTGGGAACACACAGCACAGCACAGATGAGATCAGGACTCTGCTGCATTAACAACAAGAGACATTCCCTTTCTTAAAACAATTACAGCAAAAAAGGTCAAAACAGACCAACTGGTGGGATTCATCCCATCTGGCTTTAGAAAGGCACAGTGTGGCCTTCTACAGCTGAAATAGTTCCCCTCCATCCTCCCTAGAGTCAGCAACAGGAAACAAGCATTTTCCTTTGTCATTCACCAATCTATTTTGGCCAACCAGGCTGCAATGAGGTGAATTGTATCCTGAAAGCCGTGTGTTTTTTGCTAGTGACTATACAGGGAGACAAGACAACTCACCCAGTAGAAAATGCCTACAGCTGCTCAGATGACTCCCAGGCATGAGGAGAGGTGATTTTGCAGAAAGCAGATATAGCCTGCTTGAGGATGGCTCTGAATAGAACCTCATTGATCCCAGAATCACTTTTTGCCATGCTGTGTGCTGGCACTGCCTGATACTGAAGATAGCAGGTCTCTCCAGGACAAGTGATTCAGAGTTATGGTCCCCATCACTCTCACAGTCTTGGGAACAATAATGAACCTGAGACTGAACAAAAGCGGGGAACAATTTTGCAAACTCTGTCAGTCCCCTTGTACAAGTGATATCCAGTGGGCAAGAGTGAGCTGATGCTGGAGTTGTACTGCACTAGACCAAAAAAAAACCTTCAGCAAGGGGACTGGTTGGGGGGAACAACTTAATACAATGCAAGCAGCTGAACCTGTGAAGTGTCAGAAAGCGGGTAAGGGAGATGGGAAATAATAACGGCAAATTGAATGCTCTCCAGGTTGCTGGAAGGAGTCCTTCTCAGCTGACATCTGGGATTGCTTTGGGAATCTGAGCTGCAGACTGGCTCCTAGCTTCCCCCTGCCCTCTCCCCTGCCAGCTTTTTGAGGGGCACTTGGGGGATGTCATTAACACTGGGGATGTCAGAGCTGAGGCAAGTGGTCACCCTTCCCTTAGTGTAGGAGTTTGAAGGAGTGATGGAATGAGGTGCAATAAATGGACATCACTTTTCATGGACAATAGGAAAGTTTTGAAAAGTCTTTTTTTTTTTTTTTTTTTGTAGCTTGCAGGTGGGAGAATCCAGCATGGACAGAGAAACACTAACGATCTTAGCGAAGAGAGAGCTGGCAAGATTGCTCCTGCTTGCTTTGTAGATAACTGGTTGGCCTTGAATATCTAGCTTAGTCCTTTTGGGAGCTTAACAGGGACACTTCAGAGGCCAAAACTGAGAGAAGTGGCTGGTACCTCTAGCACAAGAAGTGGCTGGTACTTCTAGCACAGTGGTGCTGTTCCTGTCATGTACTTGCAAACACACACATCCAACAGGACCTGGGCCAAGGTCTCAGGACCTCCAGGGTGCCCCAGCAGGCACCAAGCTGGTGTCTAGACCTGCTGCAGACACATCCATGGCAGAAGTTTTCCTTCTCCTTCTCTTGCAGCTCTTGTTGAATCAATAGCTAAGTTCTCCACTGAGTCCCACACATGTAATCCCCTTGAAAGCAAACATTTTGAGCTTACAGCAGACAACAGGGAGTTACCACAAGCCCGGAATCTGTTTGTTTGGCTGTGCTAAGTAATTGCAGCCCCATTTAGTGCTTGAAAGGGTGTTTTTGTGGGAACAGCTGGTGCTGTGTTATTTCCTGGTCTTAGCACAGAAGACAAGAGCAAGCTGTGGTCCGCTATATATCACACGCATGAGGTTTAGCTACTGGATCACAGCATAGGTCCTGACCATGCCCTGATCTGTGGATTGAATTCTCAGGAGCATGCAAGACACTGAGGTGTCCAGTTGCAAAAATAGGTGGCTGGCTTGACTACTGCTCAGCAAAAATAACCTGCAGAGCCCCTAGCTCTGCCTCTGAGCTGCTGTGTGATTGTGGGCAACTCATTTCACCTCTTCATGCCTGAGTTTCCTCCCCACCTCTTCCTTTTCCTGTCTTGTCTCACTGGCATGGAAGCTGTTGTTTCTAGAGGGATACTCTGTGTTTATACAATGCCTGGCAGACACTTAGCCTAACACTGCTCTTGTGCAAATGTTAAGTACAGCCCCTCTGCCCAGAGGAAGCTTTTGTGAGATAGTTTAGTTTATGTTTAAAAAACACACTGAAAAAAAAAAAAAAAGAAAAAAAAGAAAAGCCTTCACAACTCTTTTCTTTACAAGTGTCAAAGGACTTTTTGTTTGTTTGTTTGCTTGTTTTGTTTTTTTTTTCCCCCAAATGTACTAATAACTCAGAATAGCTGAAATCTGAAAGTCTTCTTTGCACATGAAAGTTTCTAGCATTAGTTCCCACAGTTCACACTGCTTCCCTGACTGACAGACCAGATGCTGGGACATGCTAACAGAGTGATGTGAGTCCCTTTGTGTAGTGAGGACTCTTCCTGTGCTGTGTCCCAAGGAGCAGCTGGCAGAGATGTCTTATTTCCATGGCAAGGTGTAGTTAGTCCATTGGCCTACGTACATTGCTCATCTACAGGTACCCAGACACTTGCTAAGTCGTATCATGCTGAAGTCTACTGCAAAAGCCATCAGAGTGCCATCTGCTCCCCTTCCCTTTTGGAAGCCCACTTTCTTGCTTCCTTTCTATGCTCTCCATTGAGCTGAGACATGCAGACCCAAGTTCAGCAAAAAGGTGTTTGCTTCCCACAAACATTATATTGGCACAGTGGCCTGCAAATCCCATAAAACCTGCCAGTTGTCTCATTCCTCAGTGGGTGACAGAAGCTTAGCTCTTTGGAGCACTGGCAGAAGTCATACCAGCTCCAGGAATACAACCATAACCCTGTTTTCTTCCCTGCTGGGTGAAACACACGGCAGTGGTACAGGAGCAGAAGGGAGCAGGGAATCTAACCTCCTTTATTACAGATTTACCCTTTGCAAAAGCCGTTCAAAAGATAGCATCCTAAGATAATAGCCATGAAATAAGGGGAGCACAGTGGCCGGGGAGTAGCTTTGGGAAAAAGAAAATGGATTTTCACTTCTTGCCTTATGGTAAGCTGCCTAGAAATTGGAGTGTCCATCAGCTGCTCCGTGTTGCCCCATGTCTCCCGGGAGGAGAGCAGGGGTAGGAGGCAGGCGGAGGAGGGAGGCTGCATTTCTCATTGCCTGGGGAACCTCTTCAGCTCTGAACAAGCATGCTGAGAAGAGATCCTCTGAGACCATGCCTTGCGGTGAGAGGGCTGCAGATCTGCCTGTGGGGGCAACTGGTCCTTGGAGACGGATGCATCTTCTGCCTCCAGCCAGGGTATACAGAGAACATGTGAAGAAAGATGATTTATCCCAATTTCCATGGCCAATCATGAGTGCTGCAAACTGAGCTTGCCCCAGCAGCAGCCGCAGACCTGGCATGACATCCTGGAGAAAAGAAGCAAGTGGGCTTGGCTGCTTGCTACCCCTTCTAAGACTGCCTACAACTCTTATAGGTTTGAAACCCAATGTGACGACTGCTACTCTGTTGTAGTGACAAAGGAGTCAGAGACTGGTTCCTGTCAAGGACTTTCCTTTCAAGACCACAGGATTTTGTTCCTTTACTGGCATCCCTGAGTTCAGCAGCTTGTTATCTGTCTTCAAACTGCACACCTGAAGATAACCCAAAGGCAAATGGAAAGGAATAACCTGTCTGGACCCCACCAAAAATGTTCAAACAACCCAAAAATTAGTCTTGTGTGAGCGAGAAAAGGAGAGAGAGAGAGAGAGAGGAGGGAAGGAAGCACAGGAGGAAGGGAGGTTCCAAGGAAGGAAGAGAGGGAGGGAGGGAGAGAGAGTGGGGAAAAGGGAGAGAGGGAGGAGTGGTTTGGGGGAAGAAAACTTTTCACAGCCATTTGTTGATGTAAACTTACTAATCCCTGAGCCCTTGCCCTCTCTGTACATGTAGCTGGGGTCTGCCCAGCTGGGAATTCAACCACTGCCACACTTCATCTGCCCAGCCCGTGGGCATGAGCACGAATGCCAAAATGTGCTGACTCTTTGGAGCACCGAGGAAACTCTAGAACATGCATTGTAGATGGTGGACAAGCCTGAACTTGGGAAAGGGCTCAAATGACTTAGGTGTGAAGTGGACTTGATTTAAGCACTTGCCTTCTCTCCAGTCTCAGTACTTCCATTTTGATTGAATTCCCTCTCTCTGGCTCCATTCAGCCACAGGAAGTAGCAATCATAGCCCAGGGCATTTTTATTTCTTTATTTTTTTTTTTAATAAACTTTATTCTATATTACAAATAGTTTTTTTCTTTTTTTTTTTTCCTTTTTTTCTTTTTGTTCTGGACTGCAAAATAGGAATGCCTTATATTTACATACACAGGTATACAATTAATTATAACAAAGGTACAGAAGCTTTGCCTTTACCAAGTAACAACGGGATTCCAATTTAAATAGTATAGATTTTATTTATTTTTTTAACTAGGATCAATTCAAAAGAAAATCAAACCACCAACAACAACAACCTAAAAAAAGGATCCCAACCTCCTTTCTAATGCTGTCTTGACATCTCTTTGAGGCTGTTAGTAACACTGTAGTGAAAAGATATGTCTTTACACTGATTTTGTACTTAAGGTGGAAGCTTTAGCAAAACAGAGAATAAGACTTCTGGGCTCATGTGTATGTTCAAGACACAGGGTCAGACACTAGGAAGGGCCTGTCTTGTGGCATAGAATAATCCAGTTGCCACTCATCTTGATTCCTTGGGGAAAATGCTGGGAGTATTTAGCTAGCACCTAATCTCTCTGCTTTCTTACCCCACTCTGGGCTGGAAAGTGGATTTTCTCCAGGGAATGGGGAAGGAGCAGTGAAGAAATTTTAAGTAACACCAAGTTTCTTTAAGATACTTCAGAAAGGACTTCAAGCTCAGACATATGCCTTGATTTCTCTGGCTGGCTCTTGTGTTCCAATCTATCTGAAAGTGAACAGCAGCCTCTTCTGCTCAGAAATACTGCCTCAGATTCAAACCACACCAGCAAGAGAAGGGGATGCTGAAAGAGCCTAAATGTCCTGTTTCCCCATTTTCCATAATCAGGTTCATTTTACTGAGCTTCCCTGCACACTGTTCTTAGCTGCGAGTGTCTTTGAGGTGATCTGTTTCCAAGCAGAAAGAAATTTTTGAGGTAAACTCTCCATTTTTAGAACAGAAGATTAACAAACAAACAAACAAACAAAAAAAAAAAACAGCCAATGAACAAATGACTACGACAACAGAAATCACACACGTGACGGGTTGATTAGACTAAGCAGCTTTATATCCTCGCTGTTTTTTTTTTTT
>VXAL01002302.1:434235-460957 GCA_013399475.1 Chauna torquata | reverse complement strand
AAAAGAGGAAAAGAAAAAGGAGGAGGAGATGAAAGAGAATTTAAATACAAATTTTCTTTCAAATCCTGGGGATGGGGGAGAGAAGAGGGTTGAGAGAAAAAGGAAATGCCTAAATGGGAACTTGGGAAGGGTTAAGATACCAATCTCATGGCACTTCCCATTTCCCTTAAGTGTTTCATTCTCAGTCTGTCTGAGGTGTTCAAGTTTTTCTTGAAATATATATATACATTTTACAGCTGAAAAATTCCGTACCAGCAAGAAGAAATAAAAGTGACAATGGAAAACGACCTCAATAAAAAAAAACACAGCCCTGAAAACATCAAAAAGAAACAAGGTGAGTCCCAGATTTCCCCTGTGATGTTCCTTTGACTTCAGTAACAGTGCAGGATTACACCAGCTCATTTTGATCCTTTTTTTTTTTTTTAACAGCTTCTTCTTCCTTTCATGTGCGCATGTCCAGGCAGTATAGCCCATCACTAATAACCACTTCCCTCCAAGCCAGCTATTTGTCCTTAGACTCCTACCATCCAGCTGCAAGTACAAGGCATGACAATAGGGTCCATATTTATCTCTTGTGGCACTTTGTTTGTCAAAACCTTTGGTTTCTTCCTTTTTTTTTTTTTTTTTTTTAATTTTCCTTTTTATGTACTTATAAAAAATATTGTGTTTGTGTTGTTGTTGTAATTTTCTTACCGCTGGCTCTGGTGGGACTTCCTCCCCACTTTCACAGCCATAATCAATGGATCTGGAACATGCGCCAACATTACAAAATGGATCAACAAAACCATGGCAGAGCCAACCAAACCAAATCATCCCCATTGCGCAGACCTCTTAAAAATGCTGAGATGTCCTTAAGGTGCATGATGAGTCCATCAGCTCAGCGATCAAACAGAAAGCAAGCAAAATGAAAAAGGAAATAACGCACACGCGCACACAAATACACACACGCACACGCACAAAATAATAATAACTATAATCAAGAGAGAAATGTCTGGGGTTTTAAAACCAAGACGTGTCCCTAAGTTTGCTGTTTCAATATGAATCTTGTGATATTCTCCCCACACACACGCACCCAATTTTGGACTGCTGTTCTTACATGGTTTTAGAAAGAAAGATTTACACGTGTGTCTGTTTGGCTGAATGAAACCTGCTTGCTAACTGACTCCTGTTTGCACCACATCCCTTATTACACACACTCACAAGCTGTTGCTCTGAAGATGTTCAGGTTTGCTAGCAAGAGGCATGAATAAAACCAAATACACTCATTCCACACTGTCTTTACCCCTTCCGCCCTCCAGGTGCAAAGTGAATCCAGGTGGTAGCTCGGAGGATAGTGTAAGATGGATGAGGGCTGATTCTCCATGGCATGAGGCCACTCCTCCACTTGCTAGTGAGCACCGTTCATTTCTAGTGAGATGACACAGACCCAGCTCTTGCCTCCATAGTGTACCAGATACAAGGTTCTCTAGTTCCCCTGAGGCTCCGTGGGGCTGGTTCTCCTCCTGCGTTGAACCACAGTGTTAAAAAGGCTGGCAGTTGTATGAAAAAAAAAAAAAAACAAACAAACAAACAAAAAAAACCAGCCAAATGCAGGAGAGATGTGGGAGCTCATTCCTATTTGGTTGGCATTGAAACAGGTTGAGATGTAGTTCTTCTGGAGGAGCTGAGCAGAGGAGAGAATAGGGTGATCACCCATCCTTGTCTTGTGGTGACTGTGATCTCTGAAGGGATTGGAAGTGCAAAGAGAGAGCAAATCCTTCCTAGTCAGCAACTGTGCCTTCAGTAAGGTCTGCTGGTTCCAAAAATGGAAAAGAGCTAGGGCCAGGAGTTGGCACCAAAAGGCAAATGAGCTTACAATGGTTCAGGTATCTCCAGAATACATGCAGTTTGACTGGGAGTATCTTGATAGAAGAATATTTTGCAGTGTTTCGTTTGGGTGTCCTCCAAGATTTCCTTCCAAAATAAGTGACAACATTTCCTCTTAGGAGTGGCTTTGAAGGAAGCTTCTACTATCAGTCCTATGCACCACCTTGCTTCATGGCAAGCCCTTCAGTATCCTTCTGATATTCCACCACAAGAAAACAATAGCTTTGTTTCAGTTGAGGAAACAAAATGGAAAGAACGAACAGCTCAAAAAAAATCCCTCTGGCTGGTTTTTGAGGCCAAGCTCCTTGTCTGGAACAAACTGAGACTTGTGGCTCTTGCTTTCCAATCTGAGGTGGGGACAAGGGAGATACTTTTCTGTCCATTGCCAGAAGGAACAGAAACACCACCAGCAGGATGCCACTGAGCAGAGAGCATTTTTGCCGCAGTGCTACGACCAACAGGACACAATAGGAAAGACAGAGGGGAACACAGGTCTTTTTGAAAAATAAGAATAACCATACGAAACACATGGGCAGGGGAGCGTCTGTCTCCTCCTCCCTTCTTGACCCTTCTCCTGCCCCAAGAAAGCAGCTACACCGCTGTTTACCCAGGCAGGTAAGAGCCACAATGGTCCCACTGTGGATGGAGCTGTGGCACTTTGCGGGGAGCCTTGGGGTTCCTCTCCCAGTGGGTCCCTATCAAGAGATAGAGTTGCAATGGCTCTGCAGGAGAGGATCTTGATTTGCTCCTACCCTCCAGGATCCCTGCAGGCAGTCTGCCTTCCCTTTGGGGAGACTTTTAGTAATACTGAGTTCATTTCCATGTCCACTCCAGAGGCTACATCCCTAGGAGGGCTGTTAAAGCAGCATGTCAGAGGTGACCTCCCAATTTCCCATCTGCAGAGTGAAGATGCGATGTTGGGGGAGGGTTTTGTTTTGTTTTGTTTTTGTTTTGTTTGGTGGAATAGTTTTTCTCTAGGGCAAAGGCAGAGGGGAAGCTGTGAAAATGAGAGCTCCACCTGAATGTCTTGATATCCCCAGAGCCAAGATTCCTCTGCAGTCTTTTCTTTTAACCCGTGGGGATTTGTCGCTTTGTCCACAGATTTTGAAAGAGAAAGAAATGAGAGAAAGAGAGAGAGAGAGAGAGGAGCACTGTTCAGGTGACTCTGCTTACAGCCAATCAAAACTTGCACTTGGTAAAGATGATGATCTTGAGTGAGGCACGACTTGGTTTATCCCTCCCAGGATGTCCCTGGCAGGACAGTTCTCAGCTGTCTATGCTCATGAGGGTTATGACTTGTTCAAGTTTGTAGGCAAGTTTCTGTTTCCCAGCCTGGTCATCTTGATCAAGGGCTCCAAGAATCTGGAAAAGGAGAGAGAAAGAAGTGATGTGGATCTTTATTATTATTATTATTTGTTTTCCAAAAAGACTGAGTCCAGCACCTCACAGCAGCAGACGAGGGTAAGATTTCCCTGTGGCTGGGCCCCAGGCTTAGCTTAGATCATGCAAAGCAGGTCAGTCAGCCAGCAGGGAATTAGGCAGACAGTCTGGGCTTGGTGTGACTAAATGCAAACCTCTACATTGCAACAGATTAAATGGATTCTCATCTAGAAAACGAGTTATTTGGTAGATTTATTCATTACCTTGCCATGCCATTTCAGCTGTCCTAGGGTATCTCACCTGGTCTTCAATGCCCAGAACCATGTTGGTCACCTTTAACTCCTGTGTAATATTTGCTAGACCATTATTGGGTACTTTAGGGTATTGGAAATGGTATTGGGCGCGTATGGCTAAACAACTTTTGGTCTTGTGTGATGCAGAGTTTGTACAGAGTTTCTCTATAGCAAGCTAATATCTGACAATCAACTATGCAAGCCAGCTAAATTTGATTGACCAATACTAGGAAACAAAAGTAACAGGGAGCCAGATGGAAGACCACTGGGGAGAACAATAATCCCAGTGCCTCCCTTTCCAGATCCCAGGTCTTGCTTTTCATTCCCTAAATCCATCTTTCCCCTAGTCAACATGAAAATAGGCAGCTGTGATGTGCTGGGCCCTGAGAATTGGTGGACCGTCCCATGGTTCTGCAGAACTTCTCCCCCTGCCCTCTCCAAGGATCTTACCTCCTCGCTGTACTTGCCAACGTAGGAGTATATCTCCGAGAGTGCACTCATAGTGTTGAACTCATTCATATGCATGCGAGACTGCTCAGCCAAGTATGCATTCATGTCCTGGTCACTGATTGCTGGCATTTTGGCAATGTCTGAATAGTACCTGAGAGAGAGAATTACAGGTATTTCTTGAGGGGAGAGAGGAGGAAGTCAAAAACTGAAACCCATCAACCATAAAGTGAGAAGACACACTTAGCACTCTCAGGCTCTTCCAGAACATCAATGATATACCTGGTCACGCTCTTTTGCATCAAAGGAGATGATTTAGCCAAAAGAGAAATTAGACAGAACCACTATTCCTGAATAACAGATGCATATTGTAATCAGTCAACTCTATTCTGAGACTGAAAACCCAAAGAGCATCTCGTAAAATTTCTCCATGCTGTCAAAGAAATAGGTAGCACCTATTGGTGCTGGATTCCTTTGTCAGGTATTCGAGGGCTTTAAGCACTGCCTCCAGTCCCATGAAGAAGTCCCACTGATCTCGCTGCCCTCTGAGAGCTCTGGATTTTTCTCCCATAGACCAAAACCCCCTTGTGTGCTTGCTTGTGCCATTCACACAATTACACCTGCATCCATTCAGAGATCATCCACCTCTCCAACTCAATTCAGTCTATCCCAGCAACTCCTGTGCTGCTCAGCACTTCCTTTTTGCCTCAAATTTTAGGCTGGCCCGTTATCATAGCTTGTGTCTATAAGATTCAACATCCCCATCCCCACTCTGGGGTGGGAAATCTGCCTCCCTTGTGTTCAAGAGGACTGGGGCTTTATCCATAGGACATGGAGACCCCAGAACCATTGCTCATGCATCAGACTTCATCAGCAGAGCAATGTCTCTTTAAGAAAGTTGCTATTTTCGATGTCCTTCGTCCCCTGGGTAAGGCAGGTCTTGGAGGACAAGGTTTGCAGAAGGTAATCAGTCACTGTCACTTGCAGCTGTGCTCTGCTGTCAACTGGTTAATTAGACGCCATCATTTACATTTTTAATTTCTGCAATTTGACATTTTGTAGAGAAGGAAGAAAAAAAAAAAAAGAAAAAGAAAAAGAAAAAAAAAGCCCATAGCTGCAGCAATCCACAATTTTATAATTAGGAGGCAGAGGGGACAGGGAGCCAAAAGAGCTGACAGGTGTCCTGTAAACAGCATTGAGACACCTGCTGAGATGGAGGCTGTCTTCCACTGCAGAGAAATTGGATGCTGAAGTGCTGTATGATAAGGATCCTTCAGACATACAAGTGGGAAAATACGACTCACTCTCTACGACTGAGTAGGATAAGCAGCTGTGGAAGTCTCCTGTGAAAAACAAGACAGTGCTGGAGGACTGGGAGGAAACTCCTTTGCACTTGAAGGCTCCAGTGCCGCTCTAGTCCGTTTTTGTGCCCCACAGTCCCATTCTCATTTATTGCAGTGGGTTGATCTCAGTTTTTACTCTGGTTTTGCAAAGAGAGGTGTTGATGTGACCCTTGATAAAGAAAGGAACAGGAGCAGAGGTCCTTCTCCCAGCTCTGTGCATGGTTTTCCAGCCTGACTGCTTCCAGATCTAGACTCTGGTTCATCACAAAATCTCACACAAACCTCATATACTATATGGCAACATCCAGTTTGCACAACATTAGTCTCCTTGGAGACATAGCTTCTGGTCTTCTGGTCTCAGGAAAAGCCAAAAATCCCAGTCTATTTCAGTCCCTTGCTCTATCTAACTGTTGGCCAGTCTCAGTACTTGAACAATGAGTGGTCTGAGCTTGATTTTCCTTTATTAACTGCCTAACCCCAAAACACACAAGTGGTCAAGAACAGTTGTCTGTGAGGGAAGGAGCCATCTGGAAAACCCATGAGAACCTGTCCTACAGAACCACCTTCAGGAGCAGTTGGTAAGCAGGATGAATAGATATTTCTAGACCTTTGCCAGTCCCAGCAAACATGAACAGCTCTCAGCATCAGCAGCTGGATGAAATCAGACCTATTCTGCATGCACTTCTGACAAGTTAAAGTGTTAGGTACTTGTAGCATCAAAGAGAGTGCTGTTTCAGGCTCCTCAAGGCCAAAGCACATTGTTGTGGACCAAGGAGTCTTACAGACAAAAAATAGGCTGTGCTTTGGCATCCAAAGGAAACTACATCCATGTGCAATACCACATTTCATAGACTTGTGGGGATAAAAAGAGCCTGCAATGCAGTGAAATGCATTGATTTATTGCGCCTAAGAAGAGCCCATGGAGAAGAGCCCAGCTCCTTATGAATATTACATAGGCACCCTCCTACTGGGTGAAATGAAAAGTGTAGGGGATTACGTCACAACAAAAATAAATGAGGCTGGCGGAGGAAAACAGCAGCACTGTGCTCTGTTTGCCAGGCTGGCTCTGACAACGAGTTGAAATGCTCCCTCATCAAATGGTGATGGGACAGTGGGTGCAGGGATGGAACCTTTCTGAAACACAGGCACACATTGTCTACTTCTCCATATTTCTCCTGTCTCCCTTTCACTTGGTAGCAATGCTTTCCTGGGTCTTTGATTATTGTGAATCACCCTTGTGAGTCTGAAAGCTCTCCAGTCCCTTTCCCAGCTCTGCAGAGATTCTCCCAGAAGCATGAAATTTCCATCTGAACAACGAAGAGCAACACACAGTGCTCTCTGGAGGAAAGCACAGGATTCAATTATCTGAGTTTCAGGTGTTGTAGGCTTCTTGATCTTTCCAACTATGACAAACTCTCAAGCTGTGATATCACTGTGCTGGGCTCACAGGTCATCTTCCACTGCCACATCAAAGTGTCCCAGTCTCTCCCAGTCTGCCACATCACACACCTGAGCAGTCATTTCCCATTAAGACCACAAAATTAGATATTGTGGAAGCGTGTTTTGGGGGGAAAAAGAAAGAAAGAAAGAAAGAAAGAAAGAAAGAAAGAAAGAAAGAAAGAAAGAAAGAAAGAGAAAGAAAGAAAGAAAGAAAGAAAGAAAGAAAGAAAGAAAGAAAGAAAGAAAGAAAGAAAAAGAAAGAAAGAAAGAAAGAAAGAAAGAAAGAAAGAAAGAAAGAAAGAAAGAAAGAAAGAAAGAAAGAAAGAAAGAAAGAAAGAAAGAAAGAAAGAAAGAAAGAAAGAAAGAAAGGGTGAAGAAAGCATGCACCAGTGATCAAACCTGGCTGCTAATACAGGAAGAAGACATATAATCTCCTTCCGTGCAATGTGCAAATGACTTATATATACAGAAGTGTTTCTAATGAAGCCATCATTTCATTGTGCTATCTAAAGAAATTATAAATGTGTATATTAAAGCATCCTGGCAGGGAGATGACAACATCCCTGCTGAGTCTTTATTTACCTTCTATTTGAGCCCAGATTCTCAGAGGTACTTAGGGCCTCTCTGCCATTTACATACCTCTAATGCCTTCAAAACCACCATGAAGCTGTCACCAAACCCCAGAGGTCCTTGAATTTTCACTGCCAGCATTTGCAAGGCTGCCTGTGTGCTGCTTCCTTTTGCCCTTGCAGCTGGCAGCTCTCACTTACAGTAAAGCTGAAATGTGAAGGAAGATGCTCTTTAACCACACCGCTCCTGTGAGCACTCCTAAACTGATGGCCACCAGATCAAGAAGAGACCTTAAGGACCATCTAGTTCCAACCCCCGGCTATGGTCAGGGACACTTCCCACTAGACGAGGCTGCCCAAAGTCTCATCCAGCCTGGCTGTGAACACTTCCAGGGATGGGGCATCCATAGCTTCATTGGGCAGCCTGCTCCAGTGCCTCACCACCCTCATAGTAAAGAATTTCTTCCTTATATCTAATCTAAACCTACCCTTTTTTAGTTTAAAACCATTACCCCTTGTCCTGTCACTACACTCACTGATAAAGGGACACAGTCCAAAGTAGATAATGACTACTTGCTCAAAGGTGCACCACTTGCTGCCCTGGTGCTGCAGATTTTGTCCTTATTCTGTACTTCAGTTTTTGGTTAGCTTCAGTGGACTATTGCCCAGATGATTCCAGGAGATGCTTAGATAATGTATTGGGCTTATGTGGCAAGGTTTTGGTAGTGGGGGGCCACAGGGGTGGCTTCAGTGAGAAGATTCCAGAAGCTGCCCCATGTTAGATAAGAGCCAGCTCCAGCTGGCTCCAAAAGGGACCTGCTGCTGGCCAGACCTGAACCAGTGAGCGATGTTGTTTTCACCTTGGTGAGAGCAGATTTAAGAAAGGGAAAAAACTGCTGCACAACAGCAGCTGGGAGAAAGAGGAGTGAGGAACAACCCTGCAGACACCAAGGTCAGTGCAGAAGGAGGGGGAGGAGGTGCTCCAGGCGCCGGAGCAGACGTTCCCCTGCAGCCCATGGTGAGGACCATGGTGGAGCAGGCTGTCCCCCTGCAGCCCATGGGGCACCACATAGAGCAGATCTCCACATGCAGCCTGTGGAGGAGCCCACGGTGGAGCAGGTGGATGTGGCCTGAAGGAGGCTGCAGCCCATGGAGAGCCCCTGCAGAAGCAGTCTCCGGGCTGGACCTGTAGCCTGTGGAGAGGAGCCCATGCAGGAGCAGGATGTCTGGCAGGAGTTTGCTTTTAGTTTCTCACTGGTCTAGTCTAGGTGGTAATAGGTAATAAATTACATTAATCTCCCTTATGCTGCATCTGGCCCATTGCACTTGTTGGTGAGTGATCTCCCTGTCCTTACCTCAACCCATGAACCATTTTTCATCATATTTTCTCTCCCTGTTCTTTTGAGGAGGGGGACTGAGAGAGCAATGTGGTGGAGCTTTGCAGCCTATCAGTATGAAACCATCACAGATACTTATCTAAAGATCCTCCCCGACATGCCCAAGTTTCCCCTGAATCACGGGGGGAGACTGACCTCTTACCCCAAGGCTGCTTATTCTCTGATGTGGCAGGAAAATCTGTTCATTATACATCAGAAGGAGTGAAACCCTAGAGAAATTTGGGGGAATTCATAATGACCCTCACTGAAGCACACCATCAACTCAAACAGACGATGGGAGGATTACTGGAGCATAAGATGTGATTTCATAGGTATCACTAGCACAGCAGCTCACCCCGGCCTGAGCCCATGAGACCAGCCACTGTTGCCATCAGATGGGGAAGTATTTTGGCCGCTCTGGGGTATGGTAATACACCCCCTCTTAGCCTCTAGAAAGAGTTGTTCTTATTCCTTACACATCCTCAGCTTTCCCTGAGTTTACGTTTTGATTTTTTTTGTTTTCCTAAGGAAAGCAATACGTCAATGACCTGGGAATACATCTTGCCCTCTGTTTAGGCAAGGGGCAGGGCAAATGATCTTGCCTTCATTACCAAACACAGAAGGCTCCTTACTGTTGCTGTTTCACAAGAATAACTGTGCCTGCTACCACTCAGTAACTCATTAACTCATCAAAAGAGAAGAGAAAAGCTGTGTTGTCAGTGCTTCCTCTCCAGTCAGAAATTTTCCAGCACGGGCCATGGTTTAGGCGGCTTAGCATGGAGCTAATTGCCTTCTAAAAGATCTTTTTGTCACGGCTGTTGTTGTGCCGTCCTGAGTTGGGACTGCACTCATTAATAATCTTTTTAGCATATGAAAAGCTTGTAACGAATCCATGTGCTGCAGACGGCAGACGCAATTACAGCAATAACATAATTAGTGTTATGCAATAGCCGGCTGTATCTGGACCAGTGAAGGAGGAAGAAATGTATGAAAGGCATACTGGGGACGGCTATAGGAGAGAAGAGCTGAAGGAAAGCTTGGGAACAACCTAGCAGCCAGCCCTTTCACAAGATGAAGTGAAACAATGCAAGGACATGTTGTCAGTTCTTAGGCTGACAGGGCCTGGCAGTTTTAGTTTGCTGGGAGACATCTGAGCTGCACATTCTGTGTTTGTGCTTATTCAGCTACGGGGAGCCACAAGACTGTGTTACTCCAGATTGATCCCATTTCACAGAAAGGTTCAAGGCCAAGCTGCTGGACACTAATTGGACTTTGGCATGAACAACATGACAGCTAAGCAAAAGGATTGTCTTTTGCATGTGCATGGCTTTTCCTGCTGTTTTTTGTCTCAGAATAAGTGACAGAGAATGGGTGGGCAGCACCGACTCAATGGCTGAAGAGTGAATCGGCGCTCAGGTAGTTTTTCTGTGAGAAGAAACTGTCCATCATCATCTCAGTGCAGAGGCTGTATGGGTCTTAGGTTGTACCTTCTGAATATAGACACGTTTTCATCTTTCCTGCTGAAAATTGCACTGTGTAAGAGCAGCGTGTTACTGCAGTGAGAAAATATCAGGAATATTTTTGAGACAAAAAGTGAGGGAAGACAGGTGAATAGCCTTCAAGCACAGCAAAAGGTGCTGCAGAGAGGCAGGGAATGAGCTGAACCCCATGCCCCTGGGGATGCAATGAGATCCATGGGCTTTAATTAAAGCCAGGGAGATTTTTGGCCGAGCATCAGGGAACACACTCTGATGGGAAGGAGAGGGAAGCACAGGAACGGATTGCCTAAGGAGAGCAGAGGCTCAGTCATAGAAGGCCTTTAAGAAAACATCTGTCAGGAAGGCTTGAGACAGAGCTGATCCTGCCCTGAGGCAGGAGCTGGGTGGGTTGACCTCTTGAGATCTCTTCCAGCACCATTTTTTATTATCTCTACTGACAACACCCCCTACCCTTGACCCTTGGTATGCTGTATCTTGAGCCCTCTTTCTGTCAGGGAAAGGAGACGCAGAAGACTGAATTTTTTTAAAGTACAGCCAGGATTTCCACCTGTCATTTGATGCTCTCTTTTAAAGTCCTTGGAGTTAAAAGGTCACCCCAATGTATCTGTTAAAAACCTCAGTAGCTTACAATGTTAGGATGTGTGCAGTGTATAATCTTTATTGTACTAAACCGGTACATTTTGTCTTTGTCTCTAAAAGTAACTGCAAAATGGCCAACAGACAGCACAAGCACTGTACTGGAAGACACCGTCTATTAACTGCAGAGTCCTGATACCATACGCTGACAAGAGATGCAGGTTTAGATGCCGAATGGGGACAGACTAACCATTCTGTATACTCTAGACACATTCCCACAATGTTCTCTAACAAGTTTAAGACCTTGATGCCAGATGATTAACACCGTGCAAACCATGGTTGCTTAAAGAAAAGGAAGAAGAGATCACAAATCCAGGCTCTGGGCCCAGTGGCTAGGTCAGGTAGTGTTTGTGCTCAGGTTAACATCATAAACTGCAGGTGTTATAATTCTGAATCCCATGGATCGGGTAACTTTAAACCTCTTTTAGTCTGAAACCTGTCAAAACTATTTTGAACGTTCTTGGTTGAAAGATTCTCTAAGTCTTAATAATAATTGCAATGTCTCCTTTGACTTCCAGCTTTTCTTTAAGGGGCTATTTTTAATGCACTTTAAGCAGCCAAAGCATGACCAAGTACCCACAGGGGTGAGAAAAAAGCACCAGTTCTTCTCCTTGCAGCACTGCAGGTATTTTGGGCACCAGTGTGCAATGGAAACACCCTTTGGCTTCTGCTTTTTGTGCTCTGCCCCTTTTCAGTCTCCCACATCCCTGCCTCCATGCCGGGCTTTGGTAGAGAAGCATTGTATTGATTGTGATGCAGGCAATTAAACAGTGTTAATGAAGTTCAAACAAGTGTTATCATAAGCCTGGCAGCATGGAGAGAAATGAAAGGTCAGCCACAGCCCTTTGTCATCTTTTCAGTGTGGTGTTGAATGCTAATGAGACAGCCCCAATTAGAACAGGCTCCCCTTTGTATTGCTTAGGGATTGCATCAAATGCTCCCAAGTTCTCCAGATTTCTAGGCTCAAAGGAGATATTTGAAGTAAACTTGAAAAGATGCAGATCTGAAGCTGCTCTAATGTAAATTCAGCAAAGCCTATGGAGTTTTACTAACAGAAGTGGAATGAGAATCTGGTCTATAGTTCCCATTCTTTTCCTCTTTTTTCAGTAGACCAAATTACGATATTTGAAAAGCTGCTACCTTGTTTTAGAACCGCAGAGTGACTCTTCGTGGCTTCAACAAAAGCCAAATAGCCTGTTCCAATTCCTGGGTTAGTTCTTCTGCCTCTGTCAGGCCTCATCTTCTGTCGCAGGAATCCGAAGTTGTGGCTGCACCTACGTACTTTTTAGTCATGTGTTCTCACAGAGAAAGAGCCCTGACTGTGTAATTTGAATGCTGAGCTGGTTTTCGCAAAAGTCAGGGTATCTCAGTGGGTTTACTTCATCAGGCAGAATCCAGCTCTGCTCCCAACAGTATTAAAATAAGACCATGAAAATCAAACTCCCAGTTGACTACTGTGTAAAGGTAGACCTCTGGTGAGGCCAGAAACTGCATCTATGTCCTCCCCAACATATATTCACACTCTAAAAAGTTGGAAAACTATTTTTTCTTGAATTGGAGGTACATACTCTCATCCATGCCTGCTGCTTTCTCTGCTACTTCTTATGTCAAGATAATTCCCAGGTTTGAGTTTTGAGTCCTAAAGGTACACTCCACACTGAAAAACTGATAGTTGCAAAGGGATGGCTTGGAGTAGCCCAGCTCAGGTACCATCTCAACAGGCACATTAAAAGAGAGGGGTTGGCTTTTAATCAAGTGCCTTCAAGTAGGGTTACAATCCACCACTGACTAATTGCCCTCTTACAGATTATTCTTCATCAAAGAAAATCATTTAATTTCAGGTTCTTCTGATTTACTCAACCACTTCTTAAACTCCCCAACTGAAAATCTTTTTATCTTATGATTCAGTCTTTGAAGAATTCTAGTGGTCTTGAATGGTGCTGTCTCCAGCTGACGCTGACTACAGAAATAACTCAAACCAGTACTGGAAGCCACTGGAGTTGGATAACGCCCTCAAAGTACAGTTGCAGAATGGAGAAAAGGAATTCATTAACTCAGAGTAGAATTGAAATTATGTTCTATTCATCGTTAATATGTTTTTCTTTGATCTACAACAGCATCCAGGTGCCTTAAGTCAGTGGCACTGACACACAAAAGTATAAATAGGGCAGAAGCTCTAACCATATTCCAAAACCCATGATCTCCCCTTGGGCTTCAGTTCAAGTTTTCAGACATCAGTGCAGATAGTAACCCAGCACTTGCTGGGCCCAGAAATCCAGTGCCGTTTACGAGCAGCAGGAGGTGTTAGTACCTCGTTTGTTGTTCGGGAATATTTCCAGAGAAATACAATTCCTATTGCTGAAGATCACTGGGCAACAGGACTGAGCTCCAAAAAGTTTTAAAGTGAAATCAATACTGGAAAAATAAGTCTAAAACAAACAAACAAACAAACAAGCAAAAACACCATGGGAAACTCTCACTTTCTGTTTATCCAGAAAAAAAAAAAAGTCTTGCATGAGGAAATACCCTGTTCTTCACCCATGTACCTCTGTTCATCACTCAAATGTGCCAACTCCAAAAGCATAAAATCAAGCAGGGTCATATGTAAGAAACCACCCACCAACTACACACACTACACAGGTAGCTAAAGAGTCACTGACACTATTGGGTCACCATTAGTGCAAACTTATTGTTTCTAAATAAATCTCAAACACTTCTTTCCCCCTATCCAGGTCAATCCAGCAATCAACCTCAATACATACTAAGAAACTTGGACACAGTACCAGAAGTAGGTCGTAATTAAGCAAGGTAGCTCGTAAGAGCCTTACAGGTTGCCTAGAAACGACATTTGAAGACATGTTTAACCACATCTAAAAATAATTGTCTGGACAAATCAGAGACCAATGGGAGTATTATTGTAAAAATTTCACCTCATGCTGACTAGGATACAGAGTTCTTTCATCAGCTGTGCTCTGCTTTCACAAAATGAGAGAAAACCATCCCTACCAAAGGAAATAGACTGGTTTACTGCACAGTATGGCTTCAGTAGCTGAGGTCTCGCATAAGCTGCATGATGTGGTATCAATTTTAGACAGTGCCTATGGAGTCATCCAGACAAATCATTGCTGAAAACTGGATGGCGTTGTACAGAAATGATCTGTAAGATAAACCCATCATTGTATTTACAGAGCAGCAATCATTCTCCATCTGTGCAGTTCCAAAACCTGTCAATAATGCCAGGTAAGCATGGCATATTGGAAAACAAAGCACAGATCAACTTCTACAAGGCTTGCTCCAGCAGACAATATCCTGCTGAATGGACTACAAGATGTGCTATTGTTTGTCCTGCAAAAATCTTAGAGAAACTAAAGCCCCTGTGTATTCCAGGAATAGTTGCCTTGGTTGTATTTCCTGTAGACAGGTTTGTCAGACACTGAACTTCAGTGCAATAGATTGAACAGTACAGCTACAGGTTCTTGCAGATATGGTCAAAATGCTTGGAAAGACCTCTGACCTTTCAGAAAGTACCTGCAGAGCTTCTGTTACGAGCCTGTCAGTTCTACGGTATCTCATGCAAAGCACAGAAGAGCTGCCATGGAAAGTTACTGAACTCAAAGTAAGGGACGGTAATTGTGCAAGCCATGGGATCTAGGCAGTATGGGGACTGCCTCAACGATGCTGGGAGAAATGAACCCCTTCTTCTGGTCTGTGTGGAAAGACTGAGAAGCCTGCATAGTTCACAGGGCTCAGGCACAGTCATCTCCCCTTCCTTCCTCCCTCTCTCTCCTCTCAACAGTTTCTCCTCAAGAGAAACAATGATGGCAAACACCTTCAGTTCACACCTTTAATTAAATTTCTATCTCTCTTGGTAAGGCACATGGGAATAAACGGCTAACACAGAGCTTTCAACTTGGGCAGTAATCAAAGAAAAAGGCCCAGAAGCATCTACCAGAAACAATACTGAGGATGCCTCTTACCTCCATCCATGAAGCAGGGCCTCATTTTACCACTTGCTTACACCATTCCTGTTTCTAGAGCTAAAACTCACCTTTCCACCCAGTTCTTGTAGCTGGGGATGTCCTTGGCATACAGAAGCTTGTTGGAGGGTGAGTCTTTGCCCAGACGGTGTTCTGAGGTTGAACAGGAGTCCATGAACGTCTGAGCCACTACAGAGAGGCAGGCATCTGTGATGCTGTTCTTGTGAATGTCGAAGACAAACTGTGGGTTCTTGATCATGTTAACCCAGAACCGTAATGGCAGGCTGCAAGAGGAGTGGGAGGGTCGGAAGAGCTGAGTCAGTAATTGCATGGTTCAAAAGCTTTGTCTTGTGATGTTACAACTGTGACTGGTGGATAGGAATCAAAGATCAAGGTGTGGAGATAGGGATTCTGGGATAAGCCTCAACTCTGTCATTGATTTACAATAAATTCCTCCCCTGCAGGACTCTAGAAATGGCAGTGGAGTCACCTCAGGAATGCGTTTTGTTTCTATTATTCTTGGAGGCCAGATTTTGTCAGTCCTAATGTCATCTTATTGAAGTTGCACATAAATTAATGAGATTGTATTAATGAAAATATAATTGAGATGATGAAAATATCTCCTAACTTCCCTATGTTAGGGTGCAAATGTAAAGTTAGCTACTGTTGGCTGCTTCATCAAATGAGGACAGACATTGCGTTCACACAACTTACGGTAAACACTAGGCATTGGTGGACTTGGCTTTCAGCCTCATAGTAAATGCATGGCAAGAAAACGTAGTTACAGCTGTCAGGCTGAGACTGAGAGTGTTAATGGCAGGCACTGTGTGCTTGGTATGCCACGTACTGTCATGCTGCACAGCTCAAGCCCAAGCCCGTATATGATCCCAGCACTCTGCTCATGAAGAAGTCTTTATGTGACAGAGAAAACCCTGTTGCCTCAAGGAGAAAAATAGGAATGGGGAACAAGTGTTGCAACCTTTGAAATGAAAATTTATCTGCCCTAACCATAGAAAAGCTATTCCAATTGCAATTCAAAGCCTTCCTCCCTCTCCCCACCTTATACTCAGAAGAGCTTTTCATTTGTCTGAGATGTCCCGAGGTACCTACCTCCAGCCTTTGCCTCAAGTTTTTTTTGTGTCAGGGCAAATGAATTCATATGATCATGGCCTAGGAACTGAGATGTGTCACTGATATCGGAGTTCAGCTGCTGTCTCTCTGTCTTCCTGCCAGGTAGACTCTTAAGTCTACCTTCAATGTCTGCACCTTCCCAGAGGAGGTTATTCTTCAGTCTAAAAAATTCACTTGATGTTCAGGCTAAATTCCTCAGTTCCTAAATTCCTCCATTTTTCTCATTACCCTCACATATCCACAGCACCATAAACAATTAATATCCAATCTGGTGCCTTTCAGGTAATGGCAGGCATTTTAGCATGTCCTCACAGAGGAATGGTACCACATTTTCCTAAAAAAAAATTGTATAATCCTTAGCCAGCAAAATCATGGACCAAATGTAAGGAAAGCCTCACATGAATATTATTTTTGGCCAAAAAACATCCTTTAGGGAAGGGGCAGAAGTTCAGGGGTGGGAGATGCTGGCAATGAGACCTGATGGGAGTTGTGGAGGGAAGTCTTTTGGGTTAGGAATGGAGGTTCATCTGTTGAGGGAAGAGCTGGATGAGTGAACGGCACAGAACTTCTTCTGTAGTTGCTTGGATGATAAGTACATCCACAGTGAGGACAAGCACAGACTGCATGTATGTACGGCTGTGGGGAGGGGCTGGGGGGACAATGTCCCTAGCTGGGAATAATGAAGCCCATGATGTGACTTGGAGTTAATTTAATCTGATTGAACAGATTTCTTCATACTGTCCCTGGTCCCCCCCTGCAACACATACACACTCTGTCTTCATCCCTCCCCCCTTAAATAAACCTCCTGCTCATTTAGTCTGAGTGGCTGCAATCAGCCTTAGATTAGTGCCGCAGATAATGTTAATAATATGCTAATGTTTCATTAGTTGAAAGCCTCTTTGGTGCATGGGGTTTCTTTTTTTATGTCACTGCGGTGTGACGATCTGCCATCAGCATGGCTGGTAAAAGGAAAAAATGCATGAGCTGGGAGCCCCACAGCTCTCCTCTGCTGTTTATTTTATAGTCCCTGTATTTGCACAGGGAAAGAGGAGGGAGCGATTCCCCAGGGGACTCTTTCCAACAGGGAGACTCAGCAGAGAGGTGCTGCAGAGATCTTTTCACCAATTCTGGCTTTTCCCCACTGTCCCATTACACGTACTAAGAGGGACTGCTGCCTGGCAGCTAGAGCAGGGGGTGGATGTCAGCCTTTGTCACTCACTCTGAAGGGAATTCACATCCAACTCCAGACACTTTAATTACTTAATACCTTTTGAGATGCCCTAAGGTATCTCTTCTGGCCTCTGGCTGCCACCCCAGGAGGGCACAAGTCTCCTGTGGGTGCCGCACATTGCCTGTGGTACACCTTAAAACATCTCAAATGGCACTAGATGCCTCTGTGGGCAACCGAAAGGAGTTCTAGGTCCCCACTGACTATAGTGGGAGTTCAAACATCCAGTGCAGAAGATAGCAGTGCTGAATCCTCTCCCACGTGTCCCCAGAGATCCCTATGGGCCTGCACACTACAGTAATTAAATATTTCACATTTTTTCCTCCTGTATCTTCATGAGGTCCCTCAGAAATACTACCATCTCCATGCACTACAGGGTGAACTGGGATCTATAGCCAAAGCACTTCATCCTTGAGAGCACCTTTTCGATTCTGGGTACTTCTGACTTCTCCATCAGCTTGGAGAGATTGAACCTGGAATGCTGAACTCCATGCCAGGTTCCTCAGCTCCGCCAGCACCTGGATCCCAAATCACATGTCCATCTCTTCCCCTTCCAGTCCAGGACCTGGTACCAGACTATACTGGGCTGTCTCACTCACCAATTGCTCTTCCAGGTATGCCGCACGTGGGGGTCGTGGATGTTGTGCTTGTCAGCCTGCTCATCCAGGAAGTCAAACATGTATTTGATAGCCAGGGGAAGTGCACTGCCACGGTGAGCAGTGCTGAAGATGGTCTCGAAGAGGTCGTCTACAAATTTCTGGAGAGTGCCCTGTCGGTTGAAGAAGAGAAGAATGTGAGATACCAAGTAGGAAGAGGATGATGAATTATGGTATCCCACTCCAAACAGAGTATATCTGAAAATCAGGTTCAGGAAATATATTGAAAAGCAGAAACCACTTAATAAGTGTTACATGTGACGTGAGTTGAAATTTCAACGAAGATGTCTTTAAGCAGATGTCTGCATCTTCATAATATCCGTTACTTACGGTTAACAGCTGAATGGGGTAGGTCAAGATGTTACCTGTCCTCTCTGTTACCAGCACCTAGGAAGGGTGGTTGAGGTGTGGTGGGATAGCTTGACCCATCTCAGGTATACGATGTTGGGAAAGCCCTCATCTATTCCCACTGAAATTTTTCTCCTCTGCATCCTATACTCAACTGCTTTGGTGCATACATGAGCCAAAAAACAGCCATTTTCTGTTCTGGTTTTCATCCAGGGCCTGTTCTTAAGCAGGGAATAAAAGTCAGATGAACGCAGAGGAGAGCAGAAGGTGTCATTGAGACAAACAGAACAACAGTAACTGGAGGAGATGTCTGTCCTATATGCTTAAGTAGTATAATAATAAAAAAAAATCATCTTAATTCCAAAGAGGCCTCCTTGTTTTTTACTACCCATTTTCATGGGACCAAGACATGCCCTGGGAGTAATGCAAGAATGGGTCAAGTACTGCTCTGCAGACCTAACTTCCACTGCAGAAATTGCAGTGATGTCCCTATGCTCCTCCGGGAGGAGAATTCCAGATCCTGAGCTTGGAGAACCACCCTAGATCAGACAATGAGGACAGTTGACCTTCAGTGAGGCCATGAAGAACTGGAATAGCTGGGTGACCAGGCCTGGAGAAGGGGGCAGTTGAGGAGCTGTGGTAGCCTGTGAAGCTCTACTCTGCCACTAGAGCTATACAGGCATTTATATGTGAACAAATCATATGGCTGCTAAAATAACCAAAAATCAATCAAATCTCCAACAAACATTTCCTGATATGCAGAATTTCCTCAGTTGAAAAATAAAAGCCTTCCCTTTCTCTGCAGACCCAAGAAAGAAATTCCTTATTACTAGAAATGAAGCACCAGGTTCCGCCAGAATGGCTCAGGTTTACATAGTGCTAACAAATTCTTAATTAGAAAGCTGGTGTCTCTTGCTGATTCACCACTTGATTTATTCTTTGGGAAACAAACAGAGGTGCCTTTTGCTTGTGTGAACTCCTACAGGGTGAATAAAGCCCTGCAGCACGTCTGACTCAGAAAGGGCCCCTGAGGAGAAATCTTGTTGGTCTGACATGGAAGAGCTTGCCCTCAGGTTCAGTTTCTGGAGGGAATTAGTTCTCTACATGCTCACCCACACAAATACAAAGAAAACCTCAGAGTCTTTTAGGCAAGAGACTCTAGGTCTCAGAGGTCAGAGATTTACTAGAATAAAAATCATTGTCAGTTTAACTAAGTATTCTCTGGGATTGTATTACCAGCAAATGGTCTCTCTCTTTCCTACCCTGAAATGGTCATGATGAGGAAGGAAAATTGCTCAGCCCAAGAGGGGAAACAATAAACCTCCAGCCTTTCTGCTCCCTCTGTTGCTGTGCAAGTTTTGCAGCTGCTTTCATGCTGTCTTCACACACACACACAAAATAAAATAATAATAATAATAATAGTAATAATAATAATAATAATAATAATGATAATAATAATAATAATAATAAAGTGAGAGTTGAGTTTGTGATCCAAATCAGAAAGCAAAAGCAATTCAGTGGTGGGGTAAGGGACATATCCCTAGACAGTGTAAATCAGCACTGGTTCAACGGTTGCTGGTTTACACCAGCTGGGGCCCAGGCCTTTGGGAGCATTATTTTCTTTTTACATTGTGTGACCCATAAAAGCATCTTGATGCCATGGAGCTGGGCATGTTCTGAGGCTAAAGACAAAGCCACTTTATGTCTGAATCTCATTGCAACGCAGAGAGCTGGAGGGAGAGTCAGACTGCAGGCTGCAGGGAGAGTCAGACACCATAGGCTGAGAAATAAATGTAAAGCTAAAACTTATGGTAGGACTTAAGCATGCAATGGAGACCTGTCTGATGGGCAAACTTAGATGACATTTGCGTGAATACATGTAATTGTGTTTGTGCTTGTTGACACCCTGTCAGGAAATGATAATAGTCAAAACTTTAGAGAAGGGAGGAAGATTGGGCTGTTTGATTGCTGCTTGGTTTAACCCTGCTCAGAAAGGGGTGAGATTACACTGTGATTAGCCACACCTGAGCCACAGCTGCGTTTTCCACTTCTGGGATACATCAAGATAACTTGTATCAGAGAGATTTGGGCATAGAGATGCTCTGCATTGCAAGAGGATGGCAGGATTGCAAAGGGATGCTGTCTGATTGTAGTGCCTGCCTCCCCACCTGCCCTGGTCCCTGCTGGGGTGCAAAAGAAGAGCATTGCAGCTTCTTCATTAATGCAGGCTTCTCCAAGGAGAGCAACACCAATGAGGGATCCACACTGTAGAAGAGCAAATAGATGTAAAATCACACAACTAGTTTTGCCCACACTTTTGTAGAGCCTTTAAAGATGAGTTAGGTGGAAAATAGTCTTGTAAGAGATGAAAGAATTTGAAAAGCATGGAAGCCAGCCAGCTGCAATGAGAGCTGTCCATTCCTCTCCCAGGGAAGGGACAGCATGGTGCAGAGTGACAGTGAGTTGTTGCTGTGCAGACAGTGGCAATGAGACCACTTCCTGTGGCTGTCACAGATCCAAAGTCCACTGTAGTAAGTTATAAGCCTGTCCTTTTCAGTGATCTCCACTTGTGCAAGTGCCTTCACCACAGTGCAGCATCCCTAGTTGTGCTGAGCACTGACATGCTGCTTCCTTGGAGAATTTTTGCAAGCCATGGCGGGCACCCACATAAGAGGCTGGTTTCTAGCGTTTTAGGGAAGATGGATTGAACAGATAAGATCTTATCAACTTCGCAACATCCAAGAAAAGTTGCTTTGGGAAAGCACAACCAGCCAGATCACAACATACAGGAGGACTCAGGTCTGCAGAGAACACCCCTAGGGACAAGTCTTTGCAGGGTAGGCACTCCTAGACCTCTTTGCAGAGGCTTGCCATAGGCCAGCTGTGATGTGTGAGATGTGTATGGAGATTCAGTTCAAGATGTCCCTGCTCTGTCCCTGCTTGATTTTTTTTCTGTATTTTTTCTTTGGAGTGCCTGAGCTTTCCACGTGTGAGTGGGGATGAGCATCTAACTGCTTTCCCTGAAGCTGGCCATCTATTAGCCACAATGCAGTCAACTTAAATACATTCCAAGTCATCAGCACAAGGCTCTTCAGGGGCTCAGGGGAAAGGTAGAGAAGAAGGACCTGTACACATACAAGGTTTTGTGGCGTGGTGTCTCAGTTCAGACTGTAAGGCATGACACATCCTTGGAAGTTGATCTGGGTGCATTCATTCCCTGATTCTTCTTTTGGTACAAATTACAAGCCAGCATAATTGATAACCCCAGCACACACCTACCCCTGTGCTGACCCTCTCCACCAGACTCATGGTCATGAGTTCTTCACTCCTCATTGCTCTCCAAGACCCAATGTCTCTGTAAGCCCTTAGCTTTTGTTTTGTTATTGTCATTGTTTGTTCGTGCATTTACTGTCTATTTTTCACTAGTTGCTGCCTTTGCTCATGACATCCCCACCTCTTGATCCTTCTTCCTCCAGATTTACCAAAATACAGTACTCTTGAAGTTATCACTTGTCTTTTTACCATTTGACCATCTCAGGTCCCTTTCCTGACTATGCTTTCTGAATTCAGCTCCTTCCCTCCATGCTTGGAACACTCCTCTTGCTCTATTTCCCTTCTGCTCTTCTCTCTTTATCCCCCCTTTGGCACCCTTTGAGCAGTTTCTCATTTCTCGTTGGCAAGAAATCCCATTGCAGCCTTTACAAACCCATTCCTCACCGTCTTCCCCATCCCAACCATATACCTTGGTGGCAAGTAGCCTTGTCAGGTAGATCTCAGAAACCATCTTGCTGCCCCGGTCACCCTCTTTTTGGTCACCATGTTCATGGTTCTTCACCAAGTGCCACATCTTGACTCCACTCTCAAGGTCAGGGGTGATCATGGGTGTGCGGGAACGGAGACTGTCTGGGCTGCCTGTGTAACGGATCATGTTTTCTGCAAAGAGATGCATGTGTCTCAACTCTAGTAGCACTTGCTTTGAGATTAATGGATTTCACCAAGGAAATATGCTAATGACATGTCCCCTGATATAAATTTTTCATCAGTAAGGCAAGAAGAAGACCTCTTTCTTCTGTCTGGGTTCAGTACCAGTAGCAGGTTACTCTGCCATTTGGTATATGAACTGGATGCACATACGGATCCTGGCGTGGGACTCAATCACAGATAGAGGTGAGTTCCCCCTGGGGAGACTTGTGTTTGGGTGGCAAGCCTGTAGCAGTACTACAATGTCCCCCCTCTTGTGAGCTCTGTATTTCCACATCAGTATTAAATAAATGTCCATCAACAAATTCATAGCATTAAGTAGCACAAGTATATCTCCTGGTGGAATTACAGTGTGAGCCACCAAAAGCTCACACCCAGAGCAGATGTATGGACCAGGCCTTGTTATCAAAGCAAGACAGAGTGATTTGATCAGTAAAGACAAGGGATTTCAGCCAAGCAGGACATTATGGTAACATCTATTCCAGTAGATTAAACAAGGCTCATAAACTGACTTTCAGTTGCCCATGCTCTTCATCTCTTATCATGTCTCCTGGTGAAGCTTTGGCCTGGGACAACTAACACTGTTAGTGCCAGATGCTGCCCAGGGCTGGTTCAGGGGACAGTACCAACTACTCATGGTAGCCAATATGGGCAAGTTCAACTTATTTTACCTGTATGGGTGTTAACGATACCAGACCAAGATTCTTGGCCTTATGACCAGAGAACAGATCATGGGCCTTTGAGCATAGTAATCTTGATGCAACTGATGTGACCTCTTGACTGTCTCCCCATCCCCAGACTCAGGAGGAACTGCCTCCCCTCCGTCCTTTGGCATCAAAGCAATCCAATAACTCCCACCTGACTATCCTCTTCAGTACCTGCTCCAAAATGTTGTTCTGATAGCGAGTAAACCAGAACCACAGGTGGGCCTGCACATATTTCCTCTGCAAGGACATCTTTATCCTCTGGATTGTACTTCCCTTTGCCTCTGAGTGATGGCATGAGGCATTCTCCTCCCCCTGACCTTCCAGCGAGGCTGCAGATTGAGTCTTTTCCAACCATAATTAACAGAAGACTGTTGCACCTTTCTGTAGCAAGATCTGAATCAGCCTCATTAATGCATTACCAATCTCTACATATTAATTATTAGATGGAATATCCTTTTTCTCCCTGGATGCTGTTTTCTTAATTGCAATTAACAATCACTTCTGACCCACTACATCTTCTCCTCCCCCTACATTCTTCCTCACACCCCCCTCCTGAAAAATCAAATGGCAAAAGAATTAAAGAAATCCAACAGAAATTAACCCCCCTTAAGTCTTCCTTTTCAAAGGTCACTGTGTCTTTCAGTAATTGCAACAACATGGCAAAGAAGATGAATATTAATAAGATCTGCTGGATTGCTTATGCCCTTGGAGAAAGAGGAAGGGGGTTCCTCTGGACATTATGCAGCCGTACTTTCCCTCAAGCTAAAGGGACTAAGAAAGATCAGAGGTGCTTTCATACATAAAGAAAAATAATAATAATCTGATATGATAGCTGCATCCAGGAGGGAGGGTGGCTTTGCAGCACTCTGGTTGCACATTAGAGACATTTTACTTTGCGATCCCATGCCATCACTGTGTCCTGTGACAGCTTACAGCTGTCTCACTCTCAGTTGTCTCATGGGTAAAGTGGGAACAGCAGTGCACTGCTTGGAGATATGCTGATAAAAGACCTCAGTAGGCCATTTTTATTATTATTCCAGATGCAAATTCCCTTGGGATAATAAAATAGCTGTGTGGGACACACAATACCCACACTAAGATATAACAGTAGACAAGCAATGCCCTCTGTGAATTGTGGTTGCTTCTAGTCCCAGAGGCTTTCATCTGTGCCACAACAGACCATTCTCCAAGGACTTTGCCCACCAGAATGGTGGGCAGAGAGTTCTTACACTGTGCCGTGCTTCTCCCTTGCCTCTCCCTGTGCAAACAAAAAAGAGTGAGATTCTTTCCATCTGACCACAGTGATCTAAAGTGTAGGCAGCTAATTATTTAGGATCTTCCTTTCGCTAAGATGGGAGGAGAGGTACTTTCCAAGAGCAATCCAGCCACTTGGATCGACAGTTTGGACCAGACGCCAAAGTTTTAGATGGCTAAATTCTCTTCTTCTGCCATCCTTCAAGCAATCATATCAACTAGTCATCTGCCTATTGCTCTCTTTGATGCTGCTCAGTGTCTTGTAACCACCATGGTGTTTCAGATCTCTCCTCCAGTGCTCTCTTGAACCATATTATCACGCAGGCCCTTACCGTACTTGCTGGCTGAGGTCCGGGAGACCGTGGAGTTGTTGACTGCATTGTAGGCAGTGACTTGCTTGGAGACTAAAGCTACCACAGATCCATCTGGTACCTATAGAGAAAAATGGACTTTGTCAATAAGCTTCTGAGAACTGACTGAGGAGCATGCCAAGGACATCAGGAATTCAAGCAGCAGAAACTAAGCCATAAAACTATGTTACTCTAGGCAAGACTAATTTTGTACCAAAGCTTCAAATGTTTTCTTCAGTGGGTTTATTAACAAAAAAAAAAAAGGGGGCAAAATCTCTTGTTACACCACTAGAAGCCTGGACTTGGGCACCAGGACAACTGACAACAAAACAGACTGTCCCATTCAGATCCTGAACAAAAGCCCAGTGATGACAACATGAGTCTTTGCATTGACCTCAGCAAAAGTGACAGTAAGCTCTTCATGAGGAGGCTCTTATACAGGACAGCAGCATGAGTAGAACAAAATGCTTTGTCTTCATCCATAACTATAAAGTGATTAAGGTAACTTGTAACCACAGTATTACTTCAAGAAAGGTTGGAGCTACTATAGGGTCTGTTTTTTGCAGTGGAGAATCACCCACTTACCTGGGAGCTAAGCTGATGAAAGAGCAGGACTATGACACAAACAGAAATTGGAGATTGCATTTCCCATGAGCAGAGGTACTCTGGAGAATCTAGGTTAGAGTTGCGAGTTGAGTAAAGGTTTTATACCAAGAGCTATCAGAGTTTAAAGATCAGCTGTCCAGGTCCCCAAATCTCACAAGTTGTTCTTACACTATTTCAGCTCCCAAGTGAAGGACTTTTCTCCAAATCAGCCATTCTTACATGATCTGACATGAATACGGGTTACTGAGATGCTGATGAGGTCTCCAGAGAAGCATATTTAATAACAAAAGGAGAGGTGGGGGGAGGTTCTCTGTTAAGTCCAAATTTTAGTCAAACCAACAATGGTGTCAGGGGCCAGAAGAGATTACATCTTATTTAGTATTTTAGGAATTTGGATTTGGAGTCCTTTTTCATGGTAAAACTCTTTAAACTGAGCTTTCCTACAAGAGACAACATTATCAATGATGGCATAGCATCTATGGAGGGCTGATTGCCCAGTGCCCCAGAGGACTTTCTGAGACTGAAGAATAGAAATTAACACCAGGGTTCATGTCCTTTACCCTAAGACAACTGCAATGTAGACACCTGCAGCTGTTTTAGTCACCTTAAGCAGAGAGAAAGAAGTATTTACAGGGAAAAAATCATCTGAGCTATTTCAAACATCAAGGATGGGATGTCCTATGAGGATGGGAAAACGGATGTGAATTTTTCAGTTCCTTCCACTTTGATTACAGGTAGTATCTATGTATTTGGCTCAGATGGAGATATCTACATTTTCTGCTTTGACTGATCCTGTCAACCTCTCCATGCAGAGTCTCTCCCCTTTCCAGGTGACAAATGAATTGCTGGGCAGATCTGACCACTATGACTTCTTTCTCTTTGCTGCTTCAGAGGGTCTCAGCTTGGGGAAAGCAGCAAGGTTGGAGAGGCTGTGCTCTAGGATGTCATAGGATAGCATTTCAACAGAAAACAGAGCCTTCTGAAATGAGCCAGGCTTTCCATTTCTACAGCTAGGTGATTCATGTGGATCTTGTATCTGAAATGTTAACAAGCCGGTGGCTCAGAGGAGCCATATCAGGAATATCTGTGATAAATAAGACATCATAAAAAGGAGATGGGAGAAAAAAATACTGCTAACAACTTCTAACTCTTGTCTGTGTAATAATAATAATTAGCACTTGCATGGAGTTTTTGATCTTCAAAGCACTGCGGAGGCTAATTAAATAGCCCCTCAGCAATCATGGAAGGCAATTATAGTCTTTTTGTAGTTTTAGCCCCACACTACAGACGGGGAAACTGAGGCAGCAGGAATATCAGTGACTGTCCCAGCATGTCTGTGTCTGCCCTCAGGACAGCCAGGTTAAGCAATGCAGAGCTCAGCACCCCAGCAGCTGAGGACTTGTTCTGCCCCCACTCATCCATAGACCTGGGATCTCATTGCCTGAAGCAAACAACTGGAACAAGCACAGAAGACAATGAAAATTATACTTGGTTTGTTGGTGAAATAAAATAGAAACCCTGCCCCCTCCTCCCCAGAAAGTCTTCCGGAATCAGACAGCAATGCTTCAGTTAATCTGAAGTGAAAAGTTTTGTTTTTCAAATTATTGCCTACTGCTTCCTCAGGTCAGCTCTTAA
>VXAL01002302.1:408729-434124 GCA_013399475.1 Chauna torquata | reverse complement strand
TTTTTTTTTTTTTTTTCCCCAAAGAAGGGAAGGACTGAGGGGAGCTTTTGACCTAAACTCCATTTTTCATTAAATCTACCACTTGTGTAAGATATTTTTAGACATCTTTAGCCCTCTCTTATGGATCTCAAGGTAATGCATAGATAAAGAGAAGCCTTGTCCCAAGGCAAGTCACACAGGGATTAAAACCAGAAGTTCCCAGGTCAGTGTCATCTCCACTGCACTGCTGTCTCCAGTCATGCTGCTTCTGCCTTTAGACAATAAGTCTTCTTCTCTTCCATTTTTGTCTTTTCCATCCTTCTGACCTCTGTGAGCGTTACAAGGCCTTTGATGCATTGGAAAAAGGGGGAAGGAAGGGCTTGTTTTCTGTTTGTTAACATGAGAACTGTTAACTCATGTTGTCCTCATGACCAACTCTTCTCTTCACATCCTTTGCTCACCAGGTCTGTCCCTCCTTGGAGAGAGACAGAGTCTTATTTCTTCCCTTGTCTTCATCTCTAATGGTGTGCAGGATGGTTCCTACAAGGAGCAGGATGGATATACTTGATATAGGGGCTCTGCTCAGTTACTGCCCACTCAATCATTGTTTACTTCTGCATCTTGGAGAATAACATTTTGCCTTTCTCCTTTTCACTTAATTGGCAGATCCAACTTCTACCAGTCCTCTCCCACAGTTACCTGATAGTGTGCCAGTGTGTTGAGTCTCTTCCAGTCGTTCTCTATCTTAGTTGTGATGTCTTCATCCTGGAGGATCATCCTTGCCCCACTTGCCTGCCGCCACTCTGCAAGGAGAACAGGGACATTGAACGCTGCTCTGCAGAGCGTCTCAGAGCCCTGTAATCCCTGTGCTCATAACCCATGTGGTCACACATGTGCATAGTGCATCCATGTAGCACCATAACAATCATTGCCATTGAACTCTGGCAGACGCCTCCAACGATGTACAACATGAATGCATAAATATCCAGAGCCCATGACAGAGGGAAAGAGGGGAGAGAAGAATTATGAAAGGTTCTGGTAGATGGTTCAGGAAGTACACAAAACCATAGCCATATGGCAAAGTTCAGTGTCAAGTCCTAGGTTATCCAGACCAGTTTCTTTACCCTTGGTAAAACAATATTGCTATCACAAAACTACTTTTGCACATGAAACAGCCACCCCTTTAAAGGGTGACACTGAACCATGCCAAGATCAGAACACAGAGCAGTTGCCTACACAGATGAGGAGTCCAAGGCCATTGCACAGCAGCACACAGCGGTGAAGTTTATACAGACAAATAAAGCAATGACCAGAGAGACGTTGTTCCAATGGCAGAGCTGAACAGAGCAAGTCCTGGTGCTTTTGCACCCTGATTATTCACAGTGCTTTACTCTTAGCTCACTCCCTGGCTCTGTTCTTTCTCCAGCGTGGCTGTTTCCAAGACCCACCTGCCACCTTGCACATGTTAGCCATCAACATGTGACATGAGCAAATGAACATCACTTGCCTCAGGGACAGAAATTAGTCACTGGCCCTCTTTCATTTAGCAGCATAGACACAGGCTTTATGGATATGTGAGATATTTCTAAGTGCCAAGACCTAACCACAGACAGGGCTCCACTGGGCAGAGCAGCGTCTAGTTCAGTGCAGCACCAGATCCTTTACTGGGGCCAGCTTGTCTCCATCGGGGCTTATACAATACTTCTTGCCACTCGAGTCCAGAAGTGATGGAGAGCAGGAAGCCCTTAGCTTTGGGTGTAGTAGAGGCAAAACAGGGAGCAGAGCCAGAAACAGAACCAACACTCTGGTCCTTGGGACACTTTATCTCTACCAGCCTTTAGCAGCGTGTCTGGGAGCAGAAGGGCTCCAGTTTCTGACCATACCCAATTCTCTAGCCTCCACCCCAAAATGCTGAGTGCTTCTCTCCTTCTGGAGTACTGGAACACCCTGACACTTCCCAGGGTACCTCCTTTTTCTCAGATATTGAAGGATGCTCCATGTAGAAGATTGGCCCAGCTTTCCCCAAAGAGCACTCACAGATTTGCCTGTAGCAAGGAACACATAGCCAGGCTCAAACGGAGAGAAATATAACATCACTTGGTGACACCAGCCTTGGCTGTGGATTAACCATAGACAACCTGAATCATCCGAAGTTTTCTTTTTGGTTGTCATGCCTCAGTCACAGTGACCCAGACACATACAGTTTAGCAAGAGCCCAAGCAGAAAGTCTATTCAACTGCTGGAGTTAATTAAAATGAACTCTTGGATACGGAGACATCACCTGCCACCCCTGCTTATTTCTCCTAATATAAAAATGCAAGGACCATTGCAAATTTCTTTTGGTTTCAGCAGTTTTCTTATCACATAATTAAAATGTATTGGGGAAGCTGCCCTTGCCTTTATTATCCATTTAAATTAGCAGGAAGAGGTCAGCAGCTGTGTTTATTGTGGGGTGTTACTTTGGCTGGAGATACTCAGAGAGTAAGCAAAGGTTATGTTGGCTAAGCACTGATCCTAAACTGCCCTTCATTTACTCCAGCTCTTTAGATCCTCACCTATATTATCCTTGTGATGTCTGAGGGCGATACCCTTTGTTCGTTGCCCCCTGGACAGAATTCACAGAAGCTAACTTGTCCAGACTTGCTTGGAAGAGCACAAAATGCTGAAGTCCGAGCTGGGCTGGGACATAGTGCTTTTACAAAGCACTGTGCAGGGTGCCAAAGCCACTTCTGCTGTCACAGAGTGTGTCTCTTATGTGCCTTTCTCATGGTCCCCATAGCGTCTCTTTGACCTCTCTCCACCAGGTCTCTACATGTTCCTATAGTCCTCCTCTTCCCTGACTTATCTCTCAGGAGGGACACACACTCACATAGGTTCTCAGAGTCCCGCTTTGTTCTAATATAAAAGGTAGGCAGGGCTTTCCTCGTCCTGTGCTTTTTCTACGCTTGAGGGTTGAACAGGGTCCTTGGAGTAGCAGAAGCTTTCCCTCTGCTCTGGTGTATGGGGACATGGTGGGAGCCACAGGACAGAGTCTTCTATGTGCCCATTGGCCCATTGTGCTCCTGCTGAGACACAAGGGATTACCAAGTCCTTCCTTCACAAAGAAATGGACCATGTGAGGAAGAGGAAGGGATGGTCTGACTTTGCCCGAGATCCATTCCTGAGTAAGATAAGGGGCAAAGCACCCTGTGGGGCAGGCTCAGAGCATCTGGCTTCAGTGTGACAGCCCCTTTGCCCTCACCAAATACAAATCACTTCCTCATGCATCTGAGCAACGACAGGGAAAGGACCCCCAGCTGTGGATCCCCAGCTCTTCCTAACCTCATAACAGTGCTACACACTCCTCTGCTCTACAGGTGCCAGCTGCGGTGGTCACACTGATCTGCAAGGAAATGCAGTGGCTGGGAGCAGAGGAATGGGGAGGGAGGGCACAAAGAGGAAAAGGTGACCCTGACATCCATATTCACAGCACTAAGTGAAAACTGTTAGCTTTGTCCTCACTGGCAGCACCCCGTCCCCTCTCTCATCAGATCTGCGCACTGCTCTGTGAGCCAGCACAAAGGAGAGACTTACTCCAATCCAATTTGTTACATTTCCACCTTCCGGAGCGAGGGAGGGAGAGGGGGTGGGAGGTAAAAAATCCCATTATCTTTATCAAGCCTTCCAATCAGGAGCAGCAGTAAATGCAAACTCAGGAGACAGCTGCTGTGAAGCCTTTATATTTCATTCAGCAGATAGTGTATCTTTTTATTGCACTCAGGAATTACTTCTTTTTTTTTTTTTTTTTTNTTTTTTTTTTTTTTTTTTCCTTAAGAAACAACCTTTCTCTTCAACTTGGCTAGTAAAAAAAAAAAAAGGAAATTCCAGGGGACACTGATGAAGAGCGACTTGCTTGAGCTGTAGCAATGCCTGGCTGGGGCATGATCCTATGTGGACACGGGAGATAGGGAGATGTCCTCCTGCACCTCAGATCCTGCAGAAAATGCTGCATGTCCCTTGTGCCTTCTGTCTGATCCAGGTCACCCTGAAGATGCCCAATGAACAAAGGAGAAAAGAGCAGCAGAGAGAAGATTTTTCAGGGGCAACTGCAACACCTAGGGATAGAAGACCTCTCACCTCACTCCAGATACCTTCTTCTGAGCTAGTCATCATCTGTTATCCTGTCCTGTACAGGCACTTGTAGGTCACCATGCGCACAATTCATTCGGGTCATCCATACACACTGCACAGTGATTCCCACCCTTTTCCTACAGACCATAAGAGCTGTGAAAAGGTTTGTGGCCGTGCATAGCAATGGCAAGTGTAACAAATGCATCTAGCTTAGTTGTGATCGATGCCTATTTGATGATCACTTGTGCTCATGAAGGATTTGTCTGAAGTGCCTGGGATGGGCTGCTTTTAGTCCTCCATTCCTAGGAGTATTTCATCACTTGCCAATAACTTCCACGTACGAGACAAATTGGCATAAGGAAATAGGAGAAGAAAACCTTTTGTGTCTCTGCTATGGGTTCCAGTAAAACCAGGTGGGTGGGAAACAAAAGTGGGGAAGTGCTCAGTAAGTGATGATCTCTAGGAAAGGAGGAGAAACTCAGCTCTGCTTCTAGCATGCGGAAAGGACCGTCATGGTTGGAAAGGAAAAGTTTGTATCAGAACATATACAGACAAGGGAAATATTTCATCCTGTATATGCAAGTTCTCTGCCTAACTGTATATATGCTAGAGTTAGACTCAGTTTAAATGGCTCCTAGAGATTAAACCCATCACCTCAGTGCTGCACTGCTGGTGAGGCACTGAAAGCTTGCCCTGGCATGGTCCACAGCGAGCCTGAGCCAGCATCACGGAGTGCAGGGTGCTCAAACCAGCAGTACCCACCACCTCAGCAGCCTCTCTCAAAAGGCTCAGGGAAGAGTGAATGCCTCAGCATGGAGCCAAATTTCTGTTTTGTGATCCTCACACCCTAATGCTTTCCTAAAGATAGAGTATTTTATTTATGGCAAGGGCTTTAAAAAATAATAATAACAAAAATAGCCACGGTAGAAAGGAGCTTTTACTCTGAGGGCTGCAGTTTGGGTTTTGGACTTAAATGTAACCTCAGGGTGTCCAAAATAAGTGCTTTCAGCTGACAACCCCCTCCATGAGTTGTCTGGGTAACTGCAAAACATTATGACATTTGCGACACATACAAGTCACTCTGCCTGCAGCTACCCTGCATTTAACAAGTCAGAATAACTCATTAGCTTGCTTTCTTCATGTGAGCAATCTGGCCTTAGCATGGACAGAAAGCCCAGAAAATTGTAATGGTAATAGAAAACAGTGTTGGTGTTTAAAAACCCATCGATTTCAAAGCCAGATGATAATCATCTGCTCTGACCCACTGTTTAGCATGGGCTGGCAGGGATGATCCAGCCACCTTTGCAGTTCTGAGCATTCAGCCTGAGGCAGGTTGATCCTGGGAGCTTTGTGATACTTTCTAATGGCCAACACAGCTTTCTGCTCTCCCCTTGCTGCCTTCACTGTCACCAAAGGGTGCCAGGTGCCAACAGACTTCTTTCACTGCAAAGAGGCTGGGCTGGATCTGTGGCTGGGTGTATGTCCTCTTGTTCCTGCTTCACTCATGCCAGACCTGCTCCTCCCACCTTATTAACTGCTGTGCTAAAGGAGTCTGCCACTATATTGTTGTTGGCAAGACTCTTCTCCTGGATGAGAAGGTGTTATTATTATTATTATTATATTATATTATATTAATATTTATATTTTCAGTTTACCAACTGCATCATCAAGGCTATAGGCTAAATAGCTGCTCATTAAGCAGTCTCCTGTCATTTTTGGCAAGTCTGTGTCCTGTCCTTCTTTTAGGGATGCAGTTGCTCAAAAATACTTCCTGGAACTTACTGATCCTCAGCACCATTCAGAAGGTCAAAACTGCTTACGGCCGCAAAGCCCTGGATGCAAAATTGTCAGACTCTAGTTAGGAACCTACACACACACTGTTCTGTACCTCTCAGCTGTCAGAGATGCAATACAATCTGTGGATTCCAATTTATCCCTTGCATTTGCAATGTGCAGGTAAAATTCCTGCCTCCAAGTACTGATGCATAGTTCATCCCCACAGCAGAACAAGCCACCTTCCACCCACACCCAGCCTGAGACTCAAACCTAATGGGCTCTGAGGTCACCATCTGGCACCAGATGGATCAATGACTGTAAACCCCACTCCTTCCATCTTCTGTGCTCTGGCTCCCTGCCCTACCTGGCCTGATGCTCACCCTTGCACTCACCGTTCCCCTGCTGACTCACAGCAGCTCCCAAATCACCTTGGGTCCTTTCTTGATGATGTATATGATCTGTTCTTTATTGCTGCTGGTTTGGGCACCTTGTTTCGTTATTCTAACTGCCTTTCATGAGCAGGAATCTTGCTGCAATTTCTGTCAGGAATCCCCTCCTCCACTACACAAATGCACACACATAAACACACAACTTTAATCCCTGACCTCTCATTTCTGCCTCTGTTATTGCTGTGAATTGTTTCTTGGCGTCAGTCCATTCCTTCTCCTTTTGGTTCCACCTCTACTTCACTGAGTTTTATAGACTCCATCATTTTCCACTCAAGTCCTTTCCACTGAAGGTCACGGAGGGCAAATTCTGGCTGATCGCCTCACACAACACAGCTCTGTGCCAGACACCTCATCAGTGCCCTGAGCAGATTGTTCTACATCCTTTCATAGTAGCCTCCAGGTGTGATACCTTATCTGACCCTGTACCCAGCTTCAGATATCGCACTGAATATCTCAGTGTCCTTGCTCCAGATTTTGGGCAGAAACTGATTTTGACCCCAGAGATGTCTCTGTGCTAGACTGCTGTGTTCCCTAGAGCTGACTTGAAATGCAAGTGAAGCTGGTGCAGCCCTTTCCACCCTCCAAGCACAGCATCTCGCGAAGGATCAAAAAGCATGAATTCATAAACAGAGGGACTAATTCTTCCTTAAAACCTGAGTGCCATTCTCCTAGTCCTCTGCACAAAGGAGATGTCAGAGCAGCAGCTCCCAGCCCTGCTGTTGGTGGAGCGGTGCTGGCAGGAGAGGGAAGCAATCAGTGGTGAGATGGATGCAGCCTGCTGAACGGAGGATGCTTTATCCCCTTTCCTGTGCCCACATGATGAGAAATTAATATTGTTTGGGCTGTGACTGTCTCAGCAAGAAGACATGCATAATCCAAGCCCTCACCACTCAGAGAAGAGCTAGGAATAAATCTGAGCTGCCTGAACACTTCTGACAACAACACCTTGAGTTTTGGTGCTCTTTTTTTCAGGGGATTTTGGCCTTTTTCATACCCTTGTTCAAGCCAAATTCTGGGCAGCAAAGCAGAATGGCTACTGGACATGTTAAATCCTCAAGGACAGAGCAATAGAGTTTTTATAAGCCAGGAGTGTGTGCATCAATTTAATCAGTTTCTTCTGCCCTCTCACCGTTGCTGGTGCTCTGCCTTGCCTAAGCACCAGGAGTACTGGAGACGTGGCACTTGCCACAGCAGAGAGTGCCTGGGTTGAGCTTGACTGTCTCCCCTCTCCCCTCTCCCACCAGCCAGGGGCATTCAGGGCCCATTGTGCACTCACATACCCAGGTCCATATCAGCAGCTTTGGGTCGGTGGGAGCAGGGCACGTTCTTGAAGATGGCATCGAGGATCTTCTCCTTGACCTGTGTGATGGTGTCACAGTTCAAGATCTTCACTGGGATCTCGGGGCTGTTCACGTTGTCAGGGTTCACACAGCTGAGGACCTGAGAAAGAGGCAGTGAGACCGACCAGATCTAGCTCTGTAGTAGCCCCCTTGCACTGCCACCTGCCTTTTACAATTTAGGTAAAAGTAATCTTCAGTCTCTCAGCCTTAAGTCTGTCCATCTTCTGCATGGTCATGGGACAGCCCAAGACCCTTCTCAGAAGAATGCTATTAATTTCAAATGCAGGGCTTCTTAAAAGTAGATTTAGAAAACAACAACAACAACAAAAACCTTATTGCTTTTACATACAGAACAAGAAAATTGACCCAGCTAGAGAGGCGTCTGGTTTCTCAGAAGGAGAATTTCATTTTCTCTGAAGAATGTGTCCAAGAATAAATGCAAAGCATATGAGGTGGGGAGGAAGGGAGAGATGCTTTAAACAAACACACACAGTGTCTAACAGCAATTTACCCACTAACACCTGGTCACATCTATATCAAGTGTTCTGCTCTCTTTTAGTTACAGAAGTGTGAAGTCTATAAACTTTTATAAACTTAGCACACCTTTGCACTTAGAAGGAGCATTCAATGGAGCTTCTGGCTATGTAGGGTCATTAAATATTCCTGTGCAACTTTTACAAGTGCAGGCATGTTAGTTTTGGTGACTTAGACAAATTCTACCTTGACTGTAAATTCCTCTCTGTAGTATGCAATAGTTACTGGACTCTGTCACTTTTCATCTTAACCTACTGTGGGATCTAAAGATGGCTTGAAACTGGGTGAAATCATATCTGTATAATTATATATTGGCTCACCAGGCTCCCTTTGGTGCTGTTATGCTCAACTAAGAGTGACTTGTGAAGATATTGCTTACAAAGAGCTCTGTGATCTTTCTGGATGAAAGGGTAGATATAAATATGAGATATTGATTACATCATAATGCTATTATTTATATGTCACTTCCAGGAGTATTGAAGAAGCATCAATTCAGATAATAATGACAATGGCACAGATTTACAGTTCTGTGGCATCTTTCATCTCAAAGGATCACAGAGCTATACATAAAGAGCACCACTGAAATGCATGCAGTGTTGAGGTTATTAGTTGCCCCCCTCCCATTACACATCTGTAGGGAAATGAAATGGTGATGACAGGCTAGACTAGCTCTTTTGAGAGTGCTAGAGGAGTCACACATGGTTCTGCAGACCAAGTTACTCTTCGGGTCTCATTGATCTGAGCTCAGCTAAGGTGGATAGAGCTGATGCCAGTCAGACCAAGCTCTGTGGAGTGATTCAGCATCAATGTAAACACCTTGGGTTCCATTCAGTTGCAAATACATGAATGCAACTCAGGGACAGAGGTCTGTGTCAGCACAGCAAAATGACAGTGCCAGTCATGGGGTCAACATGGAACGATCTGGGACTGGGAGCAAGCGCAATAGTAATCCCTGAGCCCTGCTCTCCTGCAGACTTTTTGTGACCTTGGCCATGTCATTGCATTGGATTTGTGTTTATTGACCTTATTCTACATCCTTCTACATCCTTGGGCTTGTTGGTTTTTTTTTTGTTTGTTTGTTTTTTTTCTGTCAGCTCTTCCAGCCATGAACGGTCTCCAAATGTATATATACATGTAACGCTTAGCACAACTAAGCTCTGATCTCCACTGTGGATTACTGGCATCTAAATTACAAACACGTGGTTTGGGATTACTCATATGGTGACTCTGGTCCTGAGCTATCTGCAGTGTTTTTGTGGTTTGCACTGACACCAGGATATCACTACAGTTTCTGCAGTTTCTGTCCCAGGGAAAGATGTCTTTCTTTCCTTTTTAGATTAGGCTAAGGAACGCCCAAGGGGGCTAGCACACAGCAAGTTTTGGCAGAGAGCAAGGAGGAGAAGGACCCCCAAAGAGTCCAAGCACGGGAGAGTCCTCTGATGTCTCATTAGTGGCTTCCTCCCTGCCACCAAAACTCCCTGAAAGGCCTTAACCAAATGTAGCTTAAAACGAATTCATCTACCCTGGAGTATGTTGTCAGGAGAGATGATTCGATCAGGCTCTTAGCACTGGAGCTGCCGAGGTGTGCAGGGACCATGCAGAGCATGCCACTGCTCAAGACGCATTGGGCAGCTCCCACTTGCCACCCCTGAGCACTAATTATCCAATAATCTTGATATCTTCCGACACACATCGAGGCCTTTGCTCCTCTGCATTATTTGAGTCAACAGAAATGAAGCTGATGCAGGAGATGGATGGTCTTTCATCTCCCATTGAGAGCAGAGCAGTGGCAGTAGGGAGTGAGGTTTTTACAGCTAGGTTCTGGTTTGGTGAAAGGCTAAAAAATTGTGTATTCTGGCAAAGGCAGATGGCAGCCAGCAGGGATGAAATCTTCTTGTCTTTCATAGATGGAATTATCTAGCTGGGCTTTTAATAACACTGCAGTCCAGAGATGATGATCACTGACTGTTAGCGAAGACATTAACACCAGAGGGTGTTTCTCTGAGGTATACGGCTTGGGAGAAGACCTAGTGTTTAGTTGCTGCACATTTATTCTAAAAAATCACATCTGTAACTACCTTAGTTTCTCCTGGACTGAAAAATCCCTTGTACATCCACAAATTGTTATATAGTGCAAAGACCTTAGCCCACTGAGGACTGCTTCCTTGGAGAACTATAGGACCTGGCACACAGTAAATTAGAGCTATCTGGTCTGGAAAGAAATTAGACGAAAACAATCTAAATTTAGTGAATGAGGTGCATATTGTAAAATCAGTAATTCCAGATGTCTGAAACTGCTCTGTCTCCTTTTGTCTCCCTAGATAAGTAAATTTCTTTGGATCTGCTTTTCATTCAAACCATATTTGAAATTATGACTTGAAATATTTTTTCATGATTAATGAAAACTAAAGAATAAACCCCTTCGAAAAGAAGACCTGGCCTTGCCTTCCTGGAATAATGACAATAAATAGACTGTTTCAATGTGCCACATTGCTGGACTTGTGATTTAACTCAATTAAGCAACCATCTAACACTCATGAAACATGAACAACCCAATGAATTTTAGCCACACACACTACAAACTCATAGTGGTGACCAGATGCGTTTGGGAGAGAACAGGAGACTATAAGGGAATTCTTATATTACAAATACTGAATCAGTTCTTGCTTTATTTCATTATCATACATTTTTGACAAAAAAAAAGAAAAAAAAGTACAGAATAATGTTTGCTTAAGAAAGGTAGAGGAAGAACAAAAAGTAACAGAAATAAGGAGAAACAAAAAGGAAGAACTATCTTATCCATATTCTGCTGCTTCTTAATCTCCTTCACCAAAGCTGATCTCTGTAAATCTGCTAAGATTCCTATCGGGATATATTTGTCTGCTCTTGAGATGTAAGAGGGAGAGCTGATTAACATCAAACAACACAAAGCGAATGGAGGAGAGCTTTGTTCAGGCTGATGTATAATTACTACCCTTTGCTAGCTGCTTTATATCAAGCCTAAAAGGATCGGAGGGATTTCCTTCAGTGAAAGTGATCACTCTGTGCCTGCATTTTTCTTCCTTTTCTCACTCTCTCCACTTAAGATCATCCAAATCACTAGATAACCATATGTAATAGAAAAGAAGCCCTAGCCTGGTGATTTAATAGGAAAGTTCCATTTTTAGAATGCAAAATTAAATTATGGTCTCATTTAAAAGTAAAGTCTACCTCCTCATTAGACTTGTGTTCAACTGAAGCTAGGATCTAGATTGTAGCCAGTGAAGAAAAATAGGCATCTGTAGAGTCAGCCCATGTAAGCTAAGCTCTAAGGCAGGTCAAGGAACTGTCATTGACTGGACTCAGCTCTTAAAGCCAGTTAAAGTAAAGTGAGATGAACATCCCTCAATTGAAGATGCACATAAAATCAGCTGATAAAGTCAAAGCATCTTCTGATTATCCTAAAACTTGGGGTTGATTTTTTTTTCTGAGAACAAACCCATGGGAAAGAAAGAAATTGCAAGGACAGCTGAAGACTTGGAAAGTTTTCTTCATCCTGCAGAGGCTTAGAAGCTAGGTGGATTTAGTGTATCCAGGAAGAAGTGAAGGCCCACAAATACTTATATTAAGAAGAGATGTCTAGTGCTCTTCATCTTTAATTGATTATCTTTAATCATGCAGAAAAAGAATGTAATCTCATGTAAAAGCTAAGGCTGGACATATCCAATGTAGGAATAAACAGTATATCTTTCACTGTTCAGTCAATTACATTTTGAAGCAAATGACTCAATGACAGGGAATAATTCTCTTTTCCTTGTAATCTTTAAATCAACTTCATTTGTCTTTGACTTGTGCTTGCTCAAAAGGAACAAGGAACATCTGCATTAGCTCTAAAGAAGACCTGATAGGTCCCTGCTCTGTGCTCCTCTAATATCCTCCATTATGCTGAAAACCTCACTTTTTTTCCTTGAGATCTTTGCAGTATAGCCTTATAAAAAGGATTTTTGCTATCACTAGCAGAAGGCTACAGGCTTTATCTTGAACCAACACCGCAGTGTCTCAGGACAGCTCTGAGCTTGCTGTGGCCCGAGCAGAGTGTCCCTGTGATCACAAGTGTCCCATGGCCAAGGTCCTTGTGCCTGATCTATCTAAGCTCCAACCTATCTAAGCTCAGCACTGGGGACACCCCGTATGGATTAGGGCTGCCACTCCAGTCAGGTACTGCCCAAAAAACAGCAGCCCTTTGTGTGCCCAGGCTGGGTGCTGGGCAGCTCTGCCACTGGCGCTGGGGACCAGGGGGAAAATGGAGATAAGGAGGATGAAAATACCTCCAGGTGGTCTCAAGTGTGAGCAGAAAAAAACGCTACCATGGACATCATAGTCCTTCTGCTGAACATCTCAAGGTGGTGACAACTGCAGTGACAACCCCACCTTTCTTCCATAGGAAAACCACTACTTTTGACCTTAGCACTCAGAGGGATGGTGGAAGGGTGGGCATCACTCCAAGGAAAAGTGGTAGATGTAGGAAGTGGTTTGTCCATCAGAACAGAATAAATTGCCCGTATCTATTGTCTACACTTTCACAGGCATATGCATGACCCAAGGTTCACACTTGTCTTCCAATGCTCCTGGACCTCACCTAACCCAAGCAATGGTAAAGGATTGTGAGCCTAACCTGCAATGAGCGCATACGCTTTCACACAACAGACAATGCCCCTGGGGAGCTGGAGATGGTCTAGGCATGAGATACTGCCCAGTGGAAGTAAATTGGAAGCAGCCATCTTTGCAAACATGCTTTTCAAACAGATTCTTCAGCCACAAACTTTGTTGTGTTAGGGATGCAACTAGTGTATCCTCTGCAGGGTTGTCCTGCTGGGTTACAAGAAAAAATTGTCCAGGAGGTCAACATGCCCTTCACTGACTTCTTTCCTCACAATGCGCTTTTGCTAGAAGAAGGTAGACAAACTCATAGGAGACCATGCTCAGAGCACTCACCAGTGTCTTGTAATCAATCTGCTGTCGGATAAGCTTGTCCTCACTCAGGGAGTACCGGGCCTCCCCAGTGATTGAGTCAATGGGACCCTTTTCCATCTGCTGCTTGATGGCACAGAAGAGGGAGAACAGAGGTTCACCAGCACATTCCTGCAGGGGTGAGAGTCAACAACCAGGTGAACCAGGAGGAACAGAGGTGAAAACCTGGATGTCCAACCCACATAGCATCTCAGTGATTGCAGCAGCTTGCCACCCCAGCCTCTCAAGGCAGATGCATCAGTGGGACTCAGTCACTGGGTGAGTCACTGGGTGATTCCATATCATCCAGCCCATGTGACCTTCAGGTTCTCCCAGAGTTCTCATGAAATGTAAATGAACCATTCCCCAAAACACACTTGTTGGCCATGGGAAGCTCATGGCATGACAGGCACCTCTGTCTCCACTTTGGGTGTCACTCAAAGCCATAGCTGAATGTGGTAGCAGCATAGCGAGGGCTCCTGTGTGTCAGCCTGAACCCTGCTGGCAGGGCAGCAAAGGAGAAGCTGGGCTGGGAGCAGCCTGCAGCGCGTGGGTTTCACAGACAAAGCTGATGCCTGATGCTGGTGCTATCAGCCCCTGCTCTCTTCCCAGCATGATGGCTTTGAGAGATATAGGTGATCTTCCACCTCCACAGAGTGCAACCAGCCCTCTCAAGTGTCCCAGCATAGGTGAGTAGTGCCAGTGCTTCCTGGCAGTGCTGGGGCCAGCAGAGCTTCGTAAAAGCTGTTCAAGTCACTGCCACCGGGCCAGAGTTTTGCACCAGAGCAGGTAATGGGACAGGTCCTGGAGGACCTGGAGCCAGGGTTTGGCAGGGGATATGACCACTGGTGCCGCATCCTGGGTGTCTGGGCAGAGCCCACAGTCTCCCTGAGGACTCTCATGCTGGAGGCAAGCAGGGATGCCTGGGCAGGAGCAGCTTCTGACCCAGGGGAGGTGTACCCCCGGATCTGTGTGGTGGCACCAGTGATGTCAGGTGTGGAGGGACCAGCCTGAAACAGCAACAAGCAGCCCACAAGCAGGGCCAACAAAGCACCCACTTCCCTTATATCTCATTCTCTTCATTCACTCTCACTCCACCCCTCTTCCCACACCTTTCCTGTCCTTTCCTCTCTTGCTGCCCTCCCTCTGCACATTCGTTGTCTTGCACCCTTCCTCATGCTTTCTTCTGTTCTTCCCTTCTCTTTCATGCCTCTGTCCTTTCTCTCCTCCTTGCCACCTTGCCCTCCCCTCTTGCGATGTGTCCCAACTCAATGGGCGAGGTCTTTTTCTTCTGGTGTAAATCCTGGCAAAAATAAGTTAATAATCTGAAGCAAAGTGGCCCCTTTTTCAGTTCCTACACCTGTCTTCCACTTAATTAGCTTATCTGCCAGAAACATATTGCTTCTGTGTGCCTGTCTCTTGCCCTTATCAGGCCACTGTTCAGGCTAAGGCAAGAAGACAAGTAGCTGAGTGGCAGGGGGATAAAGACTATTATAAAACCAGTGCTTTAGCACGTCACCTCCATGTATCCTCTCCTTTCAGTTGCAAGTAGGAATCTGACACTAGAGTCACTGAAATTACCTTCCAGGGACCTTCAAAACTTTCCCATGCGTTCAGCCTTTGACAGGTTGTGCCTGGGGGTTGGGAAGGCTCAGGGGAATGGGACCTGTTTGTAAAGCTTTGAATTTCCAAGCAGGGGGTGGCTATTCTGCCCAAATGGTGTAAAGTGAGGTACAGGGAGATCCAGGAACTGCATTGAGAGTGGCAGCAAGATGAAAAGCCACTTCCTTCCAAAAGGATGGCTTTGAGTATGGTACCACAACAATTAGCATGCTTAAGGCTCAGTGTGGGTCCTCAGGAGGAAAATGTCATCACCAGCTGTCAATTACAGGTCTCAAAGGCTGAAAGCCTCTTCTTTGTTATGTAACACCTGAAGGAGACCTTCCAGAAGGAATAAGAGGGCTCTGAGGGTCTATCAAGTCATTTCACTCTTTTGCTGATGAATGTCCTGCAAAGTCAATGCTACCCCAACTAAACCTCACCAAGAAGCAATGCATTAAAGCAGCTCTTCATCCAGGCATGCTGCTTCTCTTACCTTGAGGAACTTGTACAGAAGGAAGGTGAACCAGTTGGTGAGCATTTTCTCAGCCACAGACTCTGTCCTAAAATCAGACCAGGATGAAAAACAAATTGGAAATGAGTTAGTCATGTTAGCCATATCAAAGGGCTGGCTGAAAGATTGGCTTTGTGCATCTTACTGCCCAAACCTCTGAGCCCCATGTAAAGTCAGGCATGACACCATCAGGATTAAGCACATCCTAGGGTCTCTGTTTTAGTTTTGGATTTAGGAAACCTTCAAGCAAATCTTTACTACCCTAGTGATTCTCCTGTGACTAGGGAAGTCCCTGTATGCCTGTTCTGCAGTTTCTCCTTCAATGAAAGAGAGATGACAAGTTAGGAAACCTTCTCAGAGATGCTTCAGCGAGGATAAATCCATCAAATATGAGGAGCTCAGAGTTAGGCCATATGGATGAGTAGGTCATAGAAATACTTAAGGCAGATCTAAATCACTGGAGAATACTTATCTGGTAGTGATTATCTCCCTGGTATTTGGGAGTGATTATACTCCTCAATGTGGCACATTCACAGAGCTACTCCTGTAGCCCTTGAACTCTGTCCTCAACTAAGCAAAAATCCATCTTGAGTCCTCTGAGTGAACTTTTCTTACAGAACAACTAACATGGACTTGTTAATTTGGTTTAGACACCAGGAGCACAGGATAAGCTTTTGTTGGCTCCAGTACATGCAATGGTTTTGCTCAAGAAAAGAGCAAGACTCCCTGTCTGAATGAGTAAAAGTGGGTCTTGCTGGTCCTGGCTATCACCAAGTCCACCCAAGGGTTCTTGCTTAGGGCTGCAGCTTACTTGTTAGGTTCCCTAGTCCTTCAGCATAATGTTAGTCTCCTTTCCTCTGTCTACAGATATCATTGCTCTGTCTCTGTCTAGAGACTGCCTCTGTCCAAACCAGCCTGTTTGCCCTGTATTCCCCTCAGTCAAGGCCACCTAGCCACTGTTCCCCATTGGTCATGGTATGCTCCTCAAGTCCAGCACTCCCCACGTTTATCATGGTCTGAGCTCCTCACAGAGGATGTCACCCAGAAGGATGCCCTCTCCAATGCTCCCTGGTGTGACACTCACAGCCTGGGCCCCATCACATGGTGCAAACTTAGCATTACTGAGAAAAGGTCTGAAATCCTGTCATGTTGTTGCCTGGGCAACTTTGGGTCAGTGGGTGTCATATGGGATGAACACCGGACACAGGTAAGGTGGGAAAATCATTCCAGCCACCTCTTTCCTCCTGTCAAATGCCCTACAGGCCAACACTGCAGAAGGGTGTTGGAAGATCCCTTTCCATCCACAGAGCTACAGAGAGGGAAAGAAAGCATCAAGTTTAATCCAACAGCTCCAAATAACTGTCTGGGGACCTAACACCAACATCTGAATCCCAAGGTGAGAAGCCAATCACATGTTTATCAGTTGGCTCTATTCTGGTGCTGCTCAGTGTGGCACCTCCATCTCAGAACACAAAAAACCTGTCTGATTTTCCTTGTGCTTTCGAAGTTTTACACAGTGAAGGTGTCTTCGTTATTCACTGTCTCTCCTTCTAAAATCCATATTGCATTTTCAGCAAATAGGACTACAGTTAGAAAAGAGATGGAAGAAGGGAAAATGGGAAGATGGGGCACTCAGGAGAAGACAGGAATAAAAAAATGAGGGAAGACAATGAGATGCAGAAAGGGGAAAAGAAAGAAGAAAATCAAGTGAAGGGACAATTGGAAGAAGGCAGTGCCATCCAGCATCAGAGGAGAAGCACAGAGAGGAAGCCTGGGGACATATGGGGAAGGTTGACAGCCGGGTTGTAGGACTCAGGGAGTTAACCAACACTAAAGTGAAGTCCAGTCTCTGCCCCTGGCTTTGCTGCCGGGAAGTGCCTACGGCTCCTCTTTTTGCTGGTACTTCATGGTGGGCTGTGTGCCAGAAGAAAACCTTCCCAGCAGGCACCACAGACCTCTCCTCTGCCCGAGCCATCTGTTGTGATGAGCTCAGGGCTCCTCAAATACAGCTCTGAGCAGTGGCAAAGGCCATCCCCAGTAGACTCTCCCTGGTTTTACTTAAGGTCCTGGCTTGAACTGGAAGGGTTGGTTCAGGCTGTGGAAAGGAGAAGATGAATGTGATCCTAAAAGGAGAAAAGGCTTTATTTCCCTAAGCAGGGAAATTAATTACAGAGCAGTAGATTTGTAATTCAAGGTTTCCAATACAGCCCTGGAGTTTAGACCTTGGATCTGTCCAGTAAGCCCAAACCCAAACTAGTGCCCTATATGAAACCATTTCTGTTTTACTGCTCAGCTCTGTCTTCTGGCTTCAACCAGCTCCCAAAGCCAACTCTCAGGAAGAGACAGGAGATCCCACAATGCAGCTGAAGAAGACTCTGCATTGTCTGAAGGTAACTCAGAAACCAGAAGCACAGCAGAGCAGTCCACCTATCAGGTAGGATAAGGCAACAGCCAATCTACTCACCATACAGACCAAGTATATTATACAGCCTGTTCTATGTGATATACTTATAGATACAACACAAGTCTAAAATAAGGATTATGCAACGTGGGCTTTTGATGCCCTTATGAAGCTTTCTGGAAGATTCACACTAAAATCCATGGATAGTGCAGTAGTGAAACTTTTCATTGTTGACTGCTTTTTCTTTATGGATGAAATGGAGTGAGATCTACAGACACATTGAGAGGGAAGAAAATGTGGAGAGGCTGCTGGGAAGAAAGAGGAATGTCCTCTAGGGGAAGGAACCCTCTGCTGGGAAGTCTTGAATGAAGCCAGAGAGCAGCTAACCAGTAAGGGAAAGCAATTCAGCCTTCATTCATCCTTTCTTGCCTTATTCACCCTTGCCTGCTCACAGCTTCATGCCAGTCCTGCAGGGTCATGTGAACTGTGGCTGTACACCGTCCTGATTTCATACCCTGCTGCACAAACCAAATCAAGCAAATTTATCCTTTTACTCCAAAATAGACTAGCATACTCGTGTTAGATAGTAGGGCACAGGTTGCCCAGCGCAGTCCCAGGTATCTTTACCTCCGGAGGAGCAGCTTGGGGTGGTTCTTGCTCTCCAGATTTTTGTCTATGAGGTCGGCCAACAGCTGCTTGAGGACATCAGTAGCATACTCCAGCTTGCTCTGCAGCACTGTCATGATCAGTGAGGCCACATTGCCACGGTCCCGCATGGAGAAGCTGCGCTGAGACTCCAGCGTGCGGATGAAGGATAGCAGGAAAACCTTGTTGTTGATGAGCTGTGCAAAGAGCTTGAGGCCTTTCTCCACCCGTTCCTGCCTGTAGCCAGGGACCTGTATAAGAAGAAAAAGTGTTTATACCTTTGCCTCTCTGCTCACTGTCAGGCAGTTCCCAAATGGGTCATTACATCCTTTGCAACTTCTCTGCCCTCAGCCCTCCATCTCCTCCAACTATATACTTCAACATCAAGCAGAAGTCAGATCTGAGGCATGGAAAAGGAAAAGCTTCCTAAACAGCAAAGGCTATTAGAGAAAAAAAAAAAGTTTTGCATCTAGCAGGCAGGTAAGCTCTTCCTTCTTCTTCACAGGATAGTCCTGTAAGAAGAAAGAGAGTCCTAACATTATCTGATGATTAAGAAGACAGAGGGACCTCCTAGCCACAGCCAGATGATTATTTTCCAGCCCTCCTATTCTCTTCCTGAACAGTACATCTAGAGGAGATTGCTTATGCCTGGAGGTGGTACCATAGCACATTGTATTTTTATTGCAGTCAGACTGAAGTCTCACTCTGTCGAGCCCTAACACCTCTTTTTAATCCTTGCAAGAACATTGCTTACAGAGAAGAACAACCTGAGTCAACACTGGAAGGCACAGGGTTACGTGGGTCTGTTGTTGGTCTGCCCTACATAGGTCTCCTTATCTCCGCATCCCAGCAATTAACCACACATCAGCTGCCCTTCACTAGCTGCCTGAATACAGGGAAGGTGCAATGTAAGGAGTATGGGACACATATTTGAGGTTCTGCCTTAGGGAGCTGGGGGAGGTGGTAAGAAAGTGAGGGGAGAAAGAGGTCCAAGAGTCATATTTTGAGGAGATGAAGAGATGCAGTGAGGTGGTGAGGATGGAGCTAAGTCTTGGTTTGAAGAACTAGACAGAAGAAGGTGAAAGAGGGCACAGAGTTGGGAGCTCTTCTGGAGGTCCTGCTGCAGTAGGACCCCAGGGCTCGGTAGATGAGATGGTTTAGAGACAGGGAGGTTGATAAGTCTCTAATGTATTTCTCACTTGTGAGAGGCTGGTGAACTAGCTTTTATATACATCAATTTAGGACCTCAGCACTGGACCCTAGGCCCCACAGTCTGCAGTTGGCACTACCCTTTCCAGCCTTTCTGCCTCTGGATCAAAATGAAGCTGTACTCTGTGGGTATACTCCCTTTATCTGCTGCACTTGTGTGGTCCTAAACAGAGAACCCCAAATGCATTCCTCCATGTCACTGAAGGTCTTTCAGCCCTTTGAAAAGCTTCCCTGGAATGTGCAGAGTCACAACACAGAGAAACACATGCCACTGAGGCATGCACTCATTAACCACCCAGTTATGGCACTTTAATCCAAAACAAGTCGGCATGCTTAAACAACCAAGTAATGCACGTCCCCTTAAAGAATCATTACTTTTTTTTTATTCTGGGAATTAGAGATCTTTACTCTATTTGCATTCAGCAAATAAATTACTTACTAAATAGCTTGAGACAACCAACAAACCAACCACCACCACCCATCCTGCTAATAATTATTTTTAATTCACTTGCTGAACATTTAATATTGTCTATCCCCGGGTTATTATGGAGAAATAATAATAATAAAAAAATAACAAGAAAAGTATTTTGTAGTGCATCTGGAAGCAGTTAATTGGCAAATGAGCTGGAAATAAGTAAGACCTGCTCACTGCAGGATCTCTGCTGGGTCCTTTTCCCAATAAATATAAACTCCTTCTAGGTGCTGCAGAGAAAGGAGCAGAAAGGAAACTGCCTTCCCTGGTTTGTTGGTAGCCAGAGATGTTGACACTGAAAGAGCTGTAGAAGCTTTAGAGAGATTTGGGGGGGTTAGATGGGAAATAAAAGAATGAAATGAAGGGAAGATGAAAAGTGGTGGACTGAAACACTAGCTCTGTGTCTCTGCATGTATCTTCATATGGGAGCATCCATGCTAAAAACTCTGTAGGGTTCAGATGCTATTCTGTGGTCAGCTGGCTGAGGTTAATGAATATACAAGCTGAAACTTGCTGTGTATATGATGAAATTGTTTGTATACGTGTATGTACACGGGGGAGAAATTCATCGCCTTTCATCTTGTGCACTCATTTGTTGAATCTGCTGAGCTGCTCTCCAATGTGTAATGCAGCCTCCTACCCATTACCACAGGTCCTCATTGCTTCCAGATCATTTTTTAATGGTTTTCTCCATAGAGTATGGTGAAGTTTGGCCTTGGCCGTGGTGTATTACCTGGTTCTCTGGCCCAGGTATCCCTAGAGCAGATCCTGTTCATCTGCCAAACCCTGAATCAGCATGGACGGACCTCACTCAAGTCCCATCAGATTCATTGCTGCCAGTGAGGTAATGCAGGCAATGTGCAGACCCTAGCAGAGCTGGGCAACATCTCACCATCTTCCCACCGCTGCAGTACAGAGAGCTGGGATGAAGGAGGCAGATATGGGCAGGCTATGGGCAGATTGATGCTGTAGGTTTCTGACCTCACTGCAAACCACGGAGCACAGCAAAGGTGAACTTCCTTCAGAGAAAGCAGATTATTTCTATAGGTGTTGCCAAGAGAAAAAGACTCTGGGTAACATCAGCAACTGAAGAAGCTAGTGTGCTACCGGCAGGTATACTGCTCTGCTGTAAGACTCTTTTTCTGGCCCCTACACAGTCTAAAAAACAAACCCCAACAGGATGGAGACCAAGGAGGAGCTTAAAACAGCTGACTTAATGCACACAGATGCATGAGACTCTTATAAGCAGAGAAGTGATCAAACAGAATTTAACATCTAAGGCAGATAGCAAAAATCATCTTCCCTTTTCAGTCCGGACTTTTAATGAGGTACTATTTTGTCACTGTAAGACACACCATTGTAAACCATCATGTTCCCACCACTGACACAACACCTCTTGCATTCAGGGCAGAACAGGGAGGCATGAGAGGAACCAGCAGCTGGAGATGTTGATTTCATACCTCCAGGTCTCTCAGGACTGGGTGATCTTCAATGCCAGGGAAAAGCACCCTCATGGTGTAGGTTCGGTAATCAAGGAAAGGGATCCCAGCTCCATCCAGGTCGCTTGTCAGCTCATGAATATCTGTCTGCAGCTCTGCAAAGGCTGACACAAGAAAGGAACAAATCATGCGTAAATGACAGTCCAGATCTCCCTCATCATAACAGAAAAGGCCTTCAGATCCACATGCATGAGACTGAGGTATAAATGGAGAAGCAACAGGTGGAAAGGAAGAAGGTGGACAAGAGCAGTCTCACCTTTCCCACCACATAACCTTTCCTCAGGACCATGTGCCAATGCTCCTCCTGGACACTGAGTTAGCAAATGCAGTTAAGACAAGGTGGAGGGAGACTGGACTCAGGGGAAATGGGCAAAATCAGATTAGATCCAGGCTTGAGCCAGACCTACAGTGTTCAACACTCCTGTTTCTTCATGCTATTTTGGCTCAAAGCTTTGTGGCTGGACTCCTGTCTCCTGACAATGTGTCAGCCTTCTGTCCTTTTCATACCTTCTTTGCACTCCAGTGCCACCCTGGACTCCAGGTTGTCCATCTGCATCTGCAGACGCTTGAGGGTCAAGTCACTCTCTCGGGACTTGCGCTTGTAAGCAATCAGCACAGCCACGATGAAGATGATGAGCAGGCCGCCAGCCACCGCAATGCTGACAATAGCGGGCAAGCTGAGAGGGCTGTCTGGAGAGATGTAGACCATTCCTGGGGAGAACTCCATTCCTCCTACACGAGCCTAGAGGGAAGGCAGGATAAAGTTGCATTGAAACTGCCAAACAAGCAGGAACACAGAGGAACTCCATCACCACTCCAACTAAGGCTGTTACGCAAGTCAAACTCAAATGACAGCATATGAATGATGACCTCTCAAGTTAAACAGAGCGTGAAGTACTTGGATATAGAATGGCTAAAACTACCTGAAAGGTCTTGTAGAAACAGCTTTGTTGGTAGTGTCACCATAAACTAGGTCAGCAAAGGACTTCTTGTGAGACATACCTTACCAGTCCTGATGCCTTGGCTACATATCCATTTAGGGTTCCTTTGGGGTTTTTCATCCCGTATTCTGAACAGCTATGATGTGTAGCACTGACTCGATGTCACTTAGTTCCAGAAGGCATGCAGGACACATCACTCTTGGTTATGCTCTGATGGGTCCTAACCTCATTGTGGGACAGGAGACATTTGATCCAGACAGCTGGCATAGCAGCAGTCAGGTTGTTGGGAATGCAGAAATTACAGAGTCACAGTTTGTTTTTGATTCTTCAAGTTCAGAAAACTGTATCTGGAAGCTACTGGGATAGGAAAAAATAAAGCAAAAACCACAGAGCCTGGCACATGCTCTTTAGACCCTTCCCCTAGATGTGTGCTTTGCATTGTCACACTGGCTAACATACTTTCCATGCTTACCAGTGGGACACAGAGCCAAACAGAGCATTCTGCTCCCTGTGCACCCCCAGAGGTTCCCATCCCTCTGGGACAAGTTGCTGTGTGAGACTTCACTTTTAACAACCGGAGAGAAACCCTGCACGTGGTGCTGTTGCATGCCCAACAAAATGCTGTGCTGAAGAAAGTCTGTTGGGAGCCCGTTTATACAACATGAACAGCACTCCCAACAGTAATCCCGCAGGGTGATAATTGTTCAAGGCTACTACAAGGCTGTTCAAGGCTATCTCTGCAAAATAAGATGTTTGAGTGGCAGGGGGAAAAGCACTGCTGACTAGTCTGAGATACAAAAAGCAGACTTCTAGGACTGTGCTGTGGTAGGGAATCACTCTGGTTATGGATCAGCATAAACCTAGGAAGATGCCATGCAAAGAGCTTGAAGAATGATGACATGGTGAGCCCCATCACTTCATCCCAGCCAAGCTTTGTCCTGAAGAAACACAGCTGGTCCTGCACAAAGTGTAAACCTTTCTGCCAGGCAAGCCCCAGGGCTACGTGTTTCCCCCTCTCACTGCAACTGTTGACCATTGACACATGTAATTGAACATTTATCTATCTTCTTTATGAGGAGCCCCCAGCTCCAATAGCAGTAAGTGCAAACAGACTACCTCTCAGCCGAGTGGCCAGCTTTGCCCTATGTCCCACTGGCTCTCAGTTAATCAGTCTGTTTCCAGCCTGCCTGCATACATATTAATCCCAAGCCTTTCATGCCTCAGCTCAGGCACTTACTCAAGTTTCCTCCCTAGGCTGCAGGAGGAAGAAACTGGCCTAGGGAGGAAAGGTTGGAGCAAGCAGAAGAGATTATGAAGCAGAGTCATGAATCAATGCAAAGCTTCCCAGCTGCTCTCACTCCTCACCTCCGCAGTCCTTGCTGGGGACATGAATCCTCTGTGTCCTCATCATCTCCTAGAAATTATTTATGGACCCAAGTTATAACTTCCAAGAAGATGACTGTTTTGCTCTAGCACCAGTTATAGGCTGCTCCTCAGTGGGTCCTGGTCAAAGACACCTAGCTTGAACCCTTATGTCTTGGAGAGGACAAAGGCGAATGTCTGGAAATCTGTCATTTCCATCCACAAGGTCCTTTTATGTCCTGAATTTCCTTAAGCATTTGGAGATGGGCTCTAGAAAGATAATAGCGTCCACAATGAGAAACTAAACCAAATCTAAGCTCATCTGACCAGGTAATAGAGTTTGATGACCATTACTGTAGCATGACATTGATGATTTGTAGAGCATCTTCAGTGGCCAAGGAACAACCTAGAACCCATGTAAGTTGAAGAGCCAGTAGTCCATAGTTTTCCTGTCTATTCCAAGATATAAGGCTCTACTCTACTTCATAAAGCCCGCAAAGAGTAGAGGTTTGGTGTTGGTATGTGGCAAGCTCAGCTGAGAAGACAAGCTTCCAAAGTCAAAAGCTAATCTACTCACTAAAATCAATTGCTGTTTGACCTAGACCACTGTCCCAAATCCTTCCAAGATGACAGCAAAATTGGCTCACCAGTTTGCACAATTTCCTTCCTGTCACAGTGGATCAATAAACTGAGTCATTATATTTCATTTTCTGCTTCCTACAGTGGCCCTTTTCATCCAGGCCTGGCAGTGAAATGAGTCCATTGATGGAGTATCAGACTAGAGTCAAACAATCCCATTCCAATCCCCAGTGCAGGTCTGTCCTCAAAGCACACGGAACATCCTGGCTCCATGGGTGGGATTCCTCTCACCAAACTTTTGATATGCACATCTGAGTTAGACATTGCAGCATGTTTTAGAGTCAATGCAGAGAAAAGGCGCTTTCAGCATGTGATTCATGTGAGTTACTTTTGACACCTACTTTCATATTAGGATGAGACACTTTATTCAGTGGAATTTCCCATTTTTCTCCATTAACTATCAGAGGATTTGGACTGCTAGAGGCAGGTGTCTCGCAAAGTTCCTTTCTAAAGATGTTTTCAACACTGGAAAAGCCTCACAGTCCGCAAATCAAACTGCCGTGATCTAAGGGAATTTGTCTCTTGGAGAAGAAAACCTGCAAGGTTGTAGTAGTATTTGTGAGCACTTAAATGAAAATAAGAAAATATACAGATATGACCCTACTTTATTTCTTGGGCCCTGAGTGTTTTCCAAGGAAACTAGTAAGACCTCTCAGACAACTGAACTCCATATCATCAAACAACAGTTTGGCCACTTGTTAGGACTATTAATCTCACATTTGCTCCAAATAGGACTAAGGCAGAGCCCAGTTTTCTCCAGCAAAGTTTTAGGGGCCACTTGTAGTGGTTCAAGATAGAGTTTCTTTAGCTCCTGTTGTTTGGAACTTGACTGTGATAGTGTCTTTCCTAGTGCAAGTTTGCCTTGGCAAAATATAAGTGTCTGCCTTGGGATGATATGAACTGAATTTCAGTTGCTATATTTGATTCTCTCTCCATT
>VXAL01002302.1:398251-408479 GCA_013399475.1 Chauna torquata | reverse complement strand
TCCCTTTTGGAGCCGGCTGGAGCTGGCTCTTATCTGACACGGGGCAGCTTCTGGAATCTTCTCACAGAAGCCACCCCGGTGGCCCCCCCCGCTACCAAACCTTTACCACTTAAACCCAATACACCATTCATTATACAAAGACACTGGGTTGACATTCCATTTGTAAGTGCATACATTGAATACCAACATCCCTTCAAATGTACTCTGTCTCTTCATTGCAGACCTTTTCTACCATGGTTACATATGGATCTCCCTCATCTCTGTTTCTTTTACTTGGAAAAGAGCTTGCCTCTGGGTCTTAGTCTATCTTTATAAACCATTGTTCTGGCCTTTTTGTTCTTTCATATTTTTTCAAATATTTAACTCAGTCACTGTATAAAAGGTAGCTGAACTAGAGCAAAAACATGTTGACATCAACATGTGTCACTGTCACTGTTCCTTGCCTCTGAAATAATCACAGTGTTGTAATGGTTAATTCAGCCCCATAGTCTCCTTTCTGATCTAGGCCACTTCACTTTGCAAGAAAGGTTTTGTTCAGCAGTTTACTCAAGGTCGCACAGGAAATCATTGGCAGAAGCAGGAGGAGGACCTGGGAGAGCTACCTGTCAATTATCCTGACCATCAAAATGTCACTCACGTGAAACATGGGCAACAGATCTGTTATGCCATGCTGGAGGAGATATTTCCCAGCCCAGCTGTCCCCTGGTAAGTTCCAGATGCAAAGTCCATCCTTGAGCACTGGCCTCCATCACAGGTGACTTTCTGTGTTTGATTCCCAGCCCAGACACTGTCAAAGGTTTGTCTCAGTGTTGGCTTTTGACAAAGAAATCTAACTTGCCCCTAACAGTGATGCTCATTAACAGGCTCCAACACAATCATCTTCCCACATTTCCAGAAGTATCTCTTGTTTGATCAGCATCCTCAAAAAGGGATTATTTTCTTCACTTAAGCTGTCCCAAGCTGCAGGACCAGGGGAGTCTTCCCAATTAGTAAGGCCTTGCCAGATGTTCATCCTCCCTGATCTCCAGGGGTTTATTATTGATCACCTGACTTCGAGTTTTATCTCTCTAGGATTGTTTTTGTCCACTTCTGGTTAACCATATGTTTAATTATATTCATGAAAATGACAGGGAACATATATTGCCATGTACAGAAGCTTTGCTATTCATACAGAGAAAATCTCTCACTTCATTATTGTTCCTCTTGGAGTGTCTTAATGTGCTTTACAATGGACTGAGAGCCATGGCACATTTGCATGGCTGAAAAGGATTATTACCTCTATTTTCCAGATGACAAACTTTGGCACAGAGAAGTTAAGTACCCAGGATGAGGTCTCCCAGCAGCAGTCACAAATGGGACCCAGGATGGTCACCATAAACTCTCTATTTTCTAAAAGACCCCAGAAAATTCTTCTGTTGTAGTTGTTTGGGTTTTGTTGTTGTTGTTGTTTTTGCTTTTAAAGAGCCATGCGGTGCATCGCCATCAAATTCTACAAACCTCACTGCACTGAATTAGATAAATATGTGACAGATTTGGTAGGGCAACAAAGAGGCGGAAAAAAAGTTGATCACAGGTAATGATGATCATTGGCTGGCTATACGCACAAACTGGGGGACAAGAGGCTGGAGAGCAGCCCTGCAGAAAGGGATCTGAGAGTTCTGGTTGATGGCAAGTCGAACATGAGCCAGCAGCGTGCCCTGGCAGCCAGGAGGGCCAGCCGTGCGCTGGGTGCATCAGGCACGGCCCTGCTGGCCGGGTGAGGGGAGGGATCATCCCGCTCTGCTCTGCCTGGTGCAGCCTCACCTCCAGCACTGTGTGCAGCTTTGGGCACCACAGTATCAGAAGGACATGAAACTGTTAGAGAGTGTCCAAAGAAGGGCTGTAGAGATGGTGAAGGGTCTGGAGGGCAAGATGTATGGGGAGCACCTGAGCTCACTTGGTTTGTTCAGCCCAGAGAAGAGGAGATGAGGGGAGGCCTCATGGTGGCCTGCAGCTTCCTCACAAGGGGAGCGGAGGGGCAGGTGCTGATCTCTGCTCTCTGGTGACAGTGACAGGACCCGAGGGAATGGCACAGAGCTGCAACAGGGCAGGTTCAGGCTGGGTGTTAGGAAAAGGTTCTTCACCGAGAGGGTGGTCGGGCACCGAGCCTGTTGGAGTTCAAGAAGCGTTTGGGCAATGCTCTCAGCCATAGGGTCTGATTTTTGGGTGATCCTGTGTGGAGCCAGGAGTTGGACTCGATGATCCTTGGGGGTCCCTTCCAGCTCGGGATATTCTATCATTCTATTCTACGAGAAACATTGATCATCTGCACGTCTGACATCAGTTATTAACCTTTGTAGTGTTTCCACCCACAGCTCTGTACAACTCAGACGAGTTTACTGGTGTGCTCTTTATCAAGCAACAACATTGAGGCATGCAAATTACTGAGAGGAAAGTAAAGAAGGAGTGAATAAATCAATGGAGAGAGGAGGAAGCTCTCTCTGATGTAATCACTAGGTTCATTTTTCATAGGTTCCAGGAAGGATATGCAAGATTATGCTAAGTTGTATAGATGTCAAAATCTCAAAGTCACACTACAGTCCATATCCTGCATGTATTTTTCCTCCTACATAAAGACAAATTTAGGCACCATCATGCTGGTAGTTACTGGGGACTGTGCTACATTTAACAAAGTATGTCATGTAGGGAATATGTTACATATATGAACTCACTTAAGCATCTGGGAAAACTTTCCTAGAGCGTTTTGATTATGAAAGGTCCCTCACTGTCCATAAAGATCTCAAAGTTATTCTTCTAGGATTGATGGGGATATTATAGCAAGAGGAGGAGCTCTGATATTTGCAGGATCTACATAAGGCAAATGGTGTTGCAAATTCTTGGGAGGTCTCCTCAGCGTTGTTGTGCCCTCCCAACCCACCCAGAGATGAAAAGCTGAGTTTCAAGCACCACTTACCATCACCTTGTGCCGTCCAATGAGGTTTGGGGACTCACACAGCAGCTGCACATCTGATACAGTCACCACACAGGGCTTCTCACCAACCAGAACGGTGTAGTTCAGCTTGGCATTCCCTCCTGCCACTGGTGGGATCAGGTTCTTGCCCTGGATAGAAAGGAGTATCACCCGCAAAAACACATGTCAGAAAAGAGCTTTCCTTTCACCTCTAGTTTGCTGCTAATACACAAGTGTTAACATTGCACTCAACATTTGTGGCTTACCACTCACTAACTTAGCAAGAAAAAGCCCCTTAAAAAAATCCTACAGAGGACAATAGGGATGTGTACAAACTGCCATCAGTCAAAACAGCCTGTCCTGTTTCTCTCTCTGGATCTAAAGGGGAAGCATTGCATACAAGTCTTGAACAAACAGGCCCTCAGAAAACATTCAGGCAATAGTGAAACATATTTCCAAATGTGCAAGCAGGTATTCTGCATGCACAATTATTTCTTTGTATATGTACTGCATACAAGTGCTGATATGGAAATGCTCAAGCATAGAATTCTTTCTTTGAGTTGCTGTCCAGATTACAAAAATGACAGAGGACTGTTGCAGGATTTGCCCAGGGGTGAGAGGAAGGTCTCTAAAACCCAAGAAAGAAATAGGCTTGGGTATTTAACTATCAGCACTGCTGCAGTGGTTGAAAATTTTCTTCTCTGGCAAACTGCAGTGGTTGCAAATTTAAGCAGCACACAAGCAGCTACAGCAGTTTATATTTTTTAGTTATGTGTATTGGAAGATGATGAGCAGTGACTGGTGTGGTGTTTGCAGATAGTAACTCTGATATGATGCAATACGATAGGTGCAATGGGTGGAGGAAATCTCTGGGACATGACTGGGATGCCATTGGGATTAGTGGGGTGCTAACAGACACAGAATGACAATAGGCAGCATGAGTTTGACCATCCTTATCCTGTCCACGGTCCCCATCTCACCTTCAGTATGATCGGACTTCCTGGCTTCAGCTCCAGGATCCCTGAGGGATTGAAAACCTCAAAGATTGGGTTTGGGTAGTAGGTGAAATTTGTTTTGTTGAGGATCAGTAGGGACTGCACATTGTCGAGAATGAAGCCAAACTCCTCTGGACGCTCAGCCAACTCAGACTGGTGACTGGGGTCAACAGCCAGTGCCGGAGCCTGGCAGGTCATCTCTGTGCTGTTCTGCACCTCGCAGTTCTGGGGAGAGAAACCCAACACAAGGAGAATTTACGGCAAATGCCACCAGCTCTAGTGGTGGGCTGATACCTCCCAATGAAATGCTAGCCTATCTACTGCCAGAGGACACTGAGGAGTAGACCTCCTTGGTTATCATGAGACAAACTGGTGCTCCACTCCTTCAAAGCATACGCCATACCCATCCGGCAATCGAGGCTAGGGAGGGATCAGGAAAGTTTTGCTGGGGCAGGTATGTAGAACAGTTTGCACTGCAAATGGGCATCCTGTGTCTCTATCCTGAGGGAGTTCAGCTTCTGGGGTTGCCAAAGTCAGCATTTTCCCTAGCCTTCTTTTCTTCTAGAAATAGGAAGGGTTTTTTTTGTTTTTGTTTTTGTTTTGTTTGTTTGTTTTTTTTGTACAGTGGAAGCTAGTCAAAGCCTCACTATCATACTGCAATTAGCTCTCACACTCTGAAGATGACTCCACAAGTGCATGTGTACTGCTCATTTGTGTCCGGGATTCCTGTTTGCACATCCAGCTATGTGAAATGAAGCCCAGGATGCTGGAGAGGTGAAGACAATAGAGTAGGTTTCAGGGGACACTGAAGTTCAGTTCCAAACCTGATGAATACCTGTTTTTTCTGTATTTGACAAATGGGTAACAGACATTGAAAGGAATGTTATCCCCTGACTCCCATTTTAAACCCCTAGGAATTAGATGTCTGGTTGTCTTTCAAGATCTGAGTTTTCATCTTTCTATGTCATGCTTCCTAGCACAGTGCATCCTGGTCTCACTAGGCACCACCAGGCTCCATGTGGAAACCACACCAGCTCCATGGGGTCTCAGCTGTGCTTGATATGGGAATCTTCTCCAAACTTGTCTGATACCTCCAACACTGAGAGCACACTCCTTAACACAGCTAGCATAGCTCAAGCGTTAGCATGACTTCATCTCAAGTCAATAGAGGGATAAGTAACTTGGACCAGTCAGATTCATATTGTAAAGTAAGTCAGGTGTTCTTTGTTGTAACAGCACTTACAAGAAAGAAAAGGCACCAGAGCACTTCCCAGTGCAAAACTGGTGGGCAGTTCTCCATGAGCACTTGTGAGATGACGAATAGGTTTCATCAAGTGCACAACAGCATAATTGTTTGATTCCATTGTGTCAAGCAAGAGCTGGAATCTGCTGGAAGAATATGATGAAGTCATGCAAGCTTCTAACTCTTCAGAAAGCTAGAGAAGTCTTTTTCTGTGCTGTGCCCAAAAAAATTACCAAAGCATACCTACATACATACATAATAAGGTGCACCAGAGTTTGCCCATAGTTCATGAAGGTCTGGAAAACTGCCCGCCAACATTTATATCAGACCCAGAAACCAACCTCAAAAATATTTCCTAAATCTGATGGGGTGTGAGAGGTGACCAGTTTGCTTCGGATTCAGCTTCATGAAGGGAGACAGTTCATAGCTGAGCTGGGATAAGACCAAAATTTAAGTCTCTCAATCTGCAGACTGCAGGTGTGAATGAATCTACCCTATATTTATGCATTTTCTTTTTGGATATACCATGGTTTCACCATTTTTCATGTGGCAGTAGATGATTTTAGGTAATGCTTGCAAAGTGCTTTGAGATCCTTGGGCGGAAAGCCCATGGATTAATCTTACAACCTGAGAAATGCAGGGGATCTGGACCTTTTCCACATCCTCCCCACCACCACCTCCTCCTGCCCCCAAAATTAGTCTCTCTGTATTTTACCCTTTTCTGGTATGCTCTGTCACACTTGATCCCAGAAAGTGCCCATGCACAGCCAATTCCTTTTCAGATGCTGTTGTATGGTCTCATCCTCCAACCTACTGCAGGTACCACCAGGTACTGCCTGCTCCTGAGACTCCTCTTTGAGATGATAAACTCACACATTTTACAGCCCTATGTAGAGCTGCTCAGCAGCTCCTGATAATTGGCCCCTTCTGAGTGAAATGTCCTCCCAGCCCTTGGCAGAGCCTTGCAGGCCTCCACAGAGCTGCTTCTGCTTCCTCACTGGTCACGGAGATTTGGGCTGGGCTGTAGATGTAGCTGGTTAACCCTGGAAACACTCTTGCAGGATCCCAAATGGTTCAGGGAGTGGACACAGTAGTACTATTCATGGTCTCTTCTGCTCCCAATGTGCTCTGCTAATACTCTGAATATGGGTCTACCTGTGCACAGTCATGGCTATTAAATAACTTCGGTTGTACATGGGACATGAGAAAGGACAGGTATCCTTGAGCCAACAGAAGAAATAGGCTCAGCAGAAACCAGGTACTGAATGACCCTTCACAACTCTTCTCTCTGTTCCCTCTTCGGTCCAGTGCACCTTCATGGAGAGAGGATGGGGTAATCTTTCTTAAAGGAAGTCATGCCCTCTTTTCTGGATGCAAAAGGAGATTTCAGCCTCCACAGCTGTTAGGCAGCCACTGTCACCATCCCAGACATGTCCTTTCCTGCAGTCCCCAGATCAGCATCAATACTCACATTGACGTGTTCCTTTCCACCATGCTTTGCCCGGATCTGAGGGTTCTGGATCAGGTCTAGGTGAGTTCCCCACACGGCAATGGGCGTGTTGCCACTAGAGAATATGAAAAGAAAGAAGAGCATAAATCCGTCTAATGCATATCAGGACTGAATAAACCAGGAATGGGTGATCTGCATTCCTAAACACTGATTGCAAAGTGTCCGACCACATCTCACAGTCCTCTTGGAAGGAAAACAAAGCAAAGCAAAGCAAAACAAAACAAAACAGGATTTTTTCATTCATTCATTGGAGGAGAAAGAAGTAAAATTGTATGCTTGCTAAAACTGACACATCAAGCAGCATCTGGGTGGTATTTGTTGTTAGGACTCAGCAATCAAAACTTTAGTGATGAGAAGACCAGAAAATCTAAAAGAGGCTTTTAAGAATGGTCCATAGATGATATCTTTTATATCATGTAAAGAAGGGAGCTTGAAAAATACTCATAGAAACTGTCCAGTACAAATAACCCTGGAGGATTCAACTCTGCCTTGTTTGGGGTCTGTAACTCTCTCTTGCATATTAAACTTGCTACAGAAAGCATGATTCTGAATAAGGCAATGTCACTTCAGGGAGCCACCAACTTCAGTGCTGCCAGGGAACCCAGTCCTGCAACATCTAGAAGAAACAGAGCCAAAGTCTTCAGACCTGGTGTGAATAAGGCATTTGCTTGGTTTCCATTTAGTGACCCAGGCAGATATGGTCTGCAAAGTGTGTAGAACCAACATTCGACAGAATAGATTTCTCATCACAGTGTCCTTTTGCTCAAAGTTTGATTTCCTGAGAAAGCTGATTCATACAAGCCATGATCCTGCATTTAGTAGATTTTATTGCTTTTATAACATCTCCCTCAGTCCAGCTTAAGAAGGGGAGATGTAGACAGAGCCCTTTTCATTCCCTGCAGTCAGCATCACCAGAAGGAAACAGCTTTCAGAAACACCCTTCTTTCTATTCCCTTGCCTCTTCCTGCTTTTTGTGGGACTTTACGGTGTATGGGAGAGGGAGGAAGGAAACTGCAAATGAGCATTGCCAGGCCTTAGTAGGAGCCAATGTGTGGGCTGGCTTTGAACTCCTCACTGAGGGGAAGGGTTCACCACAGGCAGATTTGGCCATCCGAAACCAAAGCAGTATTGCTCTGCCAGGGCGAGGTCTCCCTTTGCAGCACGTGGGTGTCTGCGGCAGAGGCAACGTGATGCAGGGGCTGAATGGGGAAGAGTTATCTGAGAAAGCAAAAGCCTCAGCTATCGGGGCTCATGCAGTCAAGGCAGGGTGAGAAAACATCATCAATGGACAGCCCAGTCTCTGCTGTGGAGCTGAAGGTTTCCCAGGGATGAGGAGCATTCTCATCTATTTCAGCACCTGCTGAACTCTGTAACTCCCCTTGGAAACTGTCCAACCTTCAATTTTTTTTCCTAGAGTTCTTTGCTGAGAATGGGAGGGAAGGCCATGCAGAAATCAGTTGGATTTATGTGGCACTGGGAAAAGAAGGCCCCAAATCCCTTTCCTGCCTCTAGGTAAACCTCTGCATGCATGAAATGTGAAACTAGTGCATAATAAAGCAGACTGGAGAAAACACCAGAGAATAAATAAATAAAAGGCAGAAGCCTGGGTTGGCCAACAGATCTTCCCCAGTTCTAACCTTTGTTTTCCATGTTCCTCATTTATGTTCCACTATTAAACAGACGGGTCAGGTAGGAATTAATGCAAATATACACCTCTGCTCAGCGGTGCAGCTATCAGATTTCAGAGAGCTGGATGCAGCTAGCTGGGACTGCACTTCAGCCCCTCCGGCTACTTCCACGCTGATAACTCAAGAAGGGCCAGGACACCAGCTCAAACACTGGCTGGTGGCCATCCATGCTTTTAAGCTGTTAGCAATACCTAGCTTGGTCTAAACTGCCTTAGCACCCTCCCAGGTAATGCCTGGTCATGGTTCAAAGCACAGCAAGAGCCAGGGGGCAGTCCCAATAAACAGAATGGATGAAGCTATATTACCTTTCAAGAAGGAAAGACTGTTTGATGGTATGGATGGGGGCTATGCATGCTAGCTGGCTTCAGGACCAAGAATAGCCCTGAATTAAGTATTTACTAGTTTAAACATAACTTTGGCCACAAAGCCTGTAGATTTGAAGCCATCTTAAGAATAGGTACAGGAAGAGTGGTGTGAGGAGGGCACCCACACTGCAATAAAAAGTCCTTTTCATCTTTTCAAGACAAGGAGATACTTTTGTTCTAAATCCCAGCATAGCAAGGGTGTGATCATAGCTCTGACAACAAACCCCAAATCTTTCTCAGCAGCTCATGGTGAAGCCATGAGCTCTACCAATGAGCACTATCACAACTGCATCTTTCTGCAGGTGCTCCTGTGACACTTCTCTGAGAGGTTCCTAATGGTCTTTCAAGAACTGCCTGTACCGATTGATCCATGGACTACACTTGGCTTTGAGTTTTGCAGAGTACCTCAAATTCTCGTTCTCTGATATCATCAGCTGTAATGGGAAATTTCCAGTGGGAAATTTTATGGTGCAAAAGCACTTTTTGTCATTTCTGTGAGGGCTGCTTGGACAGTTGAGCTCCCTTGATCGCACAGGGGATCTCTTCTGAAGTCATAAATCCACTTACAAGAGAGCTTCCCCCATCCCTGCCTAACAGGAAAAAAAAAAGTACACTCGCCCCCAAAATCAATTTCACATTAAGTATTCCTGACATCATCCAGGGAGACCTTGCTTGTCAGAAACCAGAAGAGAAGTGCATAAACTAACTTTTTCTTTCTCCGTTGTCCTGCTTCTTCTGGATTTTTTTGCTGTGGGCATTTATTATTATTTATTATTTTTATGAATCTCTGCTGATTCAAACTAGAAGGGATTTTGCATATTTACTCAACAGAGTTTTATGTGTTCCAGACGTATTGAATGTGTGTGCATATATACATATATATATGAGTATGTGTATATATAAATAAATCCTTTTATTTAATCAACCAAGCCTGTGCACACAGTTTTAAACCCACGTGTTAAAAATCCTGTATTTGGTTTGGAAATCGAGCTTGCAGGCTCAGGCCACAGTTATAAAGCACAGCTACAGCAGCAGATCAGAAAGGGGCCTTCTCTCTGTGAAAAATGCCAAAGCAGTTGTGTTCACTGAAGATGTGAGCTAACCTGAAAACTCACTCTAGCTTGCAAATCAAGCAAATCCAACTCTTGTTTGCCTTCACATGAGAAATGGTAGCCATTGTCTTCTGTGGCTGCAGGTGAACACCCAGTTGCAGTCACTTCTTGCCCAGGGCAGATCAGACTAGCGACAAACACTGCTGCTTAGAAAAACGTCAGAGGTGCCAGAACTAGGAGCTTTCTTAATTTTACTCTTTTTTTTTTTTTTTCCCCCTAAAAGCTCTAAACACAATTTTCTCTCTGCAGACTCAAATAATTGCTGGACATAATTCAAATCAAACCCAGATCAAATGTATTAATGGAGCCTTATAAAATTCTAGTTACCTGCCAGCCCAGCATGACTCTTTTTTTTTTTTTTTTTT
>VXAL01002302.1:371712-398236 GCA_013399475.1 Chauna torquata | reverse complement strand
CTATGTGAGTAAATTAGCAGTAATCTTTTCTTTATTGTCTTGGAAAATGGCACTTGAGAAGGTTTTAAGCCAGTCTGGGTACATTCACTCACTAATTTTACAAAGCTGGTTTAGTAGCAATCATCTATCCCTCAAAACAGCTTAGCCCCACAGCCAGGAGTGATGAATCAGAGATTTGCTGTAATGAATCTTACCGCATAACAAATATAGCAAGGAAAAGCCTCCTCAGTCTATCTCCAGATCCATGTGTCTCGACTAAATTATTCCTTGTTTGATTCTCAGTACTTGAGCTGGCTGCATTTTCTTCCAGCTCTCTGTGGATGCCTTGCTCTAATTGTCTCCATTACAACCTGCAGGAAGGAGCTCCACAGCTTAACAGTAATAGTCCATAAAATGGTCCCAGACATCCTGAATCACGGAGGTAACCCTGATACTTCATCTTCTCTCTCTGCACCCTCCTCCAAGGTTACAACCTTTTGGACTAATTCAAAAGTGCAAAAGAAAGGACATAAAGGCAGAGGTGGGATGGGTAGATCTGGTTAAAATTAGACACCTGCTGCTGATCAAGTGGATGCTTTCTGATTTTAGAGATACCAAAGAGAACAAAAGGTAGAGGCTGTACCTGAACAAAGAGACAGACAGAGCTCCAGTCATCCATTCCAGCAGGTACACACCTTGCAAGTAAACTGGCACCCGTGAAACAAGCACCTCTTCTTAATTTGCTTTATGATGGGAGGGCGATGGGAGATCCATGGCAAAAAGCAACTGGATTCTGAGCCTCTGCACCCCAGGGCCAGACAAAGCTTTGCCAATATACTTCAAGCCTCTCCTTTGCTGCTTCTTTGTCTCTTGCTGGGAGCTTCAGACGAGAAACCAAGGAGCAAACGGGATCTGGAGAACTTGTCCTTTCACCTCCCCACCAGGTCTCAAACCAGATGAAGGAAGGGCCCTGTTCTGTAACTTTCCTGGGGATAATAGGGGAATTCACTCCCCTGGGCTGTCAATCTTGCACCTTTTTAACCAGCACTAAACTCACTTTAATAAGAAAGAGACTAAAGTGATTTCTCATTTCACTGATAACCTGAACTCTGACTGAAAATAAAACCTCCAAATAGAAAATCCAGACACTAAAGCTTCAAGCCCGATGTGTAAAGATTCAATCCGGCTAAATCAGTAAATTCCCTCACGGTAATTAAAGGCACTAATTGATTTGTGAAAACATCTTCTAGAGGAGAGCTGAACCAAGGGGATTTACGAGTCCTGCTCCTAATCCCCAATCAGTCCAGTTTGACAGGGGAGCAGAGAGCTACAATGGATGAATGAAGGGACACTAAGACTTCTTATTTTGTATCTCTTCAAGGAAATACCAGTGCATTTAATGAACAATTTCTCTCTTTCTGAGACCATTTCTGTGTGATTCTGAGGGCATTTGGGTAACACTTTGATGCCTTCCACAACCAGGTCAAATGCTCTTCTCAGACATAACATGAACCTTCTGAATTCACCAAAGAAGCATCAACAGGCTGAAGAGCAAAAGGGATGCCTAACAAGGAGGAAGACTCTTTCATAGGGCAGGGACCAGGGCTCCCTTTGTGTTTCATTTCAGGATATGGCCCTGGGGCTTTCAGGCATGACAGCCAAACAAGCAATACTTAGTCCTAAGCCAGCAGGTATATGAAGGCTGTGAAAAGGTGGGAATAGCTGCTATCAAATCCAAGGACTATTAATTTCTCTAAAAACCGTCATGACTTATGCCTGGGTCTGAGAGACCAATGGATATTTGACTGGTCTTGTTGCCATGAAAAACTGTGGACCCAGCCCAATGGGACCCAAAACACAATCACAACTAGAAAAAATAAGATTGCAGCCTTGAGGAATACAGCAGACTCAGTGGACCGTGATAAACAGTAACTCCCAGGTACTGGGGATAAACACCAGGCTGCAGTAAAGAGGGAGAAAGCTTCAACATCAGTTTGGATACATGATGCATCTGGCTTTGTAATTAAAACATGAAGTCTCCAGGGCAAATTTCTGGTGAGTAGTTGTAGCTGGATTTTGCTGTATTAAGCCAGGAAGCTGTGCTCTGCAAGCAAAGGTTCATTTAGCCTTGGACTACAATGAGTAGATTTGGAGAATGAACATGGCTCTTGCCCAGCTCTCACTAGCCTTTTTGGAAATTTTGTCCCAGGAGTACACATGGCCACAAACATACTCTGAGTATCCAAGGTGTTACAGTGAATACACAGAACACTGCTGGCATTTAATGTCTTCCCAGGAGGCAAGTTCACCAGCTCTCATGGCTCTTGAGGTCTGGGAAGTATCTAGACACAGATCTATGCCTTAGTGAACACAATGCTTGAAAAGTACTTTTCTGTATCAAGGACCATCACAAACATACCAGTGCTGCAGCAGAAAATAAAGGATGCTGGTAGGGTGTGTTCATGGGGGATGCTTACCTGAAGATGCTCCACTCAGGCTCAATCCTCAGAATGGTTGGATCCTCTACATATTCATACTGCAGCTCCTGATGTATCTTGGCCTTGTCCACTCTCACAGACACCTTCACCTTCTCAAAGCCTTCATCTGAGGCAGTGGTGTTACAGACAATGTGCTTCGTGGATCTCCTGTGAGCACAAGCAAGTAAAATAAACCAGGCTCTGCCAGCATCAAACCAATGGTGTCAAACTTCTGCTTATGTCCAGTGACCTTAACCTATTCACTGCGAAGTGGTGAGGCTCACAGCTGCAGGAATATGCTGGGAATAGTGTGACATTCATCTGAGGAAGTGACATTGTCTTTTCACTGGCTTAAATAAAACCACAAGAGCCACCATTACTCAGGTCTCAGAATATAAACTGAATCCCAAGGGAATTCCAAAACAGACCTCTCTCCAGAAATATTTCTGCACGATTAAATACATGATGGATGTTTCCTTCCTGCCTACAGGCACATGCAGCAGCAGCTCATAAAAGGGAGTGTTTGCACCTCAGCTTTCCAGTCTGGGATAATAAAGTTTACTTTGCATTAGGACTGTAAGCCTTGTTTAAGTGCAGTTTGCAACATGCCTGAGACTTTTGCATGGGAAGTGCTAATGCAGTGGGAAGAATTTTATGATTTTACTTAAAATGGATTCTGCATAAAAGTTCTCCTTTTGGTCAGGGCTCAAAACCAGTTCCGGGTCTGAATTTTGCAGTGGCATTACCTTCCATAAAGAGCCAAAAATCCAGGCTCCAAACACCCCCAACCTTCCCAGCCCTGTGATTTGTGACACAACCTCATCTTATATCCCTAGAAAGAAAAACCACGGTTCATCCTTTCCTTACAGCATGGCATTTGCTCTCCAGGTGCTCTTCAAATTTCGCTGAAAGACCATGCTCAATCCCTTCTAAAACTCCCCAGTCTCTTCATTAAGCAACTCCAAGCAGCTGTGGTTCCCACTTGGCCTTTTAAATCACAAGCTGTGACTTCACTCTCCTGAATTATAGATGTTAAATCACACTACAGTTCTGACAGGCGGCTAAACAGGATTCCAGCATCCTGGAGAGGGAAGCGCTTTGCTCCAGGACAGTGGTCCCAGGTCTTCATGAATGGGCCCTTCTTCTGCCAAGGACAAGCTGGGACAAGAATGCCAACTTTGTCTTCAGCTTCCACCAATACTGGCAGCAAAGTGCATTGCACTGGGTAGTTTTGAGCTGCAGGAGCCCCTGGGAACTGGATTTAGGCTCATTCTCACAGGGATCAGGGAACATTCAACAGGTAACACTGACATTAAGCCTCTCTGAACTGCAATTGAACAGGAGCCAACTCCGAGCTGGAATGCTGCAAGTCATCAATTTCTTAGCGCTATGGGACTATTCTCGGCTAAAAGGGAGGTGTTTTAATACTTAAAACTGGTGTTGTCAGATTTTCTTTTTTTTTGCCTCTTCTAAAGCAGGGACAAGAAAATGAATCTTTTAAATTACATACTCTCATAGCAAGTAGCAAAGCATGGGACCATGGAGAATTGTAGTGAAATGTGACAAGGGGCCATGGAAAAAGCACATCAAACACCAATCAAAACAATGAAATAAATACTATTCTCCCACCCCAAAAAATGTACTGTATGTTCGTGCTGATGTAGGACAGAGCAGAGTGCTCTGTCCCACTGCACAACAGGCGTGGTTAAAAGCAAAAGAGTGACTTGAAAGACCAGATATCTGGGCTGCAGAAGAAGCCTCTTGACTATGATTCCTCACTTCTTTCAGGTTCAGGTATGTAAGGTAGGAAGGACTCATCTGTACCTGTAGAAGAGGCAAGGTTGTCGCCCAAAGGTCACAATGACGTTGCTGCCTGCATTGAGGTTGTTGCCTGTAATTGTCACCTGGGTGCCACCCGACACAGGTCCCCGCTTTGGCTTGAGATCAGAGAGCGTCAGAGTCTGTGAAAGCAAAAAGTCAAGTTGAAAACACAGGAGAAGAACAGAGGTACCTTCCCTGTCTCTTCTTAGTGCTGGAGGCACTTCCAGGAGGTTAACCACATCAGGTAAACTTCAGAGGAAGCCCATATTTTCCTGCTAAAATAGGAGCGTAGAATGACCCCAGTCCTTAGACACCGCTTGAATGACAGCTTTAGTGGGATGAAGTCACGCCTAACCCCAGCCTGGTTTTACCACCCCTGCAAAATTAGGCCTGCCCTTTTACCCACTCAGAAATACTCTGTGCTTCCAAAGTCAGTTCCATGCCTGGAACAGCTGCAGCCATGACCTGCCATCTCTGCTGCCCATTTCATACAGCTCAGGAGTATTTTTGCTATTATGCAATACCACTTCTGCAAGATAAACTGGATCCTGAACTGGTTTATTGGATCTTAATGGGGGCTCTCTGCCTCTGGAGGAAACAGCAGAGCTCACAAGTGACAGAAACCACCAGGAGCTTAGGGACTTGGTTTAGTGGTAGACTTGGTAGTGCTAGGTTAATAGTTGGACTAGATGATGTTAGAGGTCTTTTCCAACCTAAATGATTTTGTGATTCTAAGATTACTCTAAAGCTTATTGATCTACCAAGGGAACAGGACCTGCTGTATATCTCAGGAGGGTGCCTAAAAATCCCCCCTGTGCTCATGGCCTTTTTCCTGGGATGGAGGAGAGCTGTGGTTCAATAGAACACCTGAACTTGTGTTCCATCTCTCTCGCAGGCCCACCTCATGACCCCAAATCTTTCTCTTGTCAGACTTTGATGCTGAAACAGTCTTGTACTGCATGAGTGTTCTGCACTAATACAGCACAGCATCACTCATGTTAAAATGTACTCTGAAATACTACAGCCACAAGAAAGAAGAGCACTGTCCAGATGAACATTTTTTTTTTCTTCTGATTGTCTGAGCCTCTTTTTCAAACATAACACAATGTTGCATTAATATAACAAAAAGAGGGCACAATTCCTTTAGCGGCCCCAAACCTCAAACCTTTTTCTTGCCCTCCTACTCTCCATTCTTCCCAAAAGCAAGAAAAAATGCTTGCACTCTGAAGGCACAGATCACCCTGTTACCACAATGCAGAGAGGAGACATCCATTTTCAGGGAGAAATTTGGAGTTACAGTTTATTCTTTCATTTGCATTTTAATAGAAAAACTTTCCACTCAGTCCCAAGTGAAAAGCTACTATATGCATTTAAATGAAGGGTTTTTTTTCTCTCTCTTTAAGAATGATGACACAAATGCTTGAAGCTCTCCTCAGCTCCTCTGAATGAGCAGGTACATCACGCAGTCACCTCATTGAGCTTTGGAGACCATTAATCCATGTTTATAAAACTGCCTGACACACACCACATCTCCCTCTTTCACACACAAAGAGCTCTCTCTGTCCTTGTGCCCTTCTGGTTAATCACTTTGAAAAACAGCGGCAAGGTTTCCGCTTTGCTTTTTTTCAAAATGAAGTTACCGCTTGGAGAAAGAGCTGAACTTGAAAATCAAACTTACAGCCCATCAGAAAAATTATTGACAGAGTTGGACACTTCTTGTATTTACACTTGCCTGTTTCTGACATGGTGAATTGGAAACTGTTTTTCCTCAAGAAGTCGCCCACCTATTAATTGCTGAAGGTTGGGAGGATGTATAGGAAGAAAGAAGAAACAAGAAATGCCCTGTTTCTTATACTTTTGTGTGAATATTCTCCAACAGTTGTTATTGGGATACAAGGTACAGTAAGAGATAGGTCTTCAGTATGTAGTGCTTCTCTATTTCTAGAGTACTGCCTCATGCTGTGATGGCAACTCCTTCAATTCCTTACTGATGGCCATAATACCAATGCAAAAGACTGCTGACCATGAGGCTGCTGCTGGGAGATGACTTCCCACCTGTGAGAAAATGGGTTGAGCGTTGCCAGCTTGGTGCAGATAGCCTATACAACTTCACTGCAATAGTAGCTGCTTTACAAACCAGAGAGGGACATTTGAGTTAAAGACCCAAGGCCCTTGTCCCTGATGGGCACTTCTGCCCCTCTCCCCAGAGGCTAATAAAATGGCCATGCTCTATTGAGGGTTCTTGCAGACCAGAATTACATCGGTGATGCTCCTTGCAAAGTGTTGATGAATCTCCTGCAGATCTTACAGGAGGCTTTGTGGCTAAGCTTTCAAAGTTGTGATGAACCATTAATTATTCACAGTGGTGTTCATAAATATTGTACAGCATGTTTGCAGTAAAGCTCAGCCTCCAGACTGTTTACCATTTCCTGGCTGGTGAAAGGTGATGGAAAATGCACAGGGGTCTAGTGGATCTGTAATAGGCTGAAGTGGACAGTGACAGTGAGGGAAAGAGGAGGCCAGAAAATCTTCTGCATCTCTCTAGGGATCTGACTACTTTCCTCTGCTCTCCAGCCTTTTACTTTCCTTCATAACCTCCTTGGCATAAGCTGTACACAGAGAAGTTGCCATCAGAGCTACATCTAAACTGACCTCATGGTGCACATCAAGACCTGGGGACAAGGGCAGAGCAAGACGTGACCCACGAGCAGCTTGTGCACCCAGTTGTCCTTTCAATTAGTTCAATGGTAACAGGAGGAGGGGTAGTATGCAGCCCTCTCTTGACCCAAGGCAGAAGGGAGACCTGTTCAAAATGCTATCATGGAACAAGGATTTTAGGAACAGACCCAGAAGAGATGCTACCAGAGCAGTCCACACTAAGTCAGAGCCAGAATACAGGCAAACTCACTTCAGTGTCTGAATTGAAAAAGATTGAAGGTAAAATTTCATGGATTGAATGACAACGGCAATAATCATAGCAACAAAATGAATAATGGAAAAAGGAAAAAAAAGCGATTTTCATTTAGATCATATAAATTTCATTTCAGTCTGCTACCAAATGCTTTGTTTCCCTTTTGGCTTATTGAACTCTGTAATGCAATTTACATTTTTGATCACAGACCTGTTAAAAACAAACAGCATTTTGAATGTGAAAGTTCTGGTTAGAAATGTTGAGAAGAACTGTTCTAGCATCTCCAAATTAAGCCACCTCTTTTTTTAAAACACTGAAATGAAATACTCTCTTGAATTCAAAATATCAACCCTTCCATTTCTTGCAGGAAAGGGGGAGGCTGAAATTATTGGTCAAATTTGACCTTGTTTTGCTTCAAGCCTTTTGCAAAAGTAATTTTCAGAGGTTTTTCTATCTGTCAGAAAGTGTCATTTAACTCCCTTGCGATGCCCTTCTTTAGTTTTCAAACATCTTCCTTCCCTTAAAGTTGCCACCCACCGTTGTCAGATGCCAAGGCATGTTGTGATGTCTGCAACAACATCGCTACCCTCCTGGCAGAGGTGTCGGAGGAAGCCAAGCCACACCAGTGAGCACAACTCCTGCTACGAAAGCAATGGACACAGGAGAGGGCATATGATGGGCAGGCTGGGGAGTGACTGTGTTTTTTTCTGTCTAGCACAAAGGTATCAAGGTATGCAGCAGAGAAACCCTGTTGACTTCATGCTCATGCATGGCTGGGATAGCTGGCAGCCAGAAAGCCAGCAAGCAAAGGGAAAAGCTGTCACAGATGGACACGGATGATCAAAATCAGACAGTAATTCCAAGAGCAGCAAAGGTGACATGCTGAAGTGTAATGTCCTGGAAAGAGCCCTTCTGTCAGCATGGTGGGGGCTACATCTCGAGGTATTTCTATGCCCCTTCCACCGTAGAACCTGAGTGACATTGGAAAACACAGAGATCTCTGTAGCTCAAGGGGGAAATGTGAGATATTTGCATTCATTACCAGTTCCCTTTACCATAAAAAAATACTTGGATATGTGAATTATTTCAGAAAAGACCCAATCCCTTGCAGGAGTTGAGAGCTTTTGATAGGAACAAAGAGACACTCTCATGTCAGACCAGCACAGATCTGCACAGATCAAGGCCAGACAATGCTTGCATGTCCCCAGCAAGGGGCCTTACAGGAATAAGCAGGTCTGTTGGACAAGAAAGGCAGGCAGAAAGGGGGAGAATGGAGCAAAACAAGTCCAGTGTACAACATTTATTTGTGCTCTGCTCGTCTCTTCCATGAGGCTTTCACCTTGGCAAAGCTACAGTTTCAGGCTGAACTTGCACCTCTACGGTAGTGCAGAATCAGACCCACGTCCCCTCTTATTGCTTTGCGTGCTGATGTCCCAGCAGTCCCAGATAATGTATCACACTGATTTGTGAACCCCAGCAGTATCTCTAAAAAGAGGAGTGTGGTTGCTCTTTGAGTGCTGTCTACACGTACAGCTGATTCCAGACAACCTGCTAAGGGTGGCCAATCACAACAGGAATCCTTTTTCTCTGTTTCTGTGGAAATTTTTAACATTTGGTGCTGGCAATGCAAGAAACTTCCTGTTTTGGTGGGACTGCCTGCTGCAGGGAGGTGAATGGAAATTGTGCATATGGTGCCACTGCTCACCATCCCTAGGGTCTTTTGACTTCATCCCCAAATTCCTCATGGTTAAAACCCCTCTCCAGATCCTTACCCTTCCCACTGCCAGACACATGGTGACGTGCAATGGCAGCAGGAAGGTATGTAAAACAAGCCAGGGTGTGGATGTTCAGGCGATGCAATCCTGTGGACAGCTGTGCACTCAGAGTAATGTTCTGGGCTTATGTCCGATGATGTTATCTGTGGACTGAGAGAGATCTTGTCTGAACTGAGGGTTACAATCCAAGAGCTGCTGGACTGTCACAACCACAGCTCTGAGAAAGCAGATGTTTGCTATCCTGATCCCATCCCTCCAAGCATGAGCACTGGGGTGAGATCCCACCCTTACTCATGTGTGCAGGAATCACATTTAAACGCTGACTGAAGTTCAAGATTGCTTGCTGTCTATTGTTTCTATGGAGCATCCAAAACTTGCTTAATTGAAATGAGCCCCAGTCATACTCAACAGCTCACCCACAGCCTCAACTTGTCCCTCCTGAGCTACTGTTGCTTCTAGCACTGCTTCTCCTGAACACCCAGAAGACCACCTAACACGAGCACCCCTTGAATGGTATATCTTCAGAAACACCTGCCACCTCCATGGTGACTGCCTGTGGCAGAGTAAATGGGATTTTTTTCCCTCACTAGCAGAAGGCCACTGACCCAATACTGCAGGGTCTCAGGACGGCTCTGGGCTCATCGTGGGCTGAGCTGGGTGTCCCTGTGATCACAAGTGTCCCACGGCCAAGGGACCCAAGGACTCAGCCTGAGCTCAGTGCTGGGAACACCCCATATGGCCAGGGTCTGCTGTCACTGGCAGGCGCTCCCCAACAAACAGCAGCCCTTTGTGTGCCTGGGCTGGGCGCTGGGCGGCTCTGCCATGGACACTGGGGACCAGGGGAAGGGGGCAGGTGGTGGGAGAGTGGGGATAAAAATAGCTCTGGGCAACCCAAGAGTGAGGAGGAAGAAACACCACCATTGGCATCACACTCCTTCATGGGAAGACCTCAGGGTGGTGATGACTGCAGCAACAATCCTGGTGTTTCTGCTGGAGGACACTGATGCCTTTAACTTTAGGGCCTGGAGGGGTGCTGGCAGGGTTAGCACCACACCAGGGAAAAGTGAGATACCAGGAAGGTTTTTTTCCTTTTTTTNTTTTTTTTTTTTTTTTTTTTTTTTTCCTTTTTTTTTTTTTTCTTTTTCTTTCCTATATAGCATTTTTAACTATTAATGAGGATTTTCTGTACTAATTTGGACCATGGCAGTATCTAACTGTAACTGGACTAATAATTTGGACTATTATTAGATTGTTAAAACATTAATTAGGCAAGCTATTTTTGCTCAGAAAAAAAAAGGTTTTGAAAGGAAATGGAAAGAGCAACTTGGAGTGCTCAGCATGACAGTGAGGAGCTCGGGGGCTGAATTTAGTCAAGGAGAACAGACAGACACAAAGAAGTGGACAGAGTCTGAGGACCTTCAGGAGATCTTCTTGCGAGATCTTACCATAAAGTAGTAGAGCTGTGAAGATCTGGCCATGAACTCTGGTTTGCACTCAGCCACGCAGATCTCCACGAATCCAGCATGCTGGCTAGGCTTGGCTTCCCCCATCTCACATACTATCCTGTGGAGAAGATATGGACCAGAGGCAAGGTTTTAGGGGTGGTTTTGCAATCTGAGTGAGAAGAAATCAGAGGAAACAGCCCACATTATTGGGGAATGGACTGTAGACTTAACCCGTCCTCTGCTGCTTTCCAGTCCAGGATCCAAACTGTGCACTAAGTTATTCTTTAAAGAATGGTGGCTTTTGTTTGTTGGCACTCAATGGAGCAGCTATCTAGCTGGTGTAAACCACCATACCTTCACTTAATTATATAGATAAATACTGGGCAGAAGTCTGGTCCCCGTGGCCCTTCTGTCCTCCCGTATTATATGGTGGACAGCTTTGCAGCTGCAGGGCTTAATGACCGTTCCTGCATGGAGAAAGCTGCTTCTTGGGGCTGCTGCCCCACAAACTGGGATTGAACACGCTTGTGGTGACTGTCATTTGAAAAATAGATAACTTTATGGCAAGTGACATAAAGATCACCCAAAATATGTAATCCAAATACAGTAATAAATGGATTATTAGCTCCTGAACTGTTAGTGAGGAATGACATCTTCTTTGGACTTCAAGGAAAATGCGGGGAGTGGATTCCTCAGAAGATCCTACGTATAGCAACAACTGGTATTAGGTGTGCTGTGGCCCACTGTCTGCCACACACCCAACTTACTGCTCTGCTGGGATGTACCCTTCCACCAGCGGTTTGCATTCCACTCCAGCCACCTTGACATGAGATGCAATGTCTCTGAACTCCAGCCCCAGATTCTCCCCACGGATGGTCACTTTGGTCCCTCCTTCACGAGGGCCTGTCACTGGATTGATCTGGAGAAACAAGTCAAGAAAAAAGAGAATAATCAAGCTACCCATGTAAAGACATCAGCTTCCTATCAGGTGAATGAAGAGGCAGCATGAGGACTCTTTGTGACCTCTAGAGACACTCAAGGATACAGATCAAATGAAGCAACCAACCTACTCCAGATACTTCACTGGGTCCAGCTCCCTTGCAAATATATTGTTTCACACATGGTCCAACCTCCTATCTCAGATCTCATTTCCTCTCTTTTGACTACTTGCAAAACAGCTAGAGAGGAATAGGAGATGTCTTTGAGGTAGGAGCAAGAGTTTCTAGTAGTGCAGCTGAGTTCTACACTTTATAGACATAAATTGTGAAAAGACAGCAGTGGGCCACAGTACAAAGAAATGTGAGAAAGAATGAAAAAAAGGACATAAGTGGCTTTAGCCAAACACTTTAAGTTCAAAACTCCCAGCCCAAAGCACAAGGAGTTTTTGGTCTGCTCTGGAGGGAGATATTGGGTATGCCTCACAAAGTCAGCTGAACATGTACTTTTGAAAAAAAAATAACAGCCAAGACACAACAGAAACAGAGTGTCAGGTTAGGTACAGAGCAGACAAACAACGACAGAGACAGTAGCAGCAGTCACTGTGTGCCAACACAGATCTCCAAAGAGTTCCAACTGCCCTTACGAAAGAGCTGGGTCCAGCGGAAGGGCAGTGAAGGGAGCATGGACAGGTTGTTTGTGGAGTGGAGGACTCTTGGCTGGGAGATCCCTAAGTCCCACCATTGAATGAATGGATGTCCTAACAGTCATGGTGGTTGGTGACATGGCATTTGCACACCAGTCTGGACCTTCAGGAGACCTTAGGAGGGGCAGGATGGCTGCATCTCACTCTGCAGTGGCTCTGTTGGGCGGTAGAGCCAAAGCACCACCCGAGCTCCAGAGGTCACCTCACTCTCTCATTGCAGAACTTCAACCTGCACCCAGAGCTGTTTACCTCCATGAAATATTTCTGGCCCATGCAGAGGGTGTGTGTAAGTGGGAGAGCACTCTGCATTGTATCTATTGCCCTTGTTCAGAGGCAGGTGAAAATTATTCTAGGAGATGTCTCCTGAACATTGAAACAGCATGGAAATCATGGGGCTGGCCCTTAATTATCTCGGTTCTGCCTTTCCAAATATTTACTGTGCCCAAATGTTTTGCCGTATGACTGGCTAGCTGAAAGGATCTTCTGATGCTGCTTTCAAGGGTATTCCCTGCTGCCCATTCAGGATGTCGTGGCTGCCATCTGCCAGCATTGGCAAGGCTCTCTCTGCAGTGAGGAAGGGGGAATTCCCTTTCTGAGGCCTGTACCCATTGGCCAATGGCTCTGCCAACTGGGAATCCAAGGCTGGCAGCTAGACCTTGCATAACAGTGTGACTGGCGGGCAAAGTCGAGGCACTGGCATGAGCAGGACTGCTATTGACCGCTTCCCAGCCCTTGGTCTGGCACCAGAGTTAGCCTAGTTTTGACTGAGAGGCCAATTTTTAGGCTAGAGAACCACAGAATGGTTTGGGTTGGAAGGGACCTTAAAGATCACCTAGTTCCACTCCCTTGTCATGGTTAGGGACACTTCCCACTAGATCAGGCTGCCCAAAGCCCCATCCAACCTGGCCTTGAACCTTCCAGGGATGGGACATCCACAGCTTCTCTGGGCAACCTGTTCCAGTGTCTTGCCAGGTCCATCTTTAATAAGTGGAGAGAAGCCCTGGAACTTCTAGAGGATACTTTAGTTTAGGGTTTTTAATATTAGGTACCATGAACCACCTCCCGAATGACTGTCTTTGCTTTGACTACAGAGGGAGCCTACAGGGGTTAAAAATTTAATAGCACAGATGCTCACAGACAGGTGCTGGGGCCTGTAGGTTTGTGTAGTGTAGATACAACTCCTACAGCACAAATTCTTTGCAATGGCCTGGGTAGGAAACTGTGAAAGGAAGCATTTGTGCAAAGTGAAATTCAGCAGTCTTTGCTTTTCAGCCAAACCAGAGACAGTGAGGGGTACTGCTACAGCAAGGCACTGCACCTCCAAATAGCCAAAGCTGGAATAGACATTCCTGTTGTGTCCATACCACACTCCAGACAGACACATGCAGTGGTGGGTCCTGATTATTTCTGATGCTCCAATGCCACAGCAACTTCAGTCTGCACTGCACGGAAGATAGGCTCTAACCAGGCCAGACAACATCTCAGGTCCAAAAAACAGTCAAATTCCACTTCACCAAACAAAATCAGAGCCGTGACAGACTTATTCCTACTCTGAAAGTCAACCAGACACTTAAGTCTTAAAAAGAAAATAGCACAGCATTCATAAAACAGACAGCTGAGATTTATTTGGGTTGGCTGAAGACATCACCTTTGGGTGGTCTGTGATGATGACAGACAAGCAGAAGATGGATAAAAAGAAAGAGAAAAAGAGAGGCATTTGTGGTTATCTTCCAGAAAATGAGGAACATATCTTAAAAAATAAGAATAAAAATGGAATTTCTATTTTAGGAGAAACTAATACTGATTGTCTCAGCTGAGGGCTCAGTAATGAAAACTTGAGCTATTTTCCAAAAATAGCAATTCCAAAATATTTGGATTCTGAATCATGAATACATATGCAAGCAAAGTTTTGTATTTGACATATTTATTTTGCAGACATCAGTTAATCCCCTTCTGATCAAACAAAATACGTTATATGAATGATGTTGAAAGGCAGGAATATATATCACCATACCACACAAAACCAATCCAATATATACTAAAAGTGAAAAGTTGAAAGCTAGACCACAATTTCCAGATTTTGTTTTATTTCCTTATGTATTAGACATATTTATTTTATTTTATTTTATTTTATTTTATTTTATTTTATTTTATTTTTTGGCATTAAAAGCTCAGTTCCCCATGAAACGTTTTGCTACCATTTTGTGGTGCAAAACTTGCTATCAAGTAGTTTTTACTTGTTCTAGGAAGGTAGATGTCTAGTAAGGTAGGTCTGTGGCCAATTAGGGCTCACCTATCTTTGAAAGAACTTGCTAGTATGTGGAATGTATCTCACAGCAGGTGAAAGGAGGATTTTTTGCTGGTATAACTAATATCATTACAAAGAATAAAAGAAGGTGTAGTGGCAAAAAAAGAACATCTTGTTGGAAAAAGTCCTTTATTTTTTAGAACTAGAGGTGAGTTTGAGACAAAAGTCACAGAAACTCAATGGAAACATTATGATCCTCCTTCCACCAGAATTTTAAAAACTTATGATGACTCAAAAAGCATCAATAGAAAACTTCCTAGATTCAAGCCAGCACACCACCTCTGAAAATCCCCAATATAAGCAATGTAATTGTTAATTTCTGAAGGCCAGCTTCAAGCTCACTTATTTCCTTAAAACAGGAGGACCTGGGATTCTCCCAGCAGCATACAGGAGATTCTTAACCTCAACTCATGGCACTCCCAAAGATGCCTACAACAAGAAGAAGGTGCTACTGCCCTGTTTTCACAGCAAGAGGGAAAGACCCTGTTTCTATCACAGGTGCAAAAATCTGGAACGAGACCTGTCAGTTTTGCGGAGAGAAATGCAGCCAGGGGTATGAAAGCTGCCAGGAAACCTCAGCTTTCTCTTTAAGACCCAGAGCTATGACACTGAATCACAATTTACACCCTCTGCTAACATCAGCCTAATGCTACAGCTTGTCACTCCTACAGAAGGTTTTGTGGCTGAGCGAGCCTGCAAGTCCTTTAATTTCACTGAGTGGCAATATAAATGCAGGAGCCAGGAAATAAGTACAGGTTGTAGGAAGCCATGTGCTGGGGTGCATGTGTGTGTGCCTGTGCAAGTGTGAGGACACGTGTTATTTCCCCTCCCTCGCCTGCACAGATATTTCCCTGGCTCCTCGCCAGAATATGCTTGCTCTTACCAACCGCTCCAGACGTACCATTAGCTGCAATATATATCCAGTCACTTGAGATTACTTCCATGCTAATGGCTCAGAAAAAGACTTTCCAAGAGCTACTTATGGTCGCACCAGACAGTTGGAATATTTCATGAGTGAATATTGCAATGATCTGTTCCAGCTTTGGGAGCAGTTGGAGGAAATGCCAGCAGAATTAGAAGTACATCCCTTCTGGGGCTGTAACGTGGAGAATGAGTGGTTTTCACTTCATAAAGAGACTGTAGATGCAGGGTTTAGGTCAAAGCACGGTAGAGAAATTTGGATGGTCAGGTCCCTGTGGTTTAGAATTCTGCTTTTTAGTTGCTCATCTGTCACCTTCCAATAGTAAATTCTATGAATCTCTGTAAAATATCTGCATCTTTCCCAAGGTTTGAGAATTGGAGAAGATTCAGAAAAGGTTTCCCCTCAGCTCCCTGTAATTTTCAAGGCCTCAGAAGTGAACTTTTAGAAGTAGCTCTTTATTCTGGCTGTCTCCGGATTTGGCTTCACAGCTTCAGAACGACCAGCTGCAGACAAGTCCAAGTGTGGTGGAGATCTCCACCTTGGAAACATCATAATTAGTATGGCACTTGAGCAATCCAATTCTCTGAGTACTTTGGAGAGTGACAGACTGCAGGAGAATGGATGGAAACAATATAGAGGAGCTCCTTTCAACGGCATCTGGGAAAACCAGTTTCTGCCCAGACTTTACTCTCACAAAACTTCCATCCATGAACCCTGGTTAAGGGCTTATCCATAATACCCACACTTTTTGATTCTTAACTGAATACAATTGAAAAAAAACCTTTCTTGGTTTCTAGGAAAATAACTCATCTGTTATTTTGTATTAAACCACAACCATGGAGGCCAGATTTCCCTCCCTGTTTTTCCCCTTTTCTTCCCTGTCTCATTTTCTTCCTTACTGTCCTCAGTTGCAAAGTAAGGCCTTATCCACTCTGAAAGTTTACTCTTGTTAATTAAAGTACGATGACTGAGAAGTTCTTAAGGCAGGGGGCGGTTGGTAAGGGTGTACTTCCTGTTATCATTGCTCAGATCTGCCAATCTGCCTATGACCCTGAAAATGCTGCCCATCATTATGGCAAAGGCATCCTAAGAACAGATAAAATCACTTAAGACTGGAGTCCCAGTTTCCCTCCCTTGCTGTCTGTCCCTTCCTCTGTTTCCTCTCTCTATCATATTTTTATTCTCTTATCTCCCCTTTGTACCTTTCCCTCAGCTCTTCCTTTGGCTCTGTCAGCGTAATCAATAGGAAACCTTATAAGGGACCTTGTTACCGGCAGCATCTTTCAGGTCCACCCAGCCTTGCCCTCATTCTCTCTTTATCACTTAATAGGACAGTTCCAAGCTTCACTTAGTCCTGGCTTGAGCCTGCCTCCTCCTAGAGCCTTCAAAAGGGGAAGGCTGACAACCGTACAGGGCTTTGATTGATCAGTGGGGATGTCTTTCACCTTGCAAAGTCAGCCAAGCAAACAGAAAAGTGCTACTCTGCTGGAGTCTTGTTTTTTTCCTGGACAGTGAGTTTGTCTGTGTCCTGCTGCCAGGAAGAATGAACTACAACCTGGCCTCTTCCTTGACCTCCTGTCAACAAAGCTCAAAACACTCTGGGATCACTCAACATCTCTTCCCAACCAGTCTGGGCAGAGAGCTTGTTTCAGGAGAGTTGGTCTCATTTGATAACTCTCACATAGTCCTTTTGAGGTGCCCTCAAGTGTCTTGTCTCAGCCTGCAGCTGCACCTCTAGATGGCCCAGGTCTCCTAAAGGCTGCACATCAAATCTGCCAGCCCCACGTGGGCAGCTCACATGCCCTGGGTTTCCTCTTATTGTACCAGCAGACAGTGTGTTGCACAAATCATTCACATCCACAATGACTACAGTGGGAACTCTGACACCCTGCTCACCCCTGTGTTGTACACCCCTGAAGCTGTGTGCCTGTCTTTGAAGTGCACCATGGCCTCTCATCCCCAGGTTTGTCTGGAGCTTTGCCTGATCCTGCAGAACTCAACCCTGACCTTCCCCTCACCAACCCAAAGACAAATCAGGAAAACAAACCAAGGTAAGGGTACAAGATGGAATAGACCAGTTTCTTGCAGATCCATGACTTACATCTGTGATCTTGGGGTTGGTGCATTTGCCCTTGGTGCTGGACAACTCCAGCCACTGGCTGTCCTGGGCCGGGCAGTGCTGCTTCAGTGTGCACTGGTTCTGCCCCTCGCACCAGCCACACTCGAAGTCCGGGTCAGCTTTCAGGCACAGACCACAGCTGTCACGCATGGCCCCACACTTGTACAGGTGAACTGCGGGGACAGGAAAACGGAGAGGACCTCAGAGATGCAGACAGAATGAGTGAGTGGTGGGATCTCAGGGGGCATAGTGAGGGGAGAGAGAGGAAGGCGTTCTGGTATGCTTGTCCCAGAGGCAGGATAGGATTTCTCCAGGGGGATAAATAATGAGGGATAAAATGCTTACACCCTTGGTGAAATAAAATCCACTTGTCAGAGTTCATCCCCCTTGCAAGATATTTTTGGAAGCTGAGAGCAGAAGGAAGGATGCTGCCCTCAGTAGGGTGGTGGGCTACAAGCAGGTGGTTGGAAAGAAAGGTGCTAGGGCAGTGACATGGGCTCAGTCCCTTCCTTTTTCTTAGAATGTCTGAACGTCATCCAGTGACACTTCAGCCAGTCTAAGCTTCAGATGGTTTACTAAACCTGCTCTACTCACAACATAAACTTCAAAATGGGGAATTTTCATGGAACACTCTACCCAGAAATGGGTGTCAAGGTACTGTCATTCAGGTTTCCCCCTTAACATAAGTCCTAAGACAGAATGATAAATCCACAATGTTTTGGTATAAGGCTGAATCTAGGGATTCACAATCAGCCTTTCCCCCTTCTTCTGCTCCAAAAATTCAGATTGTTTTACACTTTGATGTACTAAGTTGATCCTCCTCTAATACAGACAGCAAAGATTGGTGCTTAGCTCCTTCTTGGGCTGCTAATGAGTGATTAGAGGCAGTCAAAGCTTTTTTTCNTTTTTTTTTTTTTTAAGTTCTGTGAAATAAGATCATGATATTTATCCTTATTTTACAGATGTGTAAAGTGAGGCCTGAGTTGCACAGGGGACTGATAGCAAAAGTCTTCTCCCTGAGGCTGAAGATAGCAGAATTGAGGCTTTGACTAGCTTATTTCTGTATTTGTGTGGGTGTTGGTGTTTTCTTTGTAAGATGCGGGATTTTCCCTTTGTACTTCTGTTTTGCCATGTCAGTGACTAAAGTCTCATTTGTGGTTATTATTATGCATAGCCCAAAAGCTCAAAGGCTTTGGATATGTGTGCTGAAAAGCTTCAGCTCTCACTCCATACCTGCATCCTGCTCTCCCAGAAGTCAGCAAGTATTGGCCAAAGCAAGAAAAAGCTCAGAAACTTATTATTTCTCCAGGTTGGTTGCAAGAAAAGTTTGCAAAACATCTGTCAATCACAGCATGCTGCAGGCCTCCTGGGATACAGGTGCTTCCTTATTTTTCTGTTACATTTCATCAAACTTGTTGAGCTGCTCTGCTCACAGTGGTTGGTTTGATTTGGTCTCTCAGCCTACCAGCCCAGCCCATGTGATGCTGGCTATAAAAGTGGTGGCATCCTGGTTGATCGGAGGCAATGTTCAGCAGTGCAACTGCACTTAGAAAGACACTGGATCTAATCCTGCCTCTCCCTCTTGATTTTTCATAGAAGAAAGTTTGCTTATTGCAGCACTGTCAAAAGTTCTTCTTTTAATCCCCCCCCCCCTTTTTTTTTTTTTTGCTAGTTAATAAAGCTGTCTGTGTCCATGAGAGCATGTGCTTGCTTCCATGTGGTGCAGCCATGTGCACGTGGCTGTTATCCTCCTGCCCCAAAACATGACAGTGTAATCCAGACTATTTCTTTGATGGAAAGAGGTCATGCCATGGGGAGTCGAGTCAGCTCAATTCAAGGATGGGTGTGAAATGGTGTGAGAGGAGCATGGGAGTCCATAATAGGGAGAGATGGAGTGGGAGAAATAGTAGAAAGTGCCTGAAAAAAGGGAAGGTAAAGTGAGGGAAGGAGAAAATTCTGAGATATGGTGATGTGAGGGGGAAAGACTGCAGGTCTGAGCTGTAAATGAAGAGGTGGAGAGGAAAGGGAGCATGGGGGAAAGGACTCCAGGTGGTTGAGGGTGATGGACAAGAAGAAAGATGAGGATATGAATGGACCTTCCATCTCCAGCAAAAATGCCTGTCTCTGCGTTGGATGAGCAATAGCCCTCTGTGAGAGACACATCAACCCTGTGCCATCCACAGTAATTAAACAGAGCCAGGATCTGTGCAGGAGGTGGGTCTCCGTTCTTTGCCATTATCGTTTTGTTTTGTTCAGCCTTTTCCCACTGGCAAGGCTGCAGCCTTTCTCCTCCCCCTCTCCCTTCCCCTGTTCATTACCACATCGCCTCTGAGCAGAGAGCGCCTGATCTCCTGGTGTGTTAACTTGAAGAGCATCTCTGCAGAAGAAATAAAGAGGGGGAGAATGCAGGAGAAGGAGGGGCAAAGAAACAAGATACAAAAAAAGTAGGGAGAAGCAGGAGGCAAAGGTGATAAAGGAAGAGGGAAAGCCATGCACGTGGGAGGGAGAGTTGTGTTTCTCAGGTGCACAGACAGAAGTGGGAAAAAGATTCACAAAGCACACAAAAAAAAATTGGTAATTTGCAGAGTGCAGAGAACAAGTCTGCACCAGACAGCAAGAGGAGATGGTGGCAGCTTTGTTAAGTGTAGGGAGCGATGTGGCCCGTTGCTAAGGTTACCGCTTCCAAGGACAAGTTGAAATAATTCTTTACCTTTGTTCTGTGCTGGGTTGTCAATGTTGAAATTCCCGTTCCACACGACCGTCAGCTCTACCGGCAGGCTGTTAATCTCCATCCCTTCATACGAATACTAGAAGCAGGAGAGCAAAAGGAAAAAACAAACCCAGACTTACTACATGCCCAAAGGTTGGGAGGGGTCCGCGGGGGACAAGAAGTGGTACCACAAGTTGTGAACAAGAGAAAAGGAGCTGACACCTACCTCCCTACCTGTCGTGACCTCCAAGAAAGCCATGGGAAGCTCTCAAAGTTGTGGTTCTTAATGAACCACACTGTGTCCTTCTCAACAGCCTGTGAGTCCTAGCTGTTAGGTGAATATTCAGTGATTTAAGCATATCTGCACATGATAGGGCTTGGAAAAGCACCTTCTAGCACAGCTCTGAATAATATTTTGCCAACTCTTGGGTGCACCTCTAAGGTGTACATTATATATTGTGGATGTACCATCCAAATATACCTCTGCTGTGTTCTCTGTAGGTGCTAAATATATATCTAAGGTTATCTGCACCAGTGTTATTTTGAAGAGCTTATGGAAGCTGAGTGAGGTCTCAGAAAGCAGGGAATGGGCATATCTTGGAAATGCCTTAAAAAGGGGGAAAACTGAGGTTCTGTGTAATTATAGACCTGTCAGCCTAACTCAGCTTCCCAGAAAGAAGGTACATCAAATTATTAAACAATCAATTTATAAGCACCTGGAAGATGATAAGGTGATAAAAATCAGCCAGCATAGATTTGTCAAGAACAAATTGTGTCAGCCCAATCTAATTTCCTTTTTTGACAGGCTTAATGGCTTTGTGGATAAAGGGGAGGCAGCAGATGTGATTTATCTAGAATTCAGTAGAGTATTTGCTACTGTCCTGCAGGAGATTCCCATAAACAAGCTAGGGAAATACGATCTAAAAGAAGCCACCATAAGGTATATGCATGAGCTGCCAAAAAAATCCCAAGTCAAATAATTCATTGTCAGGCTGGGAGGGAGCCTGGGAGGGTTTCAAATGGAGTTTTATCCTGGGTCTGACGTTATTCAGTATTTTCACCACTGACTTGGTTGATGGACTACAGACCATGCTTACAGATTTTGTGAATGACTTTGTTCTGGGAGAGAGTGCAAGAACATCCAAAGGCAAGGTTAAGAATTCAAAACAAACTTGACAATTTGTAGAACAGGGCCAAAGTCAACAAAATGAAATTTGGTACAGGCAAGTAGTGAGTATTCTTCAGTAGGAGAAATCAATGCAAACAAATATGAAATTGGAGTGACTGGCCAGTGCTGCAGAAAATGGTCTGGGGACTGCTGAAGATCACAAGCAGATTGTGAATCAACAGTGCCATATTGCTGCCAAAAAAAAACAAGCAAATCTCATTTGGGGACACACTAGACAGAGTTTGTTACACACACAAGCCCCAGGAGGCAATTATTTTCGCCTATTCAGAACCAGAAAAGCTTCAGCTGGTGTAGAGGGTATCCAGTTTCCAGCAAATATGTATTAAGAAAGACATAGAAATCTTTTGAGAGAGTTAGACAGACTTAAACAAACACTTGTCAAACACAGTCAAGGTACACAGATCTGGCCTTAATGAAGGAAATGGAAGCTGGTCTCTGGAGGCCATTTCCAGCCCCCCACTTGGTGAACTCTCTGACACATGGTACTTAGTGTATTTTTTCAGCCAGATTTTGGTTTATCCTAAGTCGGTTCACACAGGGTTCACTGAGTTGCCCATCAGATCCTACTGCCCGTCTCCATCAACAGCTTCCATTCAACACTTCACCAAAAGGCAAAAAGCAAAAAGTAGGAGGGGAGATGATGCACCACAGCGATGGTTGCTTAAAGGACAGAATGGGAACAAGGCAAGAAGGGAAGAGACATTTCATGCTGCCACTACTACTGACTGCAGTACATGTAAGGATTTACTCTCCTGAGATCAGGACTCTCCCACAGCACTGGGATCTACAGCAGGACAAGCTTCCACTAATAAAGAAAGAGGTGTTTTCCCCGCTATCAAACTAAATACAGTTCAAAAAGCTGTCTGGTTTTGTTGGGTATGTCTCAGGGACCATGAAAGAGTTCCCCATCACTAAAAGCCTCAGCATGGTTTTCCACAGAGATGTCAAAGCTCTGAGCCTGTAGAGGTAGGTTTTTCTGTGTCTGCTAATTGCCATATAATTGCAGAGTAAATCATATATAGTGATTTCTGTCCATTACGGCAGAGTGAGTGCTAGTTGCACGGTAATTTCTCTTTGGACAAACTAAACACAATTAGCCAGTAATCTGCAGGACCCTGTGATTATGATCTAGTTGTAGGGTATTTATGGGTATAAGCTTTGTGGTTACCATGGAAGTAAAGAGCTGCCGCAGGTTATCAGAGTCCTGTGTGATGGGGCTGTACCCGCCAGCCTCATTCAGTATTAGCATTTTTATGACACTTCTCGGTGCCACTGTCAGCAAGATGCAAGATGATGCAGAGTCGCTTGGACTCACAACACTGACTTTTCACAGCTTTATGGAGCTAGGAGCAAGGATGGGGAGACTGGAGTGGGAGGGGGAGTGACAAAAAGTAGAGAATAATTAATCTTCTGCCACTCAGGAGCTTTGCTAACACCTGCTTTGCACGGTGCTTTGCAAACACCAATTGGAAATGGGAAGGAGCATATATACAGAATATACCTTTAAGTCACAAGTTGAATCTGTAGGTGCCTTAAAAAGCATTAATTTCTACCTCAGAAGATCCTCATGTGTGTGCATTGGGATTTATCTGTTAGCAGAACCTAGACAGGGCTGCGAAGGGACAGGCAGCTAGAGTCCCCCAGAGCCTTTCATCCCACTGAGGATCCCAGTACCAACAGCAGGAGCCTAGCTGGGATTTTAGATCTTATCTGTCTGTGGCACTGGGGGCAAACACATATTAGAGTTGTTAACTCAGCAGAATTGATCCAGAACTGGAAATGGATGCACGGGGATAAACAACAAGATCCCCACTGAAGAGCTTCGAGGATGAAGCCAGCTGGGGGCTGGAAGGAAGATGCTCACACTGCCTTGCCCTATCTGTTCAGACAGCATGGGCTGCACGGCAGCAAAACAGAGCAATTCGCAAAGTAACAGGGAGTAGATGCTCTGTCCTGTTCAGACCACAGGAGCTGCTAACTCATTGTGGTCCCTGTTCAAAGCCCACTGAACTCAATAGGAGTCTTTGAAAAGGATTTGCTCAGCTGTAACAATAAGATGGAAATATGTTTCAGAGGAGAAAAAAGGGTTGATGTATCGATCTGTGGGACTTACAGCAGAGCTTCCTGGATACTCCTGCTACGAGCACTGATACCACTAAGGCTTTTCTATACGTGTTGCCTCACATAACTTTCTCCAGCACAGGCAAAATTGCTCGAAAGCCATAATTCTGACCCCGAAGTCTGCAAAAATCTGGATTCCCACCATGCATATCAAATCATAGTAAATTACAGGCAATTTAGAGGCCCAAACTGCGAGAGGCTGCCCTTCCAGAAAGGCAGGCTGGCTCTCATCAGGAAATGCCAGAAAGCTGCTAGAAGTAGCTGTTGTAATTCACAGGAACAGCACATTGTGTTTTGAACTCTCAAGCACTAGCTCTTTGTCTCTTAAACTCTTTGCTAGTATCAGATAGCCTTACAACTGGGGCTGAGCCCATCACATCACTTGGCCATTTTGCCACACTGTTAGCAGTTTAACATATTGTACACAAGCTACTGTAAACACATTGACTGTTTGTCTGCTAGAAGTTCACCACGGAGTTCACTATCCTCAGGCTGAGATCATGGCTGCAAAAATCACAGCTATCAGTTTTATAACAGCTATGCAAACATTAGCTGACTGAGTGGAAAGATGCTTTGCTTTTCAGTAATCTGCAAATTCCTGGCTCCTCTGGGCATCTCGCTACTACAAGCACCCTGCTTTAGAGGAACTCAGCTTCACAGACCTCTGAGCCTTGTGGTTTGTGCAAATGCACAGCCATGAAGAGGGACGTAACTTCTCCATGCACCCTCCTGAGATGCTGTATCACAGGATGAAGACCTTTGGTAGTTTGTATTGGGCACACTTAGGACAATAAACCAAGAGTGGTTATATGATGGTAACTTCCAACATGTCCAATAGCAGGGAAACATCTGCAGAGAAACGGCATTTTAGTATGATTTGAGTGTTAGTTTGTTTTCCCTGACAGCACAAAGACTGCTTTTGTGATTAGAGCTTGAGCCTGGAAACTGACTCCTGCATCTGGCTCTGCCAACAGTTCCTTGTGTGACCCTGTGCAAAGAATTTAATCCCTGTGTGCATCAATTTTCCAGCCATAAACAGGAGGCATAAACCTTCTTGCCCACAGTCATCCCATCTCCTTGGATTCTTTGCCTACCAGAGCTGAGACTGAACCTCTATGTCTGTGTGTCACCCATGACAATAGAACCCACATCATGACTGGGGTTTCTCTGTGATATTTGAATGTAGATAAATTATAATAATGCATCACAATAATTGAGCAGTATATGTGTGACTCAGCCCTGGGCTCATCTGCCTTTGGCCACCCGTAAGTGTGTTTTCCCTTGATTTTTGTGAATAGATGCTCATTTTTTTCCAGCTCTGTTTTTGTTTTTGTGTTTGTTTTCTCACTCCCTCCTCTGTGAGCCACACCACAGAGTCAAATGCTCCTGAGATCTTTCCCTCAAGTGCAATAATGTGACAAATGTAGCATATTTGCTTTTCCTATTCCTGAATTACACAGCACTTTGAGCTGTATCACTCCGGGTCTCACAACACATGGACCTGTGAAGGACTATGAGGGAAATTATCAGCAGGGATTTCACTGCTAGAAATCAGTGTGTGCTGCCTGTATGTGCCAAGTCCAGGCAGGGGACAGGCTCACATTAAGCAAGCGTGTGTGCTTAGATCATTGAAGCTGGTAATGGTAGCGATCATGGCACTGTCAGGCATCTCTCACCCATTTTCCCATTCCTTACGCTGACGTTTGCTGACTGTATTGGGCTGATTGCAAGTGGTGGATCTCCCAGTGCTTCACACTGGGGAGGTTGCTCTCTGCCCTGATAGATCCGTTTCAGCCATTTCTGCTGACGTTTTTACTTACTTATTTATATGCCTCCTTAGCTCTCCTCCTTTTCATTTCCTCCCATCACTCTGTGTCCAGACTGTCGGCAGAGCTATCATAAGTGCAATAAGGAATGGTAGGCAGGGTCTCTCTGAGTGATAATTGTGTGCCTTGGGTGGTGTGATAGAGGACAAAGCCCAGAGCTGAGAGGCTCAAACCACTTGACAAGAACAATAATTGTCCCAAAGCATGCTGCCTGCAGTGACTTATTGCTGTTATCAAACGAAATATCTCCAGGAAAGACAAGGAGAGAGACAGAGCTGGCTATTGACTGGACCAAGCACCTAGGCACCATCAGTGTTGAATATGACATTACTGACAGACCATCAGATAGGCTGGTCCCACCTGGGTGTCCTTAAAACATCTCTTAATTGAACTTGGAGCCACTTAAAAAAGTGCCTGCTTAAGATGGAAGGACTTGGTTCTGATCTCAGCTACCCAGATGTAGATCCTGAGAGACCAGGCAGTCAAGAGCAAGAATTAAGGCTTTTTTCCCGCTCGCATCCTGTATAAAAGCAGGAAAACTACTTTCATTTTGCAGAAGGTATTCTGCAAGACCTGAGTTTGAGCTCATTGGTGCCTACAGCATGATGGGAGGGTGTAGAACCTGAGGCTTATGTAGGAAAAAAAGCCAAGAATGATTGCTTAGTCTAGCATGCATCACCAACAGAAAGATCTGCTGGCAGGACAGCATCCCTTCAGGGACACACCATCACAACACATCTTCCCACCCTCCTTTGGACCTTATCCAAGCCTGCAATGCAGGTGCTATGTTCAGCGTCTCATCCAGCAACTATGCTGAATAAAAAGCTCTGTTGAAGGGGGCTGATTCAATTTGCAAACAAGCTCATACAGCTGTTTCTAAAGCCAGGTGACCCTCAGAGCAGAGGCTCATTGTATCACAGTGGCTCCAGACTGAATGCTAATTTTGGCAGGAAAGGAAATAATCATGATGGAGACATACCTACAGCACTCCTTTGCTATTGTCTGTGTCCTCTGCCACCTGCTCAAACAGAGCCCAGGATTCTCTGTTCCTTTTTTGTATCTGTGTGAATGTTTCTTTTGTCTGGCTCTCCCTTCCACATCTCTTTCTCTTAGTGTCTGGTAAATTCAGAGCAACGATGAAATAACATTTCTCAGGGGGGAAAAGGAATAACCTCAAATCAGAGAGGCAAAGTGCCGAGAAGAGAAGAGAAGAGAAGAGAAGAGAAGAGAAGAGAAGAGAAGAGAAGAGAAGAGAAGAGAAGAGAAGAGAAGAGAAGAG
>VXAL01002302.1:324302-371436 GCA_013399475.1 Chauna torquata | reverse complement strand
GAAAAGAAAAGAAAAGAAAAGAAAAGAAAAGAAAAGAAAAGAAAAGAAAAGAAAAGAAAAGAAAAGAAAAGAAAAGAAAAGAAAAGAAAAGAAAAGAAAAGAAAAGAAAAAGAGGTAGGATGCAGGAGAGAAAAGAATTGAGTTTATTCCAGAATAAGTCTCTCTCCATGGTGAAGACAGGAGCCCACCCAAGCCACCACCAAACATGGGACAGGCATGCTACAGACACTGCACATCAGTGAGGTTGTAGACTGCCTTGGCATCAGCCTGAGACTCAGCCCTGCAACTCTGCGCAGCTCAGGAGTAGCTTTGAGTGTTCTGGCATCGAAACAAATGTTAAAATCAGCACAGTGTTGTCACAGCACTCAGGCATCCCGTGAGCAAATATATCCGGGAATTCATTGGAGCCCACTTCTCTGGTCCTAGGTACTAGCAGCCTCTTGAAGCATGCAGGTAGTATAAGAATAGTCAACATTACCTCTTAAAATCAGGCTCAATTATTGAATAATGCAAACTAGGAGGCTAAGAGAGACTCTCCAGGACTGTTGAGGCAGTTAGTCCCCCACTTAGCCCAAGTGTGCTTAAAATTACCATGATATACTTCATGCTGATGCTTGTTTCTGCCAGATAATTTGTGACTCTAAAAGATGGCTGCACTCTTCCCTCTGAAGACTTTTTGGACATACATGCAGACTCTACTCAGGTGCATATAGTGTTCCTTTAGCCACAGACTTTCACTGTTGTAAAAGAAAACCATTTTTAAGATAGTGTAATGCCTTCTTAATTTCTTGACCCCTACATTTCTGTGAAATCTCAAATCCAGATGCTCACGAGCCACTAACCAGTAATGAAAATCAGGGGGAGGGCGGTGAAAAAAGGAACAAATATGACAGTGTCTTTGGGAAGGTTTTTTTGTTTTGTTTTGTTTTGTTTGTTTGTTTTTTCAGATCATGAAACATGTGAACTGCCTGTAATCTTCAACACACTGCTTAATGCAGCAGAATATGTTGTGATGGATTTTAACAAGCCCTGCCTGGTATGGAGTGGCAGAGCTGCAGTGAAGTGGCTAAAGCCTGTAATTAGCTCTTTGACTAATAAATCATCTCGTAATAGCAATGTGAATGACTCAAATGCATGTCTGGGGGACACAAATATCATGAAGAAACCTCCAGAGAAGCAATGTTAGGAGACCACCATCACACATATGCACAGATCCTGGCAGATGCCAGTGTTTGCCCGAAAGAGTGGCATTGCTGCTGTGACAACACCGCTGGGACTCACATGGTTCCCTGGGAGGGGGCTTACAGGTCCTGCACTGTGGAGGGCAAAGGGACTAACCGCACACTGGGGAAGGCTGGCTCAAGTCTTTAGCATCTCACCATTCCTTGGACGCATTGCTGGTATCTGTCAGACTGTTTATATAGGTTTTTATGTCCCATCACCAATTCCCCTGCATAATAAACTTACTCCTCAGTGGTGATAGGAATATTAGTTCCTTTGGAAACCCTCTTGGATGCAAACAAGGATGTGGTACTGTGAGGATATGGGCAGTTTAACCAGAAAATAATGACTATGAGTCATGACCAAATGCTAGGATCCAAGGGTGGAGCACTGCTGTTTGGTAGCACAAGCCAGACCTAAAGAGCAAAAGGGGTAGTTTGCAAGCCGCCAGCCAGCCTTTCCCTGGCTGTAGCTGAAATCAGTAAGGTAAAAAGGGCTGCAGCACAGCACTGGATCCCATTAGGACAGTGCTGTAGGCACTCATGGTCCTCCTTGGGTCCCTCCAAGCATGCCACGGGCAGCAGGGCTTGCTCACCGAAGTGTTCTGGCACTGCACGCTGGAGCTGTTGAACCTCAAGGCAGGCACCCGCTGCTCATTGCCCTGGATGTTCAAGATGCATTCGTAGCCTCGCTGGCCAGACTGAGGCTGGGGCAGGTTCTTGGCCTTCAGCGTGATTGGCTTGATCACTTCCACCGGCACCAGGATCTTCTCTGCCTGCAACAGCTGGGGACAGTCCTAGGGGAGAGAGAAGACAACACTACAAGTCAGCACATGGGTTTCCCAGCGCTGTGTGGGATCTTCTGATGCTTCTCGACCTTCCCACCTCATGCTCTGCTTCAACCAATTACAAAACCTTTGTGTCTCCCCAGGTCTCAGTCTATTACAAGAGGATTCATGGAACTTTATTGAGAAAGCTCAGATAAACAGGTGAGTAAGGACTTCTTTTACAGACCATCCTTTCCCATCCCCTTTTTTGCACTATTGTCCCTTGACCTTCAGAACCCAAGGAAGTCCTCTGGTGCTTCTTAATACCTACTTCATTAATCAGGTAGTGGGAAAGCAGTTGTGTACCCTGCAGGGTCTTCTCCTGGTCACAATGCCATGACACAAGAAGTGAATAAAGCAAAATCCAAGTATAGCTCCTTGCCTCCCCAACAACCAATGCAACAAAAGGCACAGCTCCAGCTAGCTCCAGCAAGACGTATTGTAAGCCATAGCATTTGGGGTGTTAAAAAGAGAGTTTGATTTGGCTTAGAAAGGGATAAAATATTTATTATAGATGAATTCAGCTCCCAAGAACCAACTCTTACATATTGTGTGGAGATCTCCAGAAAAGACTTGCAACCATTTTAGAAAAGGAGCAATACTAAGTAGATGTTGCTAATCCAGCCAGGTAAAGGGCTGGGCACCCAAATGTGCGATGCAGAAGGTTGTATTCAAAGTCACATGAATTTGCACAGCGTTAGTTAGAGCAGCAGAGTACTGCTTCTTCATGGTATGATCAGACAACCAAGCTGTGAAATCCATGTGTTCTAGGAAGTTATCAACCCTTTAGGAAATTACTACAATGTTTGCCTTGCTAATCCAAGGCAGTTTGATATAAAATAAACCACTACACCAGGCTACAAACATAAGCATGCCGTGTGCCCCAACCATGCCATATTGGTCACTTGTGGGAGCCTGACTGTCCCCTCTTTTAAGTCTTTCTGACTCCTAGATGTCAAGAGAAGGTCTGTCCCCTCTTTTTCTTCTCTGCAGTGTTTGGCACTCTGCTCTCTACAGAGCACAACTGGATCATGATGGCACAGCCACCCTGCCCAGTCCAGACAGCAACACCATTTCAACCTGTCTTGCCCAATGTTAAAGCAATCCCCTGAGGGGAATCCCTGGTCAGGTTCAGTTGGTACAAGCAGAGACAGGGAACTTACCTAAAGAGGTAAAAGTTTATCCTGTAGTTGTGGGAGAGGGATAATAGCAAAACAACTCTTCCAGGGCACGAGAATAAAGAAAACAGCTGAAAGGCTTAAGAGTATTTATGACTTATGAGAGCCTGGGAGCTTGTCAGAGCAGATGGTGGAAACATCTTACTGAAGCAAATAGCTTAGGAAGATAAAGAAATGGATTAGATGTGTAACATCTGCAGTTACACCAACCAGGAACAGAATTACAAGAGCCATCAATCATCACACTGCGGGTGTGAGCTGATCCACGGACAGGGGCAGGAAGAAAATCCAGCATGCACCCATCACGTAGCTGCAGTGAAGTCCAGAAGCCTTACCCAGTCTCCAGAGAGAGTCTGTCTGCCTGTGCCAATGGGGATGCCAGAAGAAAGAGCCCTTTGGGGCAATCCGATTTCTCATTTGTGCTTACAGGGTGATGCTAAAGGTGTAAGTACTTGACGACTTCTGACAGACTTCAACTAGCCTGGCCCAGGCTAACACCAGAACCAAGACAGCCAAGCACATGGTCACAGGAGCTGGATGGAGGTGAACCATCTTGGGTCTGGCTGCAATTTGACTAATCTGACACAAGTTCTTCCTTAATATGTGCTACCATGTGCTGAGTCTAAATAGGATATCTAGTTAACCTGTCTGTACACTGGATGGGTCATAGGTGGCAAGCCCATGCACTACTTCATTGCAGTGATGAGTTCTACCATCGTTATTCTGTGTTGTCTTTGGGTCCTGGTGTTGTACAGCACTTCACCAACCAGACACATCTGAGGAGGCCCCAAGAAGCTGAGTACATAAGTGGTGGAAGTTGCCTTATGCTCCATCATGCAAAAGACAGATCCAGTGGGGAAAAAGGCTGTGGTTGTCCCCCAGGAGTCCTTGAGGAGCTACACCTTGTTCCAATGCTCCCTACTCATGCTGTTGTCCTGTCCCATGATGAAATATTACCAGGGAACTACTAATGCTGAAACACAGTAGTTGAACACTCGCAGAAGTGTGTGTCTTAACAGGAGGGCGAGGCTTGACAGTGTAGAAGTCTTTCCAGCCTTGTGTTCAATGCTTTTACCCTATCAAGGCACACCAGCGTTAAGGTTAGCTGCAGGGTTAAGTAGCTACTCAGAATGAGGAAGTGAGACATAATCTAACCCTGTGTGGTTTAGACCTATAAAACCCCAGGGGGAAAGTGAAAGACCACCCCAGTTTTCTAGGTTATATTAAAGTAAGAGTGAGAGTGTCTAGTTGTGATCACTCCAGCAGATGCCATATGTGAATACCTTTTGGGACTTCATAGCTTCAACTCCCCCCAGATTTTTCCCTGCACAGGCCTCCGTACCCAACATGTCCTGGGGCCTCTAAATCAACTTTCTCTCTGTGTTCTGACATAAGAACAGACCTTGGCATCATCTTCTTTTTTATTTTCTTCCCCCAGATAAAGCAGTTGAGAGAGAGATGCATTGGCAGAGTGAATCGGTGGGACAGGAGGATGGAAAAGCCCTATCTGTCACCGAGCAGCCATTTCCCAAGAGTGTGCATTTTGCTTGATGTCTGTCAAAGAGAAAAGCCTCTGAAGGGTACTGGAGGATGGAGGTTGAAGATAGTCAACTATGTTACCTGCAGGCCAATCCCGGCTCTGCAGGCTGGTCTTTCTTGTCTAGCTTTATCCCATTCCCCCACTACTGGTGCTGCAACCTTTCCGATAACGCTTGTTTCAAGTTCATTAACAAGCAGAGATTGTGGCAGCCCCAAAACAGGATTCGTTTGCATATAAAAAGCTTTGCAGTGCTGTGAGGAAGTTCATTATAGATAATTGAAGAGGCAAGCGCCATAAAGAGGAAATCCTCCCAATGTGGCTTTATCTGATTGACCTAATGTTCTTTCTAATTGAAACGAGGGGAACAAGGTAATTTCACTGGGTGATGTGGCACATAAAACCTACAAACTTGGACTAGGCTCTGGGTTCAAATTCAAACACAGTATTCATTTTGTAGCCTGTGTCAAGCCCTATCCAGTCAGCTTTTGGTGCCTGCTCAGGATTATATTTTTGAGAGAAAAACATCAGCCGGCTCAGAGCACACCCAGCAGCAGGACCCAAGTAGAAGGGTCCTTCACAAAATTTGAGCAGTTTGTCTTCACCCTTCTTCTGTAATGTCCATCACCTAGGCTGGAAAAGCAGGCTTTTTGCATGGTGTAGGGGAAGCAAAAACGTCCACTGCCAACAACTGTACCAAGGAAGTGCACAATCTCATCCCTTTTGTCTTTGGGATGTAATAAATTAAGCCTTACCCTTGACTGTAACGGGAGCTGGTTCAGATTCCAGAGGAGCTAAAATCCAGTTTAATCTATGTCAGGGCAACATATTTGAAAATGGATTTTTGTTGATTCATTTTGTGTATGTAGTTTCATTATATTCCTTAAATGTTTCCTAATGAGTCAGCCCATTTAAAACAGTACCCTCCACCCTTGCCAATTACTCGTATCAGCAGCAATGCACACCTCAAATCACCAGATTTTGCCAGCTTTCAAGTCAGAGAGCTTTTGTAGTGAAAACACCACACGAAATGGGCTGCACTCATTGGGTCGATGGTAGTTTAATTTTCCTTATTTATAACTCCTCATAGAATGCCCGCAAATGTGTTTTGCTGCAGGTTGCAGAAATAATGAAGTCTCAGTAATATGAGAACCCCCTCTCTCCTTCTTTCATATATGTGTTATGGCCCTCATCACCGCTATACCTGAGTGAGTCCCCAGTGAGTGCCATCATGAGGAGTCTGCTAAAAAGGGGGATGAAACGTCTCCAAGGCTATGTGGTCTTAGCCCTGAGCTAATTTCTTTGCTTCCTTTATGGTGCTCCGTACACACAGAGTTATGATTTCTTGGGGATTTCATAATGCTATTTTCCAGTCAAAACTGGAGACCAACCAGAAACTCTGAGTTCTCTTTGTCTCCCAGGTATGAAGCAAGTAGGGATCTTTCACAGTCTTGTGATACTGCATGGGGTTTCTCCTAACCTTATTTTGTGCAGTTCCACACTCTGTCACTATTTATGTCCAGGACCATGAGCCCAAGTCTCAAGAAAGTATTTTCCATTTTCCAAGGGAAAATGGGGTTTGATTTATTTTGAACTGCAGCCATCCTACATGGAAATAGGTAAATCATCCCTGAGGGTTTAATACAATGACCCATCCACCTATTAACAGTTTATGCCCGATATTGGGGTCCCAGTTCATTTGTCTTCTACTGTGCACCTCTTGTAACCCAAAGCATTCACATGAGGGAAGTTTTCATACTTTTCCTTTTGCTGCTCCCTCATGAACCCTTGCACTGACAGGATCTCCACTTTCTACAGAGGAAAACTAGAGCTGACCTACTGCTGACTGCATTGAAGGTATGTTTGGCAAGAAAACCTGCTCTTGGCAGTGGTTTTTCATCTTTCTTTTCCCAGAAGAGTATTCTCTCCATTCAGAACCAAACATAGACACCAGCACCAATTCCTTCACTGTTAATCTCAACGCATTTAGCTTCCCTTTCCTCCTGCCATCAAATTCCAGTTCTTCATCCTCAACATCAGGTTTGCTGTTGTTGTTGTTTTGTTTTGTTTTTAAAACTTTCCTTTATATATCCTTTGTTCAGCTGCCACCTCTGTGCTTCTGTCTAGGCCGTCTTGCCCAGAAGGAACATGACCACAAAGTGAGTCTAAGTGTGGACTGTTTATTCCTTGCTCAAACCCTTCTGGATCCCACAAGAAATGATACTTAGATTGTTATTTACTCACAAATTATGTAAATAAAATACCTTTTTTTTTGTCCATCTGCTCTACTAAACTGCAATGAACTATGACTTTCTCACCCTCCCACTCTGTACTATAATCAAGCCAAGAAGGTAAGATTTGAGAGACAGGGATTGGTTCTTTTTAAAGATATCTAGACCACAGCCTCTGGATGCCCTGTTTCTTAGATCAGATTTAAAAAATCATTTAAAAAAAAAAAAAGGAAAGGAAAGGAATGGAAAGGAAAGGAAAGGAAAGGAAAGGAAAGGAAAGGAAAGGAAAGGAAAGGAAAGGAAAGGAAAGGAAAGGAAAGGAAAGGAAAGGAAAGGAAAGGAAAGGAAAGGAAAGGAAAGGAAAGGAAAGGAAAGGAAAGGAAAGGAAAAGAATCCAATCAGTAACAACAAAAACAACACAACAACAGGGAAAGAGAAAAAAAAAGGAAGGGAAAGAAGGAGTGAAAAATGAAAGTAAACAAACAAAAAATTACCTTTTTTTTTTTTGTGTCATTGACTTTGGAGGAATCATCAGAAAAACAGAAAGTTGGCAGATGTGAAGTAGCAGGGACTGCCTGGAATATGTTGCCTGAACTTTTCTCTCACACCTCAGTATAGTTACCCTGGGTCGGGGCTGCAACACTGCCCAAGCAAAATCAGGCGCTTGTTTAGCAGCTCCCTTGCACTGCCGCAGAGAGCTTCAGGCTCCAGGGCTGACAAGCTTGTTCCTTCAATGAATCACTTTTAAACTCTCGCACAACTTCCCAGGCCCAGGATAATTTGGAGAACAAAGCAGCCACAAGCTCGGCATTCCCGGTGCGGGAGGCGAAGGGGTGAGTTACAGTCCACATTGTGTTTACATTATTACACCACTAATTCTTAGTGTCATAAAATTATATTTAAAATTTACACGAACAGTGCTGGGGAACATTATTAGGTTATAAAGTGGAATCAGGTCAATGCTTTGCAGGCAAGATTCCAAGCTTCATAAATTTCTGGATATAGTTCCCCCAAATTTACATCGGCACCAGCAGCAATCAAACCAGCTACAAAAAGCTCACCCGGTCAAAGAATTTTTTAATGCACCATATATTTTATCTTCACTTCCTAAGTTTACAGTGCTGTTAGTTTGATTGATGGTGTACTTACTTATTGGCACTGCAAAAGTAATAATACACAGAGAAAATGCTCAGAACTTTAAAGGCAGCTGATGAGGAGAAAGCAACAGGATTTATGGGAAGTGTAAACATCTGCAGAGACAACAAAGGAATAATTGAGTCCTTGCATCGCTGTCACTTCTGGTGGTTACTTTCTAGTTAAGAGTCTTCCATGCACTCAGGATCAAATAACTGCTTTCTATCGCAAGTGATTCTGGTGCCTGGGGAAAAGTGACTGACCTGGAGGTTGGAGCTCGGTCTGTGGAAGAGATGTGGTCCTGTTTAAGCTCTGCCCACTCTAGTAGCTACATGCCTCAATGGTGGCTTGCACAGACTAGTGTACAGACATCACTGCTGGAGCAAGGGAGACAATTAGATCAATAGCAGATCATTAGCCCAGCTGCCATGGCCTCTTATGTCCCCGGCTTCAGTGTTGTGAAGGCTAGTGAGTGATGACTGATGCTGGTCACCAAAGAGAGGGCACTCAAAAAAAGAGAAGGTAAATGAAAATAACTAACCCTCTTTCATGTGCTCACTGCTGAATCCCATTGATTGTGAGTGAAGTCACACCGCAAGGCCATGCAGGCAGTGCTGGTAAGTGACACAGGGCTGCTGAAATCCTAGGATCCCGACCTAGGACAATTCTGCCTCTGAAGTCAGTCCACACATCTCTGCTGATGAGCATTAATGATTTTACCCTCCTTTAATTCTTTATTAATAAAGTCCTTCTCAGCTGGTCCATTATTCCACTGTGATCAAGGTCAGGCTGCCATAATTAACCAAGCTCTGCATTTGTCCTTTTTAAATTGAGACACAACATTAGCTTTTCTTCAGCCCTTTGCCACTCTGACACATGCTCAGAAGGAAAAGTAATGATCCAGAGAGCAGGAGCCTTCTGGTCACTGGATGGAGGGAGTGGACTGCTAAAAAAGAAAAAAAAAAAAATAGATGACTGTGTCACTAGGTACATCTGCTCAAAGGAGAGATGTGGAAGCAATCTAATTTCTGGTGTTTCCTGAGTGACAACTGCTTGGTTTTGAAATCATGAGAAGTATGAGTGCCTGCATTGAAGAATGTGGTGTGTGTGTGAGAGACATAGAATCACAGAATCATGGAATATTCCGAGTTGGAAGGGACCCACAAGGGTCATCGAGTCCGACTCCTGTCTCCACACAAGTCTACCCAAAAATTCAGACCATATGACAGAGCATAGTCCAAATGCTTCTGAAACTCCGACGGGCTCAGTGCCATGACTACGTCACTGGGGAGCCTCTTCCAGTGTGTGACCACCCTCTTGGCGAAGAACCTTTTCCTGATATCCAACCTGAACCTTCCCTGTCACAGCTTGACTCCATTCCCTTGGGTCCTATCACCGGTCACCAGGGAGAAGGGATCGACGCCTGCCCCTCCGCTCCCCCTCGTGAGGAAGCTGTAGACTGCGATGAGGTCTCCCCTCAGCCTCCTCTTTTCCAGGCTGAACAAACCAAGTGACCTCAGCCACTCCTCATATGTCTTCCCCTCTAGGCCCTTCACCATCTTTGTAGCCCTTCTCTGGACACTCTCTAATAGTTTCATGTCCTTTTTGTACTGTGGCACCCAAAACTGCACACAGTGCTTGAGGTGAGGCCGCACCAGCGCAGAGCAGAGCAGGACAATCACTTCCCTTGACCGACTAGCAATGCCGTGCTTGATGCACCCCAGGGCACGGCTGGCCCTCCTGGCTGCCAGGGCACACTGCTGGCTCATATTCAACTTGCTGTCTACCAAAACCCCCAGATCCCTTTCTGCGGGGATGCTCTCCAGCATCTCGTCCCCCAGGCTGTAAGTATAGCCAGGGTTGCCCCTTCCCAGGTGCAGGACCCGGCACTTGCTCTCATTAAATTTCATATGGTTGGTGATTGCCCAGCTCTCCAGTTTGTCCAGATCTCTCTGCAAGGTCTTTCCACCCTCGACAGTCAACAGCTCCTCCCAGTTTAGTATCATCAGCAAACTTATTCAAAACACCTTCTACTCCTACATCCAAAATCATTTATGAAAACATTGAAAAGAACTGGCTTTAAAATGGAGCCCTGGGGGACCCCACTGGTGACTGGCTGCCAGCCCGATGTATCCCCATTTACCATAACCCTTTGAGCCCTACCCGTCAGCCAACTGTTCACCCATTGTATTATGTTTTTATCTAGCTGTATGCTGGACAATTTGTCCAGCAGGATCCTATGAGAAACCATATGAAACACATGATAACCATGTGTTCACTGGGACAAAGTCTGACACTTGTTAAATAAAAGCCCTGGTTAGGTAAGCTAGTCCTTTCAAGACATCACACATGGTAAAACTGGGTTGTGCAAAGCCATGGAAAACATGCGGTAGAGAACAGCTGAGCACAATCAGTTTATGAAGCACTAATGAATTTCTTCTTTAATTAATATTCTATGACTCTGCATCCTTCTGTCTAGCTTGACTTCTTCTGTCCTTCTGCAAGGACTCACATCAGAGATTCTCAAGACCTTTCATACATGAGGAAGTAATATACATCCATACATTGCACTGTAATCCTAATGAGTCTGCAAGGTTTCAGCATTTCAACAGTACCCTTTACTGCTCATGATACCAATGACATCGACATACTATTCTCCAACAAAGCTGTTTTCTATATATTTGTGCCCACATATGGTTTTTGCATGCTTAAGGGATGCTTATGAAGCAACAGGGAGTCTCATGACAATACTCTCACTTGGGGATTTCTGTTGTCTAATAAGGTTTGAACCCAAGCTGTAGTATTTTCTTCAGAAGAGAGGACTGAAAGTCTCTTTCTTCTCTAAAGCTTCCCATTTTTTACAAACCTAGTAAGTAGGAACTTAGTACCTTTGGGAACTCCACTCTTTGGCCCAACTAGGCTGGCCAATGAGTTCAGAAGTCAACAGAGGAGACTGAGTAACAGATGGACCGGACGTGCACACACAGACCATACTGACGCAATCCTTCTTCCTTCGGAAGTCAGGACAGAAGCCCAGGGAGTCATAATACCCTGGCTTGCACAGTGGGAAGGTCAGGACAATGATATCATGGCTTTTATCACCCTCCTCCTCACTGAGGTCTGTGACAGTACGAGATAACACCCAAGCCAAAGCAAATGGACTCATACTCAAAGACAAGGCAGGGGAAGGAGGGGCTGGGGGCTCAGCCTCCTGGAGATGCCCCAGGCAGGGCAGGAGACACAGTCCAGCGTCACTTCTTATCTGTGGCTTCAACATCCTGAGAATGTTTCTCCTTGGCCAGGTCCCAAAAGCTCAGATGTCCCAAAGCAGTGAACACAGTTGGTGCTACCATGGAGGAAAGCAAAAACTTCCTGATTGAGAGCCAGGCTACCACCCCACACTAAGACTGAATGTGGAATTGTCTTTCTTCTTTGGCAATAACTTTCCCTCAAATTTCAGGGTGTCACACAGATCCTAGCAGCCCTAACAGATGTCCAGATAGCCAGAAAGTCCTGTAGCCGCTTGAGGCATTGTGATGGCATTGGACTGAGTCAGGCTATCAAAACAACATAAGCTCTTCCTGATGTTATTTCAAGAGTGCTGTGTTGGCAGGGACAGATGAATATTACCCTCTTGCATTCTGAGATCACCCTGTCCTGTGGGATAAATAATCTTGCATTACAAAGATGAACAGCCCGGTTGGTATAAACAACATTTAGCAGGGACACAGTATTGAATATCAGATGCTTCTTACTTCTCCATGCAAACAAATCTCCCTCAGTTGCTCCTAGAAATTACATGAATGGGTGTCACACCATGGCTGGAGAAGCTAAAACCTGAGACCCAATGTGTGTACACTAAGGGAAGATGAATTGCTCACAGGGAGGCCTTTTCTATCAGTTACTAGTTCCTCTTGTAGTCTGGTTCCTGGTTTCAACATGGAGATGTGACAGAGCTTCCTTGCACCAGGATAGATTTCCTGCAGATCCACCTCCATAATAATCAGAAAACCTGCTAATACAGAAACTGATCAAGTTACTAGCTTTGTCCCCTGCCAGCTGGAAGATGGTGGGGCAGAAAGTCTCAGAGATGACAAAAGGTACTCAAAAATTACGGAATGAGCCATGTCACACACAGGTCTTCCATCTTCTTCTTCACCTCAGTTTAAGTCAGTGCAAGTGCTGGCTTACCACAAACGCAGATTATCTAATTTGTTTGCAAATGCTCAAAGACTTCTTATGAAGAGCTCCCACTGAGATGACAGCTCCAGGTACTAAGTACTGTACAAGCATCTGTTAACAGAAAGTGCTTACCCAAATCACAAGAGGCTATGAGAGACATAGAGGCACAGAAACGTAATGTGCCCAAGCCAACTCAGAGGTAGGAACAAAACTTGCATCTACTGAAATAAATCCCATGGCCCCATGCTATGCCTGATACTGTCTCTGAGCAGCTTCCCCTTATATTTCTGTGCTCTAACAGGCCTGCATGAAAAAGGGGAAACCTTTCTGCCTGGTTTGCAGATTCTATATTTAATTTCCTCTTGTCTGAAAGACCACCTCTGAAGTGGATATATCCACAACATGATACATCTCCATTTCTGGCAAAGGGCTTAAATGATGAACAAGGGCTGAAATTCCACAGCCTGAAATGCCAAACCACCAGGAGCCCTTAGCTACAGCTCGATCCAAACCATCAGCTACAACCTCCCCCAGGATCTCCCCTGCCATTCCCTGGACAAGATGCCAACAAGACTGGACTCCATCACACATGCTTGGAAACCCTCCTAAGAACTAAGCAGGTGATAAACATCAACCCCCCATGCTCTTTAAATGGAGGTGCCATGAAATGCATGCACCACTGCACCAGATCCTATCTGCATGGGGTGCAAATTCTATCTGTTAGGGTCTGCATGCTATCTGCTGCCTGTCCAGAGATGCTGCTGGTCCCCTTGCCTCCCTGCTGGTCCCCCTTCCTGCTCACAGCACTTCCATGCAGCAGGTTGTCTGCAGTTTCCATAGAAACCTCGTACCCTCCCCTTAATGATAGACAGGTGCCAGGATAATTGAGTGGATAATCAACACGCAGGGAAGGATTCCGTGCTCTGGTATTGGCCTCACTGCAGCTGTCATTAGCATCACTGAGAAACGAGAGAGACGTTAATTTGAGCAGAGATGGGTTTTCTCTCCTCTCTGTGCTGAGGCTTCCAGAAGCTACCTCTCCGTCTGGGTTAACGGGGCTGGAAAAGGGAGTGGGAGGGAAACTGAGCAGTTGCCACAGCAACGACTGAAGATGCATCCCTAGAAGGTTTGTCCACACAAGGCAGTGAGGAGGTCACCACACTCCTCAGGTGGCCCAGGGGCTCCTCTACCCCTCCCTGATGCAGCCACCCAGGCGTTTCCGCGGGGATGCATTTTGGGAGGAGCTGGGCTCCATGCCTTCCTTCTGCTCCCTGCAAAGAGTATGAAGCAGGACATTTGGGGGCCCTGAAGACCTGCCTGCTTTATGAGACTCTGGAGCAAGGTGGCTGCCAAAGCCTTCCCTGAGCCAGGCTGAGATGCATAGGCAGGGTGGGGAAGGGCGCTGCTGAGTTTCCTACAGACAATATCCATGATGAGGAGATGTGGGCACTACCGGTGTCTGTCAGCTCGGGCTGAGCTGTCATTATCCCTCCCTGCCTTCTTTTTTTTCCTCCTTTCTCCTCTATTCCCCCCTTCCCCAAAAAAACACTCCCAAGAGCAAGCAGCAGGTCAAAGATAAATCAATGCATCTCATTGCAGAGGCTGCCGGCACAGCTCTTCGTTCAGCGAGAGGCACGAGCAAGCGCAGGGCGAAGCAGCACTCTGCTCCTCAGCAGCTGCTCACCAGCATGCAGCTCACACAGCTTTCTATCACATTTGACAAATTAATATTTGAAGCGGTTTTTTCTTTTATGTGGGTTTTACTGTCATTAGCACGTACAACTCGACATAAAACACTTTGGTGCAAGATCTTTTCTTCTCTTTTTAGGCAGCAGATGAAAATCCTTTTAATAAAAAGCTTGTTTGGGGGAGGAAGAAAAATACACACACATGCAAATCGGTTGAGCAGGGAAAGATGAAAACCTCCTTCAAGGTAATTAAATGATTATGTATCTTTTAAACCCAGCAGATAACAGATTTGTTATCTAGGCTTGCTTTTTGCCTTTGCCTTTTTTTCCCTCTCTTTCCCCCCCACAAAGCTAAAATCCTTGCAAGGCCCAGAACAAGATAGTGCTCATCTTACAGAAGAAGACAGCACAAAAGAAGATTTTATCCTTTATCCCATCAACTCAAGTAGGCTACCCCAGCTTACCCACCAGCCCAGCCCTATACTGATGTCTGGGAAACACTGCCATGAGAATTATGTCACTGGATGAGGTGTATTGGGTAATAGACATTAGGAGAGATGGGTATATACATCAGGAAAGAATAGACATCAGGAGAGATGAGTTTCTATCATACCAGGACTCTCAGATCAATTGGTTTACTCCTCTGCGCGTCAGTTTCCCTCCACTACTTGTTGGCTGTCTTGGCCATTTACAGAACAGAATGAATGAGCTCTTACTTGGTGATTGTGTCAAGGAAGGTTGATTTCACAGGATGTTAGGCTGCAATGCAATGCTCTACAGTGCAACACTAAACCTACACTGTAACTTTTGCAATGGTCAACAACAAATGTCAAAATCAGAAAAAAGGATGTCCAAGAAACAAATATAGACAAAGCCTGCCCCCCTCTAAGCCTTGATTCTCTCCATTTTTGCCACCTGCTCTGTTTAGGAAAAACCAAAAACAAAAATAAACAAACAAACAAAAAAACACTTAAGTATTAAAATATCTTCTTTTCATCCTTCTCTCCCTTCGTGCCTTCAATAGCAATAACATCAGCTCCACTTTATAAAGCAAGAAGTCATTCAGTATATTGCAAGTGAGTGCACTTGGCTTTCAAAAACCTGCTGTAAAGGGAAATTATACGTCAAGGTGAAGTATTTCTGCTGCAAATCATCCAGAGACATCGTCAACCCTATTTGATTGAGTTCAGCACCATAATCATAAATACTCTTGCTTTATGACCATGCTGGCTTTCTTAACCAGGAGCAAACATGGGCTTTCCCAAGGCTCCAAAACTAGTTGATTCAGCTCCCTTATGGGCAGAGCTGATGCACTGATTCACCAAGCACCTGACAGATGACAAGTATGAAGTTCTGGCTCCTTGCTGACAGCAAGAGATGTGCCTCTTCTGTCCTATCGTCATCTCTGGATTGGCTTTGCTGGGTGATGGTAGGACAGCTGCCTTGTCCCAGCTCATGGCTGGCCGATCACAATTGTCCACCATGTGATTCAAAAGCCCCCCTGGACAGGAGATCACAGTCTACACAGACAGAAACACCATTTTCCCTTCTGAACAGCATGGGTAACAGCCAAGGCCTGTCTGTTCTCTGTCAAGGTCAATCTCAAATTCATCCTGTACTCTGCATTAATCAGCAACTCATACTTCAAGGAAAAACAAAAATCAGAAAAACACACATTAAAAAAAAAAAAAAAAAAAAAAAAAAAAAAAAAACCTGTCAGAGCACATGAAGAAAACCTGAAAGAAAGGCAGGCTGAAGCCATGAGAATCCAGAAACTTGTGAGATGTGCTAAGGAAATGACAGAGTCAGAAGTACACAGGGTCACAAGCATCCCTTCAAAGTGCTCCAGGCTGGCCCAGGGGTGATGGGTACCAGCCTGATCAGTCCATTTGCAGCCCAAGCCATCTGGAGAGTGGGAAGCCTCAACCCACGCAAGGGCAAGATGCTGTACAACCAAAGAGAGAAAAAAAAAACACCTGGATGTGGGTGTATCAGCAAAGAGAATGTGAAGACCATAGTGTGGGGGAGGGGAGCAGGCTTGGCATGCCAGACATGATGACTACAGAAGGAGGGAGTTTCTGGCGCTGGTCTGTATGACAAAGTAGCACTAATATTTGTTTGCTTGGCAAAGAGTCTCATGGTGCAAGCAGACCATATGATGCTGGAAGCCAGCCATGCTAATCTGCTCAGCAGACTCATGGAAGGACTGCAAATGGGATGGTCCAACCATCCCACGCTGGTAGTACAGTTTCCCATCCCTACCTCCTCAAGACTTACGGATTTAGGAGACACCCATACCCAAATTGTACTGAACACATCTTTTTTGCATCCTCAGGGAGTCAAAGTACTTGTAGAGGAAAGGAGCATTGTAGATGGAGAAGAAAGGCCAGTCAAAACAGGCCCACCTGAGGTGATGGGATATTTTGAGCACTACTGAAGACAGCATTGGGAAGGCTGGAAGTGGACCTCAGACCTGTCAACCTGGCAAGTTACATCATCAGGAACTGGGTGGAAGTCTGAAAGGACAATGAAGAGCCAGGCTTGGCTTCAAGATATCAAATGGTTTCTATTGCTCAGGGAACCCATTCAATGAATAGGCATGGTACAGGACAGAAAAGGAAACAACTAAAGGTGAAACTAAAAAACAGTGGAGATTTCAGTGGAGATGAGTCAGTGAGAAGACTGTTTCTCAAGAGAATTTGGGACATACGCAGCATTTATTTTGTAATTTAACAAAACTGTAATTTGACAAAGTTTAAAGTGTAATTTGACAAAACCTTTCTGGCTATGCGGAGAAGGCAAATATGTATTTGTCAGGATTCACTTCTGATGCCATCCTTTCCCAGTCCTAGTGTCTTTGAGGGCCACAAGCACACAGACAGCAATCAGAAAGACCCTTAAACTACACGACATTTCTCACATTACCAGGCAGAAAGCTGTCACTGATAGTTTCAATTTTGCAAGACCATTAACCTTGCAGACGTAGTCGAATCTTTCCAGTTCTGAGAAGTGTTTCTTCTGTGCAGCAGATAGCAAAACATCTCCTGAACTGAGCAGCTGACTGCCATAAGTCTCCCGCGGGAAAGAGGTTTGTGCCCAGACGTGGATTTGCTACAGAAACCAAGGGGGCTGCAGCCCTCATTAGCAATGACCATTGTACATGTACATGTGTCTCATGATGCTGTCATTCCATGTAGATCAATAGTTGTCTTTTAAGGTTGGGTTTGTACTGTTGCCTGCTGATTTGCAAGATCAGAGTATAAGTATTTGAAGCTCAGCAGAAAAAAACTCTGTTAAAGGGAGTACAAGAGCAAAGAAACAATCTTTTACTAACAAACAAGTCTTCCCAGATTGGAACTGTCTCCTTGAATGAAGGTGGTGCCTTTAAGAAACGCAGTGAGGGGTCATAAAGCAGTGATGGAAAACGTGTGCTCAAATGGGGAGCTCTGGAGAACACGCTCAGTCAACTGCCTTCTCCTCAGTCCTACAGAATATGCTATCCCTTGGTACAGATAGAGTGAACATCAGGTGCTGTGTGATTACCCGGGTCACATCCTTAAGGAACTGCGATGACACAGAGCTTCACATGATCTCCCTTCTTCTGGAAGCAAGCGTCAGAAATACCAGGGATATGATGGGGGCTGAGGGAGGAGGAGATGCACTGAGATTTGTTGGTCTTTCACTGTGCAGGGGCTGGAGGAGAGAAGAGATGGGAACCAGGAAGGTGAGTCCTGTGTGTAAGACCTGCCAGAGGACTCTTCCAGAGGAGATAAATGATGCTTGCATTACATAGCTGGAAGCTAAGACAAAGCGTCCCAGCAAATGCCTTTTACTCTAGAGGCTGAGGTCCCTCCAGTTCCTGATGTGACAGGTGTAGAGACCTGTGGCCAGCAGGACTGACCAAATTCTGCCAAGGCTTCATGCAAGGTAATGGGTGCCATCTGGTTGGGATAGGACTACCATAAGGGCTGATCCCTGGGCTGCCTTCCTGCACCACTGCACCCCTGAACAGAGGGTGTCAAACATCTGCCCTCCAAGTTCTCAGCAAGTTTTCCACAAGGTTAACAGCAAATGCTGAATCCTGCTAGACTGGTAACCTTCCTGCTTATGAATATTTAGGGATTGTCCCAATGCCTCTGCAGTTCAGGATATCTGATCCAGGTCATCTCAACCAGCATGTGTGTTAAGGGAGGAATGATAGGGAAAGGAGGATGCCATAGGAGTGTGACAACACTATATGCTTGTCATTTGGTCCAACGAACTGGCTTGCCTAGGGCATTGGCTGGAAATTAGGTAGGGGGACATTTAAAATACACAAGACCCAGCAGGCAGTGCTGGGAGCAGTGTGGATTTCAGCCTCCAAATGCAGCACACGTCGACAGAGATTTCAACAGCCGCCTCTGTGGCCGGTGGTTCAGCAGATATCAGATCTCTTAATGGGTACTGGTCCCTTGGGCCAGGCAAACAACGAGCTATCTCAGGTCATTTACCAGACAGGCCAGGATGCTTTCAGACCATTCCTGACCAGGAAGTAATTAAGTGGCTTCCTATTTGTATTCTCCTGAGCTCCACTTGTCTGCAAGTGCTCGTTAGTTACAATATAAGCCAGACAGTGCTTGTAGCACAGCAGCCAGCTCTGCATTAAGCCCCAAGGTCCAGTTCAGCTCTAGCTCAGTGACTGGCAATGAGGCATTCCCTGGCCTCGGCTGGATGCGGTTTGATGTACTGGCGATTAGGCACCAAACCCACAGAACCACCAACATGCTCAAAGCACCGCTGAAAGACGCTACCACTGTGGATGTAGCCCTAAATACTCCCCAGATCTCAGTACCTTGGAGTATTTGCTTAGAGGCCACCTCCTCTCCTACTCTCCAGGTGGAGATATATGCCCAGCATTTCCCATCCCTCCCAGTCCCTCAGTGCAGGGAACTTGCCATCGACCGCTGGTACCAGTGACGGCTTTCTGAGGTAGCACATTCCCTATAGGTGTGCCTTACTTTTGGATGGAGGCCAACACCAAGCCCTCCTAGGCCCAACAGCACATAAAGTATGTTGGTGATGTCTTGCCATGCGTGGCAAGGACCATGATCCAGCACATGATGGCTCTCAGCGCAGCTTGGAGGCACTGGCACCTTGCTGCTGACAAAGATCTGTGCCATTGGGCAGAGTCTCTCTGTGTAATGCCCCAACAGTCTGGGGATGGGCACCATCTTCCAAGTCAGCATTTGTGCAGCCAGTGTGTTTGAGCAGAGGGAGAGGAGCTGCTGAGTAAAAGGTGAAGATTTCCTGGAGGGTGAGCAGAACAAGGAGAGAGTGGGACTGGAGCTGGAGAAGGCTTGATGGACTGCTGGTCTGACCCAGGCCAAAAAAACACATTAGTCTTGAGCAGCCCACACACAAAGCATCCACCCCTACGTACCTCAGGCAGCTTGACTCGTCCCTCCTGGAAGGAGCAGGAGCTGGGGTCATGAGTGCAGACGTGACGGTACTTGCACCAGTGACAACGGTAAGGGCTCTCCACGCATGACAGACACCTGGAGAAGCAGACAAAGAGTAGTGACTTGTCCAGTCTTGCCCCTTCAGCCAACAGGACAGACCATGAGGCTGAGAGTGTTTCTCAGAGGGAAAAATTGCCTTGCAAACACAGCTTTTGCAATATTAGCAGAAGACCATAGGCTTTGAGCTGGCCTGACACTGTCAGGTCTCAGGATGGCACTTAGCTTGCCATGGCCTGAGCTGGTTGCTGCTGTGACCAAAGTGTTTTATATTAATTAGATAATGTAGACTGCTTTAATATCCATCTAATTAAACTAATAATATTTTTATTGTATTTTGGTTACCCTGTTACTACTTTTAATCAGATTAACTATAAGTTCTTGGCTTCATACACAAAGTGTGTTCCTCTTTTGACCACAAAAATATTCTGAGTGTAACATGCTCAAAGCACTCAAAGCATGTTCAAAAAATTCAAGACCAGAAAGATGGGTCAGGATCAGATGTGAAACTGCTATGGTCTGGCTGCTGCCGTGCTGAGCTGCAGCAGTGCCCTGGGAGCTGTGAACACTTCATGGGAAGGTGGCCAAGGTAGGGGCTGGAGGGCAAGGTGGTGCCCATGGAGGGCAATCCCTGCGCACCAGCAGTCCCATCTGACTAATACAGCTTCTTCACATGTTATACAGAGACCAAAAACAAATTCATGTACACCAAAGTCAGAAAGCCAAGGATGGAGCAGGGAATTTTCTCCTCCTGTGTCCCACAGGCTTATTAGTGTGAGTCATGCCCAGGGTGACAGGGCTCCTGCAAATATTTTGACTATATTTTTTCCTTCATCTCAGAAGAGATGGAAAGACTATCTTAACAATTGCCTAGTAAGCAGAGAGCATGTTTAGGAAGTCCTCTATTCAGAGTGTAGGAAAGAGCCATTCCCACCACCTGGGAAGGTTTTGCTCTCCTGTGCCCCTTAGAACCTGTAGAATAAGAGCTGCAAACACTTTTCCTGTCTGTTTTACAGCACTGACTTATACCTACATCACACTTTTTTTTTTTTTTTTTTTTTTTTTTTTTTGATATGTTGTCTGCTCACCAGGAACCAAACTAAGCCATAACAAACTCTTTACACAAAACAAGCACTCGATGGTAGTGACTCCTGGTTGCTCATACTGTCAGAGATCTTCATGCTGCTGCAGTCTCTGAAGTACTTGGAGGGTACTTGGGAGGAAAATTTCCTAGCCTGTATGTGCCAGTGGCTTTTTAATGGGCAGGAGTGAAAAAATTGCCACCAGTACAGCCTGACTGAACCCAGCAGGCAGACACACATCCTCTACCCTGTCTCTCTGTGAAATCTAGTTCAACTCCAATCCACTTTCAGCTCTGGTACAGCAAGCTGTTCTTCAAATTGGTAACAAGTGCTTGCTCTGATACATCAAATTAAAAATGGATAGTGTATTATAGTTTGTCAAGTAAGAAACCAAAACATGCCATAAATATTTAACACCACCATCTCTGCTGATCTCCCCCCCCCCCCCAACAACACTTGCTTTCTGACACTGTTTGTCAAAACAGCAGGAACACGGAAATAGGATTTGCCTTTCCTGTGAATTGCTGAGCTGCAGCAATTGTCTGCTTTTGGCACTTCTGATGGCTCAGTGGTGGTGACAGAGCTGCTCAGCCTTGCTCAGGGGTGGATCAACCGGCTGGAAGAACATCTTTCTGCTTGGGCAGACCTACTCTGATGGGGCAGCTCCCAACCAGCCCTGTGTGCCAGCTAAACCCTGGAAGATTGGGGTACAGGGCAGGAAACGAGCTTGCAGGATGGAAAAGATGAACTTGAGGAAAACAGCTGGGTTTTCCCCACTCTGTTCACATCGCACAGGAACCAACAACTCCCATCTTTCAAGATTTGAGGGCCCAAACCCATGCTAAACCCCAGGACAGGCTCCTACTGATGGGACTGGCAGCATGGATAAGGGTTGGAGGTGTATAAACAACAATTTACTAGGAAGATAAAGGGGCCATTTGCTGAAGCCATGATTAGTTTTTGACTCACTTAACTGGTGAACTCCCACTGATGCTCGTCTGCCTGAGTGAGACATGAGGATGCTCACTACTCAAGGTAATGCCTTCCTCCATAGAAATCACAGAATCACAGAATCACAGAATGGGCAGGGTTGGAAGGGACCTCTGAAGATCATCCAGTCCAACCCCCCTGCCAAGCAGGATCACCTAGAGCACGTTGCGCAGGATGGCATCGAAGCAGGCTTTGAATATCTCCGGAGAAGGAGACTCCACAACCTCTCTGGGCAACCTGTTCCAGTGCTCTGTCACCTCGGAAGCAGAACAAATGTTCACTGTACTACTCCTGGTCTTCTCAGACAGGACCCCATCATGCTGACCATCACCCAAGTGACCCTGACCACTGGTCTCCTCCACACCTAACCAACTTTCTGAGGGACACATGCCCCAGCCAGCAGTTGGTTCTGTGGCAGATTCAAGGGTGGGATAGAAAGCAGGTATCAAAGGAAATTAACATACGAGTTGTGGACGCTGCAGTTGTAGAAGACAAAGCTGGTGCTGGCAAAGGTCATACCCGTTTCCTTGGACTTGAGCTGGAGCTGGACTATGTGATGGTCTCCTGGAGAAAAAGTAGATGCATCAGTGTGTGACTGCTTTGTTAGCTCAGCCTTGTTGGCCATGCCACCAGTCTGAACTGAGAGTACTCACAGTACCTTGGCTAGTCTATCATCAGTAGATGTAGGAAGTACAATAAAATCTTTCTAGAACCCAGTTCTTTAACAAGTGCATCTCCTCCTGTCATGGCACTGGGGTGACAGAGTATGTCTTCACCACTGGAAATTATCCTACCTGGGAGCAGAGTCTGAGCTAGATGATGCCAACAGGTCTAGGCCACGCCTCACTAATTTCAAAACTGTGGTAAATCAAGTTGGTAAGCAGGAAAGCTAAACTGAAAGACAGGATGGAGATGGCTGCAATAAGGAGGCCATTAAAATGGAGTACAGTCCTTATAGCTCTTCATTGCTGTGGGTTCATTTGAAGTCCCCAGAAGGAAGGGGCCTGTGGAAAATTTGACCGCTGGCCCCAAGTGCTGGTGGCCTGTGCATACACTGCCTGCAGAATAAAGATACCTGCTTTCCTGAGGGGATTCAGAAAGATATACTTCTCACCGTCATTCCCTATCATCTCTGAATAGTACCCAATACTCAGGACAACCATGCCTGAAGAAGGCCACCTCCAGGTCCTGCCCCCAGAAAGAAATCTTCAGAAACTAGAATGAAGGAATGAGCAAGGAGGATAGATAACTTAACAGTGAGGACAGAGTAAGGGTTCTCTGTCTGCACCATGGGAAATGCTGATAAATAGGGAGATTCCCATGCGGACGTTTCCTCCAGGTTCATTCACTCCATTCACCCCAAGGTCCATACACCCCAGACTTGGGCTACAAACCACCCAGCTCAGTGCGAGAGACAAGCCACTACAATTCCGAAAGGGCCAATCCATCTCCCTGGCAGACCCATCTGCAGCAAAGCTGGAGCCTCAGCTCCTACATACACATCTCCCCTTTCCCTTTCCCACTTCTCCCATGCCAAGCGGTCAACTGCTACCTCTTCCCACAATGCCAAATCCCTATTCAAAGCCCATCAGCTGTGGGAAATGACTGGGTGCAGTAATTGCAGCAATTTGGTGGGGAAGGGGTCCATGTTTAATTCAAGACTTTGACTTGGCTAGCCCTTTCACCTCTATTATTTTCCTTCTCACCTGAAAGATTCATTAATCAATCAAGCCAAAGTAAATTTGACAATTTGTCTCAGTGTGCGCCCGCAAGCACGCTCACCCACCTGCAGGCACACACATATACATGCACACATATGCACACACACACCACGCACTTCACTAAACACATTCTGCTGCCAGTGCTCAACTCTGCTGCCCATCTGCTGCCGCCGGCTTTGACAGCTCTGTTAACCACTTTGTATTTAACAACTTTGCCAGTGTCTTGCATATATTTTAAAACAGGATGTGAGGATTGGATAGCTCCAGGGATCAGGCATGCTACAGAGCCACATATCCTTTGGTTCAAATCCCGTTTCTGGCACTATGAATGGAGGACTTGGTCTTTGCAGAGGTGTAGAGCACCAGCTGCTGAAGTTGATACAAGCTGCAGGTGCCCAGCATCTCTGGAAACCATGCTTCACATAGATATCTCCTTCTTGTCCTGCCCTGAGCGTTCAGTGCTATTTTCATTTGCTTATTGATTATAGCCTGGCCTGAGACAGATGTTCATACCAAGGAAATAGTTCCTGGCAGCTATTTCAGTAGGCAAACATGACTGATAATTCAGTGGGACCTGAAATTGGGATAGGCCCTTTGGGGGCTTGTTTTGGGACCTCAGTGGAGAGCATGTGCAGCTTGGGGAGAGTAGGGAGGGAATGATGGAGTCAGCTTGTGTAACTTCAGTTCTGTGGCCTGAGAGGATGCTTGGAGACTTTCCAGTAAAATTTCACAAGAAGCTAAGGAATAAAATGGCAGCATCCTCTCTGAGCTTCTTGGGGTGATCAACAGAGTTGAAGCTGTTACAGCAAATATCCTCAAAAAGCCACAGGTGGTTTTGAAAGCACCAGAGAATTGATTAGAAAAAGGAAGCCAAAAAGGGCATGAAGCTAGTGGTAAGGGTTCCATCCTTGGTGATAAGGTGTTTCTGCACTGGACCATTTGGCAGGGGGGAGCCAGTAACAAACCTGGAAGAGTTGAAGGGAATAAAAGCCAAGGACAGAGACAAGGAACTGAGCATACAAATCTAAAGGCGGGAGGAGCAGGATGAAACCATGGGAAGGATCATTCAAGTCTGCAGGAATTTCTGGCTGCTGCATGGGATGGAATGTTTTGAGAGAATTTACAGTCTGATTCCTTGGGCTGTGTAACATCAGACAGGGCAATAAATGAGTGGAGATCCTGCATCTGTCTCTTGTCTTTGCTAGATGTATGCAACAGCCACTCGGTGGCAGTCTGAAGACACATACTATCACACATATAAGCACCTTAATGCAGGTACAGATATTGCAGCTCAATGCTTGCACACATGCACACATAAACACACACACATTCAGCTCACTTGTGCTACCGTGTACTGTCATAGCAAACACCAGCACAGCACCCCACCTACCCCTGTGTTTTGCATGCCCTATCCTCAGGCTTCCATAAGCCAAACTCTGCTTGGAGAGCAATCAAAAAGAAAGACACAAGGGTGAGGGGTGAGGAAGGGAGGAAGAACTGGGGCAGATGGGGGAGCTGTGTGGTACCCACCATTCTCTGTGATGATCTGGGGCACCTCTTTGGCAGCTGGTGAGATGCATTGGATCTGACTGCCCACCACTAAGCCATCCATCTCCGAAAGGTCCTCGAAGGTGCAGTTGACTCCTGCTGACAGCTCGGGGACATTGTAGGTCTCCAAGACCAGCTGCAAGCAAAGATGGAGGGAAGAAAAAAGAGAGGAGAGAGGGGGAGAAAGAGACAATACTGAGCTGAACAACAGAGTTGGGCCAGCAGGAGAGAATTACACTGGAGAGATTGGACAAAGAGCCTCTTGTTGAGAGAGCATCCTCCTTCAACAGAAAGCAGCGATTCAGGAGAAGGATGTGTGGGTGGAGGGGAAGGGGATGAGATGCTGACGCTGACACAAGTGGTATGTGGCTATGCAGGGACAACTGCACCGCATCCCAGTGCTGGCTGGGTCAGTGGAGGGTGGGGAGTGCTCTCTATCTGTCATGCAAGTGTAAGGTTAGACAGGGAGTCTTTGGAGCCAGCTGTGAAGACCAGGGCTTTGGTGGCCCCAAGGCACGCGGTTTCTGAGGAAGGTGACTACTACTCACAAGAGGCACTCTGCAGACTACAGAGAAACTGTAGCGCTCCAGTCTAACTCTCTACGGCCTGCTCTCCTAGCATCAGCAGATGGAGGAGCGCTCTGTCACCAAGTTCCTGCATAAGGAGAGTCTAGTTACAGGCTTCAGTCCACCACACAAAACCTCTGTCTCTAGAGGCACAGCAAACTTCTCCTGCCCATCCCACCAAAGAAGAAGTAGGCCTTAGGGACCTGTTGTAATGGGGTACCATACATAAACAAAGCTATGAAGGAGGAATTGCCCATATTATTAGAGTTCACAACACCCACTGGCTTTGTCAAGTCATTGTCCATGGTCATGAAAGAAAAGAATCACATGGCTCTTTTCCACTATGTCTATGTTCATGGAGAAGGACCCTCATGCTGCCAACTTCCCACACCAGCTATGGTCCAGCACTGCTGCCATCCATCACTGAGAGTCCTGCTCAACCCACCCCTGATCACACACTTACCATGTCCAAAGGCAGAGAAGCATGTCAGAGTACTTCCAGCACCTGCTAATAACCTAGTAGTTAGTATAAATTTAGAGCCTTTGTGGCTAACCACTAAAGCCAGACACTTGAGGCAGGCACAAATGTAGATGCTATCCCCACTTGCCTCCTCTGTGGACAAGATGAGGCCCCATCTTTGATGACATCCACTGAAAGGGGACACAGAAGTGTTTATTCTACCAACACAAAGAACAGAGGAGGTCAGCCCAGGTGATAAAGCAGGAGAGGATAATAATATAACTCTTGCTTACTGCTTCTCCACTTTGTGTTTTCCTCACTAAGAGAGGGCTTGGGGCTATTCCTTAACGCTCGGCACCATCAGGTAGAAAGGCCAAGCAGACAGGCCTTTGCTTGGGATGACATAAAGCCTTTGTGAACGCACGTTCATTTTCAGGTGGTGGCAATGGCAAAGGGAAAGGAAATTTTGTCTTGGATGGGGAGTAGGAAAAAGGTATGGGTATTTGATGGGATTATCACTCAAGCTAAATCTGTTCTCCCTGCTCATTTATATACTGCTAGCAACGGAGAAGAGGAAACTTCTGATTGATTAATATTGTTCTTCGAGCATAGAAGACACTGAATGAAGATGTGCCATACAGAGGATGATGCCAATGGATAGAGCAGTAGTGCTTGGCCACAAACCTTATGAGCCAGGGTTCACCCTGAACAAAGTCCTACATCCCACAAGCCTGCACTGGAGCTGCTGCAATGAGGGAAGAACAGAGTTCCTAGCAAATCTTTCTTCTCAGATCCCAGAGTTACAGGCCTGGACTGAAACAGACTCAGATACAACTTTGCAAGTCTCTGTTAGTGAACAAAAGCTAGAAGATTGGTTGGTCACACAGATACCTTCTCTGCCTCTGTGATCAAGAACTCAGTATTATCCCTTTGCTAGAACCCAAGTGAGACTTGGTAAGGAAACCACCAATCATTTGTTCTTTGGTGCTCCCCTCTCAGTCTGCCGAGAGACTATCTGTGGTGACTGTGGATGAGCTTGGACAACAGTCCATCGGGGGCTGGGATGAGACTCTCATGGCAATATTCATACAGATAACTGGGCAAGAGTCAGATCATGGCAACTTCTGATCCCAGCAGCTCTGGGTTGACTTGCCCTGCCAGAGTAACCCAGAGGCAAAGATCTTTTATTCTGTTATCAATTTCAATCGTCCTGAGCCAACTAGTCCCCCAGGATTTATTCCAACATAAAAGAATTCAAAGACTACTGAGAGAATAAGAAAAAGAAACCTTGAACTCCCTGAAGAACAAAGGACTTAAGATGTTTCAGATCAGCTTTGTTTGAAGCCTAGGAGAGTAAAGTCATAGCAAAGTTAAGAGGCTGAAACAAAGCAGCAATGATTGGACATGCAGGCTGCAACAGGCTGATTTCATTATCACTGAAGAGACCCCAGCACTCCAAAAACTATCACCTGGAAGATGTCTGGCAGCTACACCTGGAGCAACACCACGTAGACCTTTCAGGGTGTGGGACTAGTCACCAACTTATCCAGAGATGGAGCTCTTGGGGCCTGGGTTATCATTTCAATTCCAGCCCAAAACTAGTATGGTCAAAATGACAGAGCCCAAGTAGCCTGGATGAAACGGGTCTCGGCCTCCTTCTCGAGGGGTGCTGGGATTTCACCATGTAAGATACTGCTGTTATGAGGCAGGAGAGAAGCCATGAGCTGGTTAGATCTTCCATAGAGATTTCTTGCCTCAGGTTCAGACAAAGATCAGGATCATCTGCTGCTCTGCCAGCATTCACTGTGTGGCTACGTTGGCTGCTGACTTGGGTAGCTCTAGGCCATAAAGGCTAAACATTGCGCTGAGGAATGTCACACAAGCTAGCATAAACCTTGGCAGACAAATTCCTCTGCATAGCATCCTGCCTCTCTGCTCTGCATACTCAGTGCTGGAGCTACAGCAGGGTGGAGTTGGTGGTGGCTTAAGGAAACACTTCCAGCCCAGATTGAAGGTTATCAAAACAACTCATGTTACCCCTCAGTTGTCCTCCTTCTGGAAAGTCAGTTCTAACTGCGACAATGTCCTTTGCCTAAACTCCATTCCCAGCTTTTCACAAATCCCTCTCCCAAAGAAGTAAACAACCTCACTGTGTGCGCACAACTCTTGCAGGGCATGGAATCTCTTCAGACCTGCCCCCAGCTCCTCACAGCAAACAAGGAAGTCTCTTTCCACACTTCTAACCAGGGGATAGCCAAGGCCCAAATGCCCTCCCATGCTGAGTCTTTCTCTGTGCCAGGGAAGATGCTAGGGAAGGTAATGGACTCTGGAGAACCTCTTGCATTGAGCTGCCAGTCCTTCCCCCTCCTGCTGAATCCAGGTTGCACATATCTGGGTCTATCAGACTGCATGGGCAGATAAAACCTGAGGGGGACAAGAATTAACGCTCCTCACCAATACGTTGTACTGGGAAACGGAGATGTTGTTGGGATGCACAGTAAGCCGGACACACTGCTTCATCTCCGAGGCGAATCTCCGAGGCTCACTGGAGCGCTCACACCGCTCCTTCCTCGTGCACCTGAGCAAACGGGAACAGAGATGGACAGGGTTAACACGAAGGCAGGTGGGGACAGTGAGGACATGGGAGGAACAATTATTTCTGGTGGAAAGTCAGCACTGTACTCTTTGGGACTGCACTGGCTGGAAAGACCTCACAAACATCTTGGAATGCTCTGACTCCAGTGCTAACAGCCATGGGATGTCTTAGCAGGCTGTTTAGTGGCAAGAACACCATGAAAGTAGGAAGGCTGAAAGTCCCATCCCTTTGGTAGGATGCACAGCTCTAGAGATGTTCTGTCTGCCTATCCATATAGCAGGTGCAACCTTCACCTGGGGAAACCCACAGCCCTGAAAACTGTGCTCTCCAGTGGAAGTGGGACATCTCACAGAGGGACGTTCTGTGCAGAGTCTATGCTTTTTGTCCCTACTGAGGAGACTGCAAATCTTTGATACTTTTTTGCTGCTGATACCTCTGTGCTGTGAAGGAGCAGCCCTCCAAACCATTGCCCAGCAACTAGAGTAGTCACTTGCATGTAGAGTTTTCTTTGGCATCTGCTTTGGAAATGCCTGATTAAAAGTTCCCAGGGCTGAATCTGAAACGTTCTGGTATTCCCAGTAAGTGATAGTTCAGTGGAAGGGGTGGGTGCACGGCACCTGGGCAACACGAGCCCCCACACCTTCCACTGCGCGCTCATTGCCATCAGTGCTTTCAGCGCCGTCACTGTCTCTCATCTTCTCTGCTGGGTGTAAACACAAGACAACAATGCGAGTTGGTAGCAGTGTGCCCAAGCTCAATCCAGGTTTGCATTCGCTTGGCATAAAACACATCTGTACTTCACTCAACATGTGCTGCTAAGTCCACAGCTTCAAAGAGGATGTCTGCCTAGAAATCCACAGGGTTAATACAAAAGGACAGCTCCAACTGCATGCCAATTACCTTTTGCCATTAAGCTAATGTTATGGACTTGCACAGGGTGTCTTCAATGGATTTTGTTATTAGCAGTGCTATTACCCCCCATTAAAATCAGCTATAAAGAATAAGTGCGGATGTTAAATTATTCACCCACTCCCAGATTTTGGAGTCTTAGTTGTGAGAGCACGCAGGGGCCGGTGGAGGGTAAGCTGCAAGATCACCCCTCAAAGTCCTTGCTCCCTGGAGCAGAGATTGCAGCCATATGCACGGTGATTTGCAGACAGGAATCTAAGGCAACTCATGTGAAAACAATCCTAATATATGGCTGAACCTGAATATTACGAAGCTTGGGGTCTGGACTGAAACTTTAGGGCTCGGTTTCTCTCTAGTGGCTGACACTAGAAAAAATGAACACCCCAATTTAGAACTCAAATTGCTCCATCTTTCTGGTGGAGAAAAGTTTTGTGTTCTCAGTGGCAGGAATCATAAAGGGAGATCTCTGCTGTTCTCAGCAGGCTCTTGGTTTGTTTTGCAGATTCTAGAGAGCAAGAGCAGCATTGCAGCTCCCACTCTCTGCTCCCTAGGAGCCTTCATCCCATTAAGTCTCCTTTAGTGCTGCTGTGTGCTGGATCTGAAATTTTAAACATGCAGTCTCCGGAGGGCTAGACAGATAGGCGATTAACTGCTCTCAGAACTGTAAGCCCCCTATCACAGAATGAAAGCCACGGCAAAACGCTGACCTGAGGTTTTGGTAAGCACTTCTATAAAACAAATAGACACAGCAATCCCACCAAAGTTCTGTGGGGCGTGGGAACTCCTCTCCTGAGAATAACTTGGAAGGAAATTCTTTTGGGTTTGGTGTCAAAACACAAGCACCCATATTCTTCAAGAAGTCCAGCCCCTTCCCATCTATTCTCTCCCAACTGGAGCGTGACAGAAACATCTGAATTTTCTAAAATTAAATGGGCAGGTTCTTTTCAAGTGTAATAGCACAATAGGTTGCAAACATGTCCAGTAGTTTTGCACAGGAGGGCAACATGTAGGTATAGGTCAAGCTTCAAGGAACCTGGTTTGTACTCCCAGCCCTACCACGGAGCTGCAATATAATAACCAAGATCTTATCTAGCTGTCTACTGGTCATAGGTATTTAAGATGTAACTCTTCAGACCAAAGACTCACTCTATATTAGACTGATGTGTCTTACAGCCCTGATATCTGTTGAAAGGTGTATTACCATACAAAGAATGAAATGATGAAATACTGCCTCAAACTAAGCCTGGTTTTAGTATGAAGTTAAGGTTGCAGTGTCAGGCTCTCAGGAATTAGGTTTTGGCAGACTGAGAGTAGCTTCTGCATTCTTAAATCTGCTCCCTGCACTGACACACTGAGAGCCAGACTTTAATTACAGGATCACACGTTATTATTTCTTTTTTCCATGGGTGACCTCAGTTCTGCCAGATGGTAACTTTTGACTTTGACTGTCCGACTTTTTCAATGCAATTTCTCAATTTAAAACAAAAGAGAAAAGAAACAATCACCTGATTGTGCCTGAAGGTGACAAGTGAGGGAGCTCTGATATGCAGAATCAAACCAAGCCTGGCTCTGTGTTACTGGTAGGGTTCAAGCCCTCAAATCAGCATTATGAACCCTCTCCTTGAGCCAGTAGCATAACTGATCCCAGGTAACTGATCCCAGCTGCTGCATAAATCAAGACTAAAGGGATAAAGTCATCTGCCAGTGGATTCTGCAGCCTTGACCATGAAGGGAGGAGTGATGGTGGCCCTTCTCCAGAGCATTTTGCCCACGGTTTCACCCATCTCCCCTTCCTGAACCACCTTATCTATCCTGAGGTGGAGCATGTGGAGCATCCTGTGTGTTCACATGCTATGCTATCACTGGTATCTTCAGTGGTTCTTCAGAGGCAAAGCTTGCTGGATTTTCAGGGGAGCAGAAAAAGGCGTAGACCTACCATAAAGTAACCTTCTCCTTCAGTCTTCTTCTGCACTCCATAACTATTACACCCTCCCCCAAGAGCGGGGGAAAACAGCAGGGAAAATTGTTCCAGCATGTGCAGAGGAAAGTATTGTCCTTTATCATCAGTCTCTCAAATCCCCAAATGGTGAGTGTGAGCTGAAATACTGCAAAAAACATGGCAAAGCACCCAGGTGTTGACGGCAGCTGCCTAGAGGGGGCATTGCAGCCCAGAAAGAGAGCTGCACTCTCATCTGGTGCACCCAATGCCCTCTTTATTGCTGCTTATGCAGAAGAATACCTTGTACTGCCAATAGTTTTTTCCTTTAATAAAATATCAGTAACTCTAACGTGCTGGGTATGTCAATATGCCGAGATCACTTTCCATTGCCATATAATCTAATTCAGTGCTATTCATGCTATAATTAGCTGGTGTGTAACTCCCACCCAGTGGCATCACATTACACTTAAGACACCTAAAAGAGCATATTCCTCTCCTGAACTTATTTGCATAATATTATGGTATAGACATGACACTTCTCTGTATGTCTTAATAACATCTGCTATTTCATTATCAGCTGCATCTTTAACAATTGCAAGTGTCCTGCTGTTGTCTAAACCATTAGTACAAATGCTAAGAAACTGGTCCTACCACTGGACCATGAGGATTATTATTTCCTCCTCATCTCCCATTAAGAGTAAATACTGCTAACACCAACCCTCTGTTCAGCATCCACTAACCAATTATTTCAATAAAGTTAAATTAATACTTTGCACTTCTATAACATCTCTCATTCAAGGATCTCAAAGGGCTTTACCTGGAGCTAATTAATCTTCACAACACCTCTCTGAGGTTGAAACATTCCTATTCAGAGACAGGAAAGGGAGGCATAGGCACGTGCCAAAGAGCAGAGCAAACCCCAAGTCTCTTGAGGATACCATGTAGGCTCCAGTTTGGGATCCAAGAGATCATAATTAAATCCCAGCTCTGTCATCTGGGACCTAAAACAACCTTCCAGGTTCACATTCTGCAAATATTTGCTGCAGAGACACAAGGTGCTATTCCACCTCTGCAATGAGATGCCAAAGGCTCTTCTACCTCTCCAGGGCTTGGTCAAACCAAGCCTAGATTCACTCCACCACCTCCAGGGCTTGTCCCTAAGTGCCCAGTGTTAGGATGGTTTATCAAACCAAAGCGCTCCATGAACCTGGATAGATCATGCATAAGTTGAAGCAAGTGAGGTTACTTGTCCATCTGCAAACTCTTTATTTTCCTTACACACATCATGGAAAACAGATCACACTGCTGAAGGGCTGCCAGCCTAACAGAAGGCATGCATGTCATGTGCATGCTTTCACCTGCCTTTATCCCTCAGCGAAGACACATCTCACCAATCAATTGCAGAAAAATCAAACAAACAAACCAACAAAAAAAAAAAAAAAAGAAAGAAAAAAACACATACACACAAATGCAAAACCCAAACCCCACAACGTTTATGTTTCATTCTGGCCTCTTTTGGGTTGTATCTTTGTTTCCTCCACTTCCAACATAATGGGGTCCTCATCCTTGCTGAACCCTCCCCATACATTCTTACAAACCATCATCCTCATCCTATCCGTTTACCCTCAACAGCTTCTCTCATTCATCTCCTCCATCCCACCTCGGGGTTGTGTCTTTGCCATCCAGCCCTCATGGGATCTCTGCTAAAGGTGATAAAGTGGCTGTGATCACATCTGTAGGGGATGGAGCTTGGTTCAGGAGGCTGAAGGTGACTGAAATGGTAAGAAGAGCTCTTCTGACTGTGTAGGGTCTAGGGATGGGGAGAAAACTGAGGAAAAGACGCTGATTGCAGAGCTGAGAGCAGGGAGGGGAGGTGCCAAGAAGTAATTGCTGGCTGAAGCCATGCCTCATGAGAGCAGTGGGACAAGCATCTCCAAGAGAGAGATTTCTCTGTTCCTGCTGCTTCTTGTCCATCTCTTCATCCCACCACTGCCTGAAATGCCTACCTTCGCTTTGGGTGACTCCCACTTTTTTAGCAGGGGGAAATGAGAGGAATGCTGCTGGTGTAACCTCCCCTCACAAGCAGGGTGCCTGGAGGTTGGCAGAGCTGCAGAAGCTCTTAGGATCTGATGCAGAGTCCTCATGCAACACTGCCAACCTCCCATCTCTTGCACCATGAAGGAGACACGTGCTGCACCGACACTGCTCTACAGACCAATGTATCCAGACCTCCACCCAGCCATTCACTGGGGTCAAACTCCTTCTCAGTGCCCTGAGTTGCTTTTCCCTCATAACCATACCTGCCAGCAAGCCAGCCCCAGTACCACTTGTGATGACAAACTAAATGCATTTAAAAGGCACGAAGGCCCTTATGCCTGGCCTATCTAGTGGAAATTATTTTCTATGACATACAAAACCCTTATAACATCACACAGAGAGTTTCTCTTCTCATCTGGGCTTGTAGAAGCACTGTGCTCTGCTGCTCAGTGGTGGTGCCGTGTTGTGTCCCGGGGCCACACATCTTTGGGGCGAGGTGGGAACTTGTTCTAATTCACAGCATCAGCCAGATCCCATGGGCCCTGCTGGAGATCAAACTAATTGACACCCTGAGTGGACATAATAGACAGAGACAGGTAGTCCGGGGAGGACAAAGCCAAGGAGGAAGCTTCCAGAAGGCCAGAAGGCTTTTTTTTACTCTCTCTCTTTTTTTTTTTTTTTTTTTTTTTTTTTTTTTTTTTTNTTTTTTTTTTTTTTTGGTTGGGGGCATTGGAAGGTGGAAATAGTGGAGTCAGGAAAACAGCATATACTTCTGATGGAGGCTTTCTGGTTTATATCCGTAGCTGTTGAAAGGGGAGACAGTTTTGATTCTTTTCTTTTCTTTTCTTTTCTTTTCTTTTCTTTTCTTTTCTTTTCTTTTCTTTTCTTTTCTTTTCTTTTCTTTTCTTTTCTTTTCTTTTCTTTTCTTTTCTTTTCTTTTCTTTTCTTTTCTTTTCTTTTCTTTTCTTTTCTTTTCTTTTCTTTTCTTTAGTTTTCAGAAGCAGACTAAAACACCCAACTTTTTTAATATGAGACAAAAAATGTTGTCAGTTTGCTGGCAATAGAAAAGGCCTGATCTGCAATTTTGTCAATTAAAAATAATTTTCTAGACAAAAGAGTGATGATTGGATCTGATCAGAGATTGCTACTCAGAACAGAGATATTTTGGGGTTGTTTTTACAGATTGTATTTAGCACACAGTAGAATTTCTTATTCAGAAAAAAAAGGAAAAAAAAAATCTTACCATTAAAAAAATGAATTCCCATCAATGGAATCCAAACAAATTATTTCTCTTTTTAGAATCCTCACAATTTGGTGCACAGCCACTGTATTTTGATTGTTCTTGCATTGCAAGATTCATGATGTGACCAGGGAGGTAGACTCATAGGGAAGAAGAGGGACACAAAGCATCTGTACTTGATGCCAACGGGTGGGGTAGCAGCATGAGAGACAGTTCAGTGATTTGGGTCTGTTCGGCAAACTGAAATGACACCCTGCCACCACCTCCAAACAGGTAATTTCTGGGCATTGCTGTTTTGCAAAAGGTTTTGACATTTCAGCTATCCTTTCCAATTCCAAACAGTGACATTTCCCGCAGGGGACAAATTCACTCACCCTATGGCAAAATAATCACAGCCACCCTTTCCTCACACCTTCCCCCCAGTACTGGAGAACTCCACAGTGCTAGGTGAGACCCAGCCACCCTGTTCACACAAGGACAGGCCATCGGTGCACGATGGGACAGTCTGTTGGGACACAGACTCTGTGTTGGCACCCTCATTTGCTTCCCCTCAGCCACTCCCTCACCTAATCATTGTTTTTCGTTGTGGTGTAGAGTATGTGACATAGAGATGTTACCCCTGTCCCACTCTTCACCCCTTTCCAGTTCTGTGTTTTCAGATTGGACCCATTTACCCTTGCTTTTCGCACATCTCTGCAGCTTATGTCCTTAAATTCACCCTGTCTTTTGGTCCTGCCTTCTTTCTTCTCGAGTTGTCTCTCTGTCTCCTTGAATCTTGTCACAAGGGTTGTCATATGTCTCTCAATCTTATCACGCTCAACCCTACAGAGAATAGGCTATGAGGAAAAAGAATATGGGCCTGGGTGGAGGGGAGGGATGGGGCATGGGGAGATGGCAGGAAGATGGGGACAAGTGAACCAGCAACCACCTCGCCCTCGCATGTCCCACATTCTCTATGAAGACAAAGGTGCAGGGCCAGTGTGAATTCCCCTGAAGTTAGAGCCACAAGCACTCCCACACCCTCCCATTCTTCATGGTCTGAACCATCGGCTATCTCAAGTGGTCTCCTTGCCCAGGTGCATTAGAAAGATACATTCAAGGACAAAGTTCAGGAAAATTCCCAAGGAGGAGGACAGAGGAGATGAAGGGTAAACTTTCAGGGAAATCTTACCTAGGTCTCTATTCGAAGACCTCTTTCCATCCCTGAGAAGCCCAAATGGTCCCAGCTATTCCAAAGCAAGATGAAGCAAGAGGAAATGATTTTCCATTTCTTCCATCACTTCTTCTTCAAGGGGAAATCTGAGATTTCCCAGCCCAGCCAGATTCCATGGCAAAGTGGGCTGCACCTACAAGTTGCTGGCAAAGGGTAGAAGTACGGAGACTCCCCCAGCCCCAGCTCAGCACAGACCAAGAAACTGGGAACCTGAAATCTAGTAGGGGGAACAGGCATGGCCCAGTAACAGCTCTCCTTGGCCCTGAGGGGAAGGGGCACTTCCTCCAAAATGAGATAACAGAAAGGATCACTGTTTCTCAAAGCCTGCAATCTTGTACCACGCTAGAACTTTTGGTTCAACATGCCAAACATGCTACAGAGCCTGGGAAGCAACAAGGAGACTTTTAGCATCACTGTATCACCTAACTTTTCCTCTCTCTGCAAAAAAACAGGCATTTTCTGTCTGAAGGTCATGTTCCCCAGACCAGCATGGGGTGCTCGCGTTGATGCCCTACCACTGTCCAAGATCCCCTGCCCTGCCTGTAGTCCATGCTCAGAGGCTGGAGCAAATGTCTACTAGAAGACCAGCCAAGCAGGTCTATGATGCCTTTTGCAAGGTGGTCAGCAGAGGGAGCTCAGTGGAAGCCAAGTGCAAAGTCTCCTAATGGCATTTGCATTCCCAGGAATCTGGGAATGGGACTGCCGGACACAGAGAAGTGTGCAGTTCCAGGTGGCTCTGGAGAGTCAAACTATCTGGATGTGGTGGTCAGAATCAAGCTAATTAGTCTGGTCTCTCTTTCAGGATGGGATGCAATATGACAGCTTCATTTTTATTAGGGGAAACGTTTTTGGTTTCCCAGTTGGAAAGAAGGATGAGACATGAACAGAGCAATTAAAGAGACTAGGGGACATAATTGGAAGTATGTTTTAGTGAAAGTCTGACCAACATGTACAGCAGGTTTAGTGTCTCCTGAGATCACTTGATCACAAGGGGGAAGTCAGGCTGGGGAAGGAAAGAGCAGCTGAAATTTGCTTTTCCCTCTGCTGAAGCCAAAGCAATTTTGTGGCTGGAGTTGAGAAAAGGAAGGAGATTCAGACCCACTAACATGTAAAGTTTAAGGTCAGTTTTAGCAATGTTTTGACATTTCCAGGTTCCCTCGGGGTCCTAAGAGTAGGAATGCCATAAATGTCGAGACGCAGACATAATTGACCTTAAACTTTATGTGGTTATGTGGTGAATACTCATCCGTCCCTGTCTATTCCTTCTGGCCTCCAGGTTGCCCTCCATCCCTGCTAGAGGATAACTGAAATTTAGCTCTCCCTGCCATAAAGGAGTTAAATTTTAACAGCTGCCTGGGATACTCCATTCAGGACAAAAAGGCAGGAGGTGCTGCAGGAAAAGGACAAAACAGAGATGAAATCATGGAAGGGTTCATTCCTGGGAAACTTGTCCTGGCACTGAGAAGAGGGGAAGTTTTTCCAGCAAATTCATCTGCATCCAGGGTCCTGCTGAGCTCAGCACAGCTTGGACATGGCCTGGTAGTTCCTTGGAAAGCATGACAAGGTAGGAAGGGGGCTACTGCTCTGATTTCCTACATGAAGAAACGAGCCACAGAGGGATTATGTGATTTAGAAAACTGAGGAAGGAATTGGACCCTTGTTTTAGACTGTGGCTCTAACTACCAACAGGCTCTTCTCTCCAAGATGTTTTTTGGACATCAAAGATAGGTAAAGATGGGAAAAAGGAGTGGCTGGGGGAAACCAAAGCAGTGTTGTTGTTGTTGTTTTACGATGGTATTTGGGGCCCCAGAGGTCTGTGGACTCTTGCAAAGAGACCTGCAAAAGATAAACCAAAAATGTTTGGCTTGAAAGTGGATTTCACAAAGCTGAAATCCACTCTTCAGGGCTCTGCATCTCCCCTGGACAATTTTTCAGAGACCATGAGTCACAAAAATTTTCAGACCGACAACCACAGCTCACTTCCATCCCTTCTCCTTTCGGTGTCTGGCTTGTAGCCCAGCAGGGACAACCGTGGGGTGAAAGACCAGAAGTCCCCTCTGTCCTTGGGCAGCAGTTCAGTCACCCTGCCAAAGCCCGACTCTTCTCCGTGTGCTTCCTGCCCGCCACCAACCCTGTCACTTTGCCAAATAGAGTGAGGATGCTAATTGCTCTGCCTGCTAATCTATTCTAATGCATGGTAATAGAAGCTGAGTTTCTGCCCTGATAACTCACACAGCTTATGCTGCAGAACAGCAATCCCATCGCCCGCCCGTTATCTCTGTCCCCAGGTGGGCTCCTCCTTCTATCACAGCAATTGAATAAGCCCACCCTGTGTGCCCTGGGGGGCGTGGGTGCAAGGGATTTGCTCCTCCACCTCCCACCCTACAAAGCCATGCACTCAGTGAACAGCATCCCTCTCCCCGCCCCAACCCCAGCTTTGGGGGGATTTCATGCCCCTTCTCCTTCCCCTCATCCCCCTCCCCAGATTTCCAGAAGATTATCTCATCCTCACTAATCTTGCCTGGGGGGTTCTGGGTTGGCCCATAGAGCACAACCTGCTCCCCAGTCCCAGCCTGTGAGCAAAGGTCAATGTTTCAGAGGTGTCCCAAGGACCACACCAGCTCACGTACTGCTGGGGTGCAGCCACAGACAAGTGATTTGTGTGTACACGTGTGTGTGTCTCTAGGAGAGATCCCTGATGAGCATTTTGATGGCTCATTCAAGCCTGAGATGAACAGGAGCATTTCACATGCAAATCCTTGGAAACTCAGAGCTTTTGTGCAACGAATAATTGGAAATTGTTTGCTGGCACTAGGGGAGGAGGGCGCAGAAATAAGGGAGGGCGTCTGCGGAAGGTGATGTGGACCCCTCAGCTATTCCTGCTTAGCATTACAGAAAAGCCCTGTTTGTCCCTTCCCAGCCATGTGGCAGCCATCGTGTTCAGAAACAAGTCAAAAAANAAAAAAAAAAAAAAAAAAAAAAAAAAAGCTCTGCAGCATCTATCAATGGATGGGGCTGAACAGCTTTGGGTGTTGGGGACAGAACTCCAGGTGGGTCCCAGCCTCAGGCTGCAGGTTATGGTGGCATTTCAAGCAGCTCTAGCTGAGTTTCATTGTCTTCAGTTTCCAGTGAAACCCACCCCGTGAAGCTAGGCTGCCCTGAGGACCACTGGCATTTCCTGATTCCCACCTGACACTGCAAACTGACTTGAAGCAGTGACTAGCAGCAGCTGTGCTGGAAATGCACAGGTCCCTGCAAGAAAACTATTCCCTGCTGCAGAAACAGTCTGGAAAGTAAAAAAAAAAAAAAATCATGCATGTTTGACATCTGGGAGCATAAATATCACCTGCCTTCATCCACTGACCCTTTCCAAAGTCTACAGGGGTCAAAGACACAAGCAAAGGACCTCTCAGAAGCTGTAGGGTCCCCGCTCTGCCATCCCTTAAATCACAGCCCTCTGATTCCTTTGTTTCTGAACTAACCAGGCATAACACAAGCCTGGAAGCCAAAGGCAGGATGTGAAGCTCAGAGCACAAAATCACAAGCAGCAGGCACAACTTGAGCCAAAGACATGCATGTGAACTGCAGACAGCGCAGAGCACTGAGGTGGTCTACACGAAAGAAATCATAGGAATCTGCCAGCAACCATCTTTTTCCATCTGTCCATAAAAGAGTGGGCTTCAAATGAAGATGGAAAAACCCCTGAAGATTCAGCTGAAGGCTACCTGAGTAATACAAGCTCTCCTCCTGTCTCTGAGGAGCCAGTAAAATAACTTCCCCAGCACTGAATTCACTTACAGTCATTATAAAGAAAATTAAAAAAGAAGAAAGTGAGAAAAGGAACAAGGTTTCTAGATAAGGCAAGTAATTAATGAACAAAATTACTTTTCCCAGAGAGCATCCTATCATGGCGCTTCCCATTCATGTTAATAATATTTGTGAGTGTCTTCCCAAGAACTTGGGTAGATAACACCTACACTCTCCTGCGCTCCTACAAGCTCTCCTCAGCAAGGGCTGATGCAAATGATTTTTTCAAAGGGGTTGAAGCTCTTTGTTCATGGTCTGATTCAGATGCTTGCAAATATCTTCCCTGAATTCTTGATGGGAGCATCTCTTATCTCTCAAGTAACTCCAGAGAAATGTATTCTATCTTTTCCCTGTCGCTGTGGCCTAAGTGCCAAGTATCTGCTTGTAAAGATGATGGGAGGTGCCCAAGCCTTCGGAATGCTAAGATCTGGAGTGTTTTGCTCAATACATGCAGAAATCAGGGCTAATCCAAGTCAGTGGGCCTGAGGCTTCCCTGTGAACCACTGCCAAGACCATAGCAAGACCCAGGAGTCCTAAGAGAAGGGTGGGAGGGTCTGGTGCCACTTCAGCCTCTCTGCTTAGAGGATAAATAGGGCAGGAAAACTGCAAAGAAGAATCACAGCATCTGTGTTCAAGGAGGTTTGCAGGGAGGTTTGGGGAGCCATGGGAAGTACACTGTAAGGGGTCCCCCACTTATGCAGATACTGAATCACTGCCAGACTCAGCCAGCATGTAATTTAATTGCTCTTTCGCTGTTAGCATCTGCTGTCCTGACTTGGGAAAATGTAGTGAGAAGAAAGGAAATATTTCCACAGGATAGACTGGCTGGGCTTGAACACTGTTTACCAAAACCCCCCACCTCTAGAAACCCCACGAGCCAAACAGTCCCACCCAGAAAGCTGCAGGGGACAAGGGACCACACAGAGCTTCTCAAACCAGGCTCTCTAACCCTGCTGCTCCTTTTGACCTTCATCACCATCTCCTCTTTCACATCACTCTTCAGGTCCTTCCCTTCCCTCCTCCTCCTCCTGCCCATGTGCGTCCATCCATCTGCCATGTCCCCTGGCAGCAGAGCCAACAGACAGTGACGTGTGCTGGAGCTCCGGTATTTGCTGCTGGCAGAGACAGTTCCTTCCTCTGGGCAAAATTTTTCCCCATGCTCTGCAGCAGTACAATCCACAGCTTGAAAAACCATGGGATAGCATAGAGAGAATTTCACTGAGTACTTGTTACCATACACACCTCTGAAAGGAGGTCTCTGGCTGCAGTGTGGCTCAGGTTGGAAGGGACAGGCATTCTGCATGGACAGTTCAGCTTCACTAAGGAAAAAAAGCAGACCAAGCACCTCTTAGCTTGGGTTTGGCTTTCTCAGTGTGATGGGAAGTCCCTGCGATGGGATTTGCTGCCTGAAGGAGACAAGACACCGTGCAGACTCACCAACCGCACCCAGCCAGTGTCTGAAGCTCCCTATCTATCTCTACATAATTTGACCTTTTGGAGCAATGAAGAAGCATGAACTGAGATGGATGTAAAGCCAAGTTAACTGTCTCAGAAGTAGTAAGTTAAAGAGAAAATACATGTACATGGTAGTTTTCAGATCCTCACATTACTGATGCCCAGGGTTTTGGTCAGGAGCAAAGCTTCCCAGCTGCATAAAATAGTATTTCACCCCAATGCTGACACAAACAACAATAAAAACCCTACTCAAAGCGTGCCTTATCCTGACCTTTACAGCTCAGCTTCTTCATGCTGTGCACCAGGAAAGGGAATTTGGGAAGCAGAGAAAGAAGAGGAAAAAAAGAGTGGGAAGGTTTCTAATCTCAGTCTCACTGCCCAGGCCCGCTCCAGCCAAACAGTCAGAGATCAAATTCAATTCCCTCCCTCCTAAGCCTCCTTTCCCTGCTGAACACTAAAGGCCATATCAAGCAACCTGAACTCCATCTACAGTGGCTACGTACCCAGCAAGGAGAGCAATCTGAATCTGCAGGGACGTTTGGAGGTAAGCAAGTGTTCACCAAGAGCTAACCCATAGCAAGTACTAGGGCCAGGACTTCAGGCCACTCTGTGATGGAATGATTCCTGCCTCATCCCTCTGCTGTTTCATCCGTTCGGCCAGAAGGAGGTCCTCAGGCCTTATCCCCCTGAAACATACAAGGAAGTCCTAGTGTGGCCCAGCAAACCCCACTGAGAATGTCCCTTGCACCACAAGGCACAGGAAAGCCCTCCCTGACCTGTGACTTTGCTGGGACTCAGCGAATGTTCCAGCTGCAAGGAAAAGGCTGTCGGCGTGTGATGTATGAATTTCCCCTCTTCCTTGCATGGCTGAAAGGGATGGGTTAAATGCTGAAAAATTGCTGTGGCAGTATGAATGACCTCCAGCAGGCTGGGCTGTCAGATGCACGGCAATAGAGACATTTATTATATATTCCAGGTGTTCATTTCCCACATATATTTTCCTAGATTCCTTCCCTTTAAAATCACGTAGTTTCTGGAGAAAACTTGTACAGTGCTCCTCTCTGGACAATCCTAAGACTGTTCGGTGCGCAGGTTGGCCAGCTGTGCTGGCAGCTGTGTTGGGAGTCACCCAGGGAAGGTATCACTGGCTGTGACAGTGCATAACAATGCTCCAGCACAGAATGTGGAGTCATGATAGTGTGGATCCAGCATGAGTGGGTGGTGGGAAAAAGCTGGAGATGCTGAAAAAGGTGGGAATTCAAGCACAGGTTTGTGGATTTGGTTCTCATGCATGATCCACCCGTATGGGATACATCTTCTCCCAATACAGTAATTTGTGATGGACAAGAGTTCAGCCATGCCCGCAAAGTGCTAAAGACTTGCTGGACTTGGTGTCCTTCAAGATCAACCCCGTAACATCCAACCAGGAGCCTGGGTTCAAACAGTCCATCTTATATGTTGGTTGCGGGACTGAGGTTTTCAGTTGTGGCTGGAAGGTAGACGATACTCCTGCACTGGGCACCGAGGGAAAGAACAGGCAGCAGAAACAGAGCCCATGGTGTGTTTGTTCTCTCAGGTAGGTTATCAATCAGGAAGAAAACTATGAGGCAGCCTTCTTGGAGCTAGAGTCAGGCTTATTCACTGCATGTAGGGAGATGGTGGAATAGAAAGGTCTATGATTTGTGTCTACATTGTGAAGGGCAGACTTTGCAATAGGCAGAAGCATATTAAGCCCTATGATCCTGCTCCAACCTGAACAACTTGCTTAGGGAAGGCAAAAGTCAGGACATTAGCTGGTGGGACAGGCTGTAGCATGCTCGTCCTCCCTCATCCCTGACCCACTGAGACAGCAAAAACCTTCAGCACTCAGACACAGCTTGGTCCCAGTCTCTCCTTTCTGGAGAGTAGCCAAGTTCAGGCTTCATCTGCTCCTGAAGGTGCACTCGTGCGGACGTCTCAGCTGTGGAGGAGGCTTGGACCAGTGTTTATCTCAGACTGCAGATGTATGCTCAGGAGTGTGGCTAGGCTGGCAGAGCTGGGAGACAAATCGCACTTGGTGCAGACTTCAGCCCACCCTTTCCCCTGCCGTAGCAGTCCATGCAGCCCAGGCATTAAGAGTCGCTTCAATCCCGTGCAGCGCATGAGATGAAGGTGTTATTATTCAAGACACTGGTTCCAATGAGATTATCCAGTCTAATGGAGCAGCTTGCATGGACCTCCTCTAAGCCAGCCTGAATTTTCACTGTCAGAGAATCCCCAGTCAAGTGGAAAATTAGAAGGAAGAGGGGGCTGTGGAGGGGAGAAAGGAGGGGATGATTAAGTTCTCTAGAAATTAATTCATATCTAGAGAAATGGAAATAGCTCCCCAAGCCGATGGACAATCCCCTGCAAACACATTTCAATTCGGAAGCCAGCTTTGCTGCTGTTGCATCATTTGCTTTCTGGCTCACACTGCATCATTGATTTAATTTTCCACCCAAGGTGTTGACTTTGTCCTCGGATTGTGGTTCCTGCTTTCTCCTTGCCAAGGTTTGAGCAACTCATAGTCCCCTCGCTACCCCTGGATGCCTGACTCACAGTGCTTGGCATTGGGCAGCTCCAGTGGAGAGTACTGGCTGGAAACAGGGATAGAGCCGGAGCAATGCACTGAGGAAGAAAAGGAAGGGNTTTTTTTTTTTCCCCCCCCAGGAAGTGATCCCAACACTCTACAACTTTAAAAGCTCCTGTGCAGTGCACACGTGTATGTTTGGTGGAGTTCACAGCTAGCAGTAGCTTGTTTCACTCTGACACCCAAATGTGCATGTCTTTAAGACTGTTTTCAGTATATTTTGATCTCATACACTGTACAAGTGCAGGACAGCACTTGGCCAAGGCCTCTAGACTGTCAAAGCTGCAACAGTTTCTTGGGTGCTACAGCTTCCAAATACATATGGATATTCAACTTGGAGTCAGCAAGGCTCACCTCCAGGACTTCATTTAATAGCGGTGCTGTATATAGCAACTTTGTCCACAATCATGTGAGATATTACTCTACAGTCATCCTCTGGTGTCCTATGGTCTGACTCTCAACAAACCATGTCCTCAGCTGCCAAAAGCCAGACCTGTTGCTCAACTTCTGCATGGACACGGAAAATGACAAAATAGCCATGCAGAGCTTTTGGCCCTGAGATACTAGGACCATGGGTTCAACTGAAAACCAGTTACTGAACACAGATGTTGGGACACGCAGGCTGAATTACAGCAGGGGATCCCCAGCAACAAGTGGTTCCTGAGCACAGAGTTCCGCACAGCAATTTGGCAGGGTTTGCACACACAACTGCCCCGAAATGGCACTGAAATAGGGCTGGAGAGAGTTAATATTGTTTACCTGATTCCCTGGTGCAGCTCAGTAAAATGTTACTGCTTCCCAGAGGCACGAAATATAATTTTGCCTTAAAGGTTAATAGTATTCTACTCACTGAGGAGAGAAGCGAGTGGTTGAAAAGCTCTTTCATTAGGATCCCAGCCTGCTGCACTTCAAATGGTACCCAGGGCTCTGACCACCAAGGGGAGCTGGCCTCTCCCAGCCAAAGCCTGCTGTCCCTCTCCTCCTGTCTGCACAGCCAGCATCAACAGCTCTGTTTGCAAGAAAGTTCTCTTTCCAGGGATGCAGAAATGTCTAGCTCTGAATTTAAATTAAAGGCAATGCTCATGACCTTGGGCAACAGTGAATCTCTTTCTACTGAAATGCAAGTGATGATTCCCTGTGTTTTGGGATGGCATAGTGGAGATTTATTATAGTTACTAACAATAAATGCACCAAAACAGAGCAAAAAAGATGAATCTTCTTTGTGTTAGGGGAGAAAGCTGAGAGCCCTCAGCAACCAGAGTATGCCCAGGAAGAACTGCCCTGAGAGAGCCCACCCCGCACTGAATTGCTGACCCTATCCAAGCATCCCCTCTCTAGGATTTAGCAGCTAGGGATATGGTGTCCTCCTGCTGCAAAGCAGAGGATGTGCCCGCAGCTACCATGTGGCTGGTGACTGGGAAGCTGCTTATATGAGGAAGCTGTGACCTGCATGTGCTTTAAGCCTTTCCCATAAGAGGATGCTGGAAAGGCAGGTTGCTCCTACTTCATGTATAAATATTTCAGGTGTTATGATCCACTTGCTTTCTGCAACCATAAAGGCTCTAGCTCATTTCTAGACTGTGTGATAAGAGAGTCTGTGGTCACCAGACATTGTCGATGTTCTCCCAAGAGTGTGAGAGGCATCTCTCAGTGTCTTCTTATTGTCTGTGAAGCCTGTTTTGGGGTGAGTTGTTCTGGTCCCTGGCTGAATCAAATTGTGCTGTGCATGGGTTTGCTCACATCCAGTCCACCCAGGCTGTCTCTGCATGGGAAGTAGGGCTGACACTTGGATCCTGAGGGATGATGGGCTCTCAGTGTGTCTCTGCAGAGTTTCTTCCCATCATAGTCTGGTAGGTCAGCTGCAGGACTGCAGGCTGACCTGACAGGATCCGAGCTTGTGTTTAATTGCCAGTGTGTGAATCTGCAGCATATCAGGACTCGGAGACCGTCTGCTTCACTCTTGCTCCTGGTTTCTGCTGCACACTTCCTCCCAAAGCCCCGACCCTGGCTTAGCATCAGTCATGAAACAAGCTGATAGTTGCCCTTCATCCAGTTGTTAACAATGGCCATTAAGGAAGAATTGTCATCAAGACAGTTATAAAACACAGGGATCTTCTCCAAGCTGTGTCTTCTAGGCTGATGCGGGATGCAACGCCAGCACAGTGTCTCCTGAGTCTCCCAGCAGATCCATCACCTCCCCCAGTGGCTCAGGAGAGGATGTGAGCCACCAAAGGCGGCAGTAAGCTAATCCATTTGCTATATAAAACACCCAATAATATGCAGGACATTTCCTATTAACCACCACACATCCAGACAATTACTCTGATTGATTCCAATCAGGTTTTACACTGTGCTTTATCCATCAGCACAAAGCTTCACTGCCAGTTAATATCATGGGGCAAACCATTCTTAATGGAGGCTGCCAAACAGTATAGTGTCAGCATTAGCAGTCACAAGAATTGATGAAGTAAATGCAGCATTAGGATGGCTGGGGTTTTGCAGTCTGTGTATGGAAAGTGCAATAAAAATCTATTACAGCATCCATACAACAGCAAGCTCACCCGTAATTCTTCCTGTGTTCTGAGTATATTTCTAATCCCATGGAAAGGACTGAAGAGATACCTTGAGATATGTGTCTTCTACAACCAGGATTATTACCCGTGAATGATACTAATGTGATGGATGGATAGATAAATAGACGGATGGACAGATGGACATTCCGGATAATTCCCTGCCTGCCTTTTAGCTGGGACAAGGAACTTTTCTGCTCTCACAGTTTGAACAGAAAGGCTGCCAGCTTTGTGGTTGCTCTTTTTTGACATGTTTGTTGTCAGCACAGTGATCAAAAAAGGAGTCTGTCAAAGAAATACAAAGGTCTCCATGAAACTTAGAGATTAACCAACTACTACCTATTCCACAGAGGGAGGAAAATTATTTCTGCCCCTGCCCTCTGCCCTGACACAAAAAAATGTTTTCCACTGTCCCCTGCCTTGATACAGCAGAAAATAAGGGCTCGTGAGGAGGATGCTGTGGGGAAGAAGTAGTAAGTGCTCTAAGAGTAGGAGCAAACACACAGAAAGAGGCTATGCCCCCAGATATACCATGGGTACATAAAGCAAAGATGTTAGTTTGGAGAAGCAATCATCCACAGAACTTTTGTTTGCGGCAAAGCATCTGGATATGAGTTTACATAGCACTTGAATAGAGTTAATGCACAAGGTCCGTGTATGTACACACACACAACGTATACACAGATATCTAACTCTATCTATCTAGAGAGAAAAGAATAAACCCTCAGCCTCCAGCTGAAACAAGGCCCTGCTGAAGACGGCGGGGAAGGAAAGTCCAGATGGGAGACTTTGCAGGGTGAGAGCAACCGGGACCTTCCTGAGGAAGGAGGAGATAGCAGAGCCATTCTTTCAACTGCTGCTGAAGACACTAGACTTGCCCCCCCCACCCCCCACCCCCACC